>CM042186.1:37130267-37145263 GCA_023539305.1 Ilex asprella | reverse complement strand
CAAAACCAAAACACATAATCTAAATGTTTACTTGAGTCTTCTTTATTTCATTCATTGATTAATTTAGCATAAACTCACTTTTGTGCATCATAAAAAAGAATCCCTTATTGAGCTCTAATGTAATCAATTTTTAGTAAGTCATAATTTTTAGAGCGAATGACACACTATACCTTGACGAAACGACAAATTTTAGAGCAAAATGTTATTCACACTAATTTTTAATTGTAATTCTTTAAGTAGAAACTCTGTATTAACTTGTCACTGAGCCATTTGTGACAGTCGTTTCATCGGCGAAGGAATCCAAGGAACCTCCAAAAGGACCAATTCCAGATCCAAAATCCGTTGTAGTTGCTGCCGAAGAAGAGTTCAGCCATATACACACTGCACTCGGTCGACATTCCGGCAAGCTCATCAGAGGCTCTTCTGGGTTCATCAAAATCTGAACTACTTTTCTCATTCTGGGTCGGAACGTATAATCTGGGTGCAAACACGCAAGCCCAACAATCAAAGTCCTTCTTGCTTGTTCTTGATCGAAATTGCCTTCTAGTTTTTGCTCCACACAATCTTGCACTCTACCTGTTTGATAAAAGTTCCAAACGAAGTCGACTAAGCTGTTTTCCTCCATTATGCCCTTTGATCTCCTCCCACAAACCACCTCCAGCACCACCATTCCAAAGCTGTAGACGTCGGCCTCTGGAGTAGCCCTTCCGGTGTAGCTGACTTCTGGAGCCAGGTATCCCGGAGTTCCTGCTAGCATGGTGGTGACAGAAGCGTCGTTTTGGAGCAATCTTGCGAGGCCAAAGTCACCCAGATGGGCATTGAAGTCTGAATCCAACATCACGTTATTGGGTTTCACGTCTCGGTGGACTACAGGGTGGCCACATTCTTCATGGAGGTATACGAGCACCGAGGCGAGTCCGGTGAGTACATTGTACCTGGTTTTCCAGTCGAGAAAGAGCTTGCCGATGAAGTGATCGAGGCTGCCATTGGGCATGTATTCGTAGATGAGGAGGAGTTGCTCACGGTCATGGCACCAGCCTTGGAGTTGCACCAAGTTTTTGTGCCTTAGGCGCCCAATGGTACATATTTCAGCCAAATACTCTCTCTCACCTGATATAGAGGTAAGAAAGTTGTCTTATTGCATTTACAAATGCTGAAAATTTCACGGATATAAGGAAACGAAATACAAAATTATTGAATGCGATTATGTAGTTCAGTTGGAGAACTTGCGTCAATGGATTAAGATTGCAAATAGTTCTCCAAACGAAACTAAAGTAAGAGAAAAAGTGCAGTTATCTAACATCAATGACAATATGTATCTATCACCCAAAAAACCACAAGGTTTCCCGATTGAGATCAGATATCCAAGAAAAGGGTCACCTAAAAAATTTACACTTTGCAAATAAAATTGTAAGAGTTATATATTGGATTAATCATAGTGGAATACAAAGCCACCACAATTATAGCAATATGCCAATACCAACAATTTAGGAAGAAGCTAAATGGAATAATAGCATTATTCTAACAAGAGAATTTGATGTATGTATACTTGTTTCATTATAAACAGATAATTGATTCAGGTGATTAGTATTGCTAAAAAGGTTTCACATAATCATGGAAGATGTATAATAGTACCTTTCAAAGTGGCCTATAATCCAAGAACAGAATTGTAGTAGAACAAACCTTGTTTTGATGTTGCATTAATTTTCTTGACAGCAATGGTTGTGGGAGGATCACCGATAACCCCTTTGAAAACACTTCCAAATCCCCCAGCTCCCAATAGGTTTTCTTTGCTAAAATTGCAAGTAGCCTTTGAAAGCTGCCGGTAAGTAAACATGGTCGGTGCACTGGCTGCACTCCTCGTTAGCATTTCCAAATCCTCTTTCCTCCCTTCATTCTTCTTTCTTCTAGCTTTGAGAGCAAATGGTGCAGCAATTGCTACAATAAGCAAGAACCCCACAACCACTGGAATGACAACTACCAATAAAATCTTTCTATTTTTCTCAACTTCATCTTTGAGAGACTTTTTTGGGAGTTCATACACTGTGAAATCCCAATCAAGAACTTGATGGGTCTCTGAGAGAAAACCGGTGGAGGCTGTAAAACCAACATAAACATATTTTGGAACGGTTTTCTTCATTATTAACTTCTTGCTGAGAAAACTCACTAGAGGGTCACCAGCATATGCCACATAAATGTGGAGCATTTTGCTCCATCCTTCATAATCAATCTTTACCTTGATGTTTCTTCCGCTCTTCAAATCGATCCCGGTGCTGTTCAAACTCTTTTCTGCAACCGGGTCTGATACACTTATTGTGTCGATTGCTATATGGTTTCCGCTGTCTTCATTTTCATTCTTGTAACTGTCAAACTCCACTGCAAGTTGTTTAAGAATGCCACCTATATTTGCAGATTAAACGCATAATCAACAAAGCATGAATCCAATAACCAGACTACTGCTTCTCTAGAGTCTAGCATGTCCAAGTTTCTGAGCAATCATAAATTCCACATCGTGGAATTACTAATCTGACATGGTATACTGGTGTTTGGAGACAAGAGAGAAAAAACATGAGTCTGTAGTTGGTTGCAATATGCATTTGACTAGTTAATGTATTAGTAAACCAAAATCAGGCTCCAGAGAGTAAATCAGAAAGTCAGAGATAATTTCTATCCATATATAATCAGCGGATAAGTTGATGCATTATGAGAGGTCAAAAGTTCATGGAAACTGACTTTTTGCATACGTGGGTAGAACTTTGTATGTTTGACTCTCCACAAGCCCTGTTGTGATAGAAGTCTTGTGCGCCAGGCTGCCTTCATTGTTTATCAGCTGTCAAGTTGTTTGATATATTTCTGATCAAGTTTAACAGAGGGATCTGATAGAGAAATATTGTTTATTTTGAATATTGTATCTTCGAATTTGTTGGGTCGGAGTCAAAAGTTTGTGCTGGTCATCCTCCAAACTATCAGTTGTTTAGTATAAGTAATTGAAGGAATTGAGCTTGAGAGTCAAATGAATCGAAAGATTCATGTTTGGTTTGGGAAGGGATCATGGAAGTTTTAAAATGAATGGAAAGATAATCTACTTTCATCAAGTGATTTATTAGATAATCTAAAACAAAAAAAAGTTCTGCATCAGAAAAAATCCCATAAATTAATTACATGTGGAAATACAAACATGTTGCATTCAAAGTTTAGGACATATTGTGGTTTACTCCTAGAAATAGCATACAATTTTCACCTTGAGTTGAGGAATCAAGAATTCCAAGAAAGGAACCGTAGCTTTCCGGTGGTGATGGTTGATTGTCCTGCGCTAAAATAAACGCCAATCCGTCGCCAGATTTGGTTTGTCGAGTTACAAACCTGATGGTGAAGGTGGTGGTAAAAGACGCGGGCCATGCAAGAACAGGGTGGCGGAACAAAACCCGGCCAACCTTATTATCAACGCCTTGTTCGTCGTCCGGTGTGAGGTTTAAGCTCCCATTGCCAACAGTAACCGACCCCATGCATATTAAACTGTTTTCACTTCCACAACTTCCGGGATCAAAACCAGGAAAAGAGAAATTGTAGGACTCCACGAAGCTAACAGAAGCTTGGCTCAACAAGCAAGAGAGGATCAAAATCATCAACATGGTGTGGATAAGAGCCACAACATAAACTGAGAGCTACTTTGTTCCCAGTCGCTAGGCAGGATACCATAAATACGCTTTTAGCTCAACAAGGGGACGATTTCTTATCGTTTGCTTATATGTTGATGACATGAATTCTTTCAGACATGGTGTAGGAAGAAGAAGCTCCAACACTTTTCTCATATGGGCATATTGTTGTGGATGAGAGCCCCAAAACATAAAGCAAGACTCTTCTAAACTATATAAGAATTACCTGTAAAATATTTATATATGTAAGTGCATATATAAAGTGGGGAGGAGAAGGTTTATACTAAGAGACTGTTGTATGCTGGTTTGATTGTTTATCTTTTAGCAATGAGGTCAAGTTTCTAAAACAATTTCTTATCAAGTAATTTGTAGTTGATATGCTTTGATTTGTAGGCTTTGGTGAGGTATGCCTGCAATTATAGGTTAACCTGCGAGAACAATAGATGCAAGTTCTTGTCTTTTTATGACATCTATTGGAAAAGAAATGAGTGTGACGGAAATGATGCGTTGCCGATATGGAAGTATTTTTTTTGTCTCACTTGAGATTTAAATTTACACATTATATCAACGTCATATCATTAGATTCTTTTTATATCTCATTTTTTTTATCAATCTAGTACTATCCGTTAAAAGATAGAAAATGGAGAGGATAAAACCATTAATGAATGAAAATGTGTCGCTATGAATCGATAAAACCCAAGGGGTAGGGATTGGAATACAGAAGATCAAAGATCTTTTCTAATACACCTTACAAATTATATTAGTCAAATAGCAGTTTGCATCGCAAAAGATTAGAAAATTTTGATTTTCGTCAAATTGACAACCACGTAAAATGTACAAGATGAGTTTTGTTATATTATGATCCTTTCTCTTTTCATGTACATCTCAAGTGGCTATCAATTTGATGAAAATTGCAACAAATGTTATGGTTAGGGTCACATTGTTGCCAATTAATTTAACTGAGGATATAAATTGAGATTTTTTTAATCTTTTAAGGTGCAAACTACCATTTATCTTTGTAGTAAATTGCGATTCGTGGAATGGCGAAATTATGACTTATATGTAATGGCACCGGCTACTTAGTGACTCGTGGTTTTCTATTAAGTAAAATTGAGAAAAAGTATATTAGAAAGTAATTAAGCCGGAGTTAGATGTCTTTCTTACGCCTCATCTACAAATGGTTCCCTACTTAAGGTAGATGTTACTTTGAAATGTCTTGAATTGATCAACCACATATACAAGTTCAAAAACGAAAAAAAATCAACAACATATGTAAGAACTAGCTTTGGACTTGTGACATTTACGACCCTTTTTAATTCTTTTATATTTTCTCACCCATCACTCGGGATAATAGATTAGAATTATGATAAATAATAGGGTCAAACAAATATTTTTTTGGGAAAAATATGTAAATAAGTGGTAGTTAATTAGTGATGTGGAGAGTGCTAACACGCGTTTTTACTAATCTTTCTTTCCTATCACTTGATCCAACAATTCCTCTGTTTTTTACATCTCCTTTATTGAAATTGTGTCTAACCAATAACTATTCGGCATTTCCGTCTGATCCCTTGTCTCAGGTGGATTGAGCGACTGATTGACCGAACTTCATATCCGTCCGCTACACTAACTTTCTTGTAGTAAGAGTATTATCGAGTATTGAGGAATTAGTTGCAATAAGAATTCAATCAAGAAATACTGTTACTTTTACATCAAAAAATCCGAAAATTTTCTATTTTATTTCCGGGGTAATTATATGGAACATTTGGCATAATCTGATTGGATAAAAGGTCGTGTTACAATTAAATGAAAATCTAAAGAAAAATAATATGAGCAGAGAATGCTTCTCAAACTCTCTCTTTCTTAAATTAATTGTGATAATATACAGTAGAGATATTCTAAAAAATCCAGGTATTATTAGACATTAATATCTTATATTACTACACATTATGCATTGGAGGGGCAGAAACAAAGTAGATGACATTACAAATGTGATACGAGCATGACAAGATCAACCCTCAGACTCTATGAGACGAAGAAAACAATGTTGCCACAAGAATACAAATTGAATTGAGTTAATTATATCCACATTCCTGAGATTTGTCCAAATATCAGTTAGACCCCAAAATAGGGAGAATCTCACTTTGCATCCTAAAAAATTTAAAATTTTTTATATTGCACTCTCAAAGATTAGATTTTTCATATCGATACCGAAAGTTCATAACCAATCATGAGTGTGTGTGATCGATCATTGTTTTTTCTTGAACAATTGCAACTTTTCTTTTCAAAGTTATAACTTTATCATAAAAAGTGATTTGATCAACAAAAAAAAAAACATAAAAAGTGATAACAGACAACATGATACCGAATTTTTTTTTTTTTGGTACCGTAAACGTTTCCTTCAATAAGAGTCGATCCTCTTTAATACTTTTTCTTCAAATTTCCTCTCTCTATATAGCTCTCTCTCTAGCTCTTGTTATCCCTATGATACATCTACATTGAAGGAAGGGCAAGGCGAAGACAGATTTTGAACACTAGGGGTGCCAACTAATAATGATGGAAAAGAGTAGCAGAGGATTGATGGGGCACTCCTTGAAATCCACTTAGCAGTATCAACACTTCCTCTTCGTGGAACTACGTAATGTAACTTGCCGAATTATAGAATTTATTTTTCACTACACCTTTTTTTCTGATGTACAGATAAGACTTCATATCCTTAAATTATATTCTTGATCTCGCGTTTGAATTACTTACATTACCCTCCACACTACTTGAATCTCGTTTTATATCATTAAATTACAATCACCATCCCCATTGTTAAACCTTCAAGGGTGGGTGTGTTTGGTATGGACGTTTGGGAACATGTGTTAGGGAGTAAATCCCCTTAAACTTATATTTGGTATGTGTAAAGTAGAGATACGATTCCAAACCCGACCCGGTCATGAAACCCTCATTCATGAATTTCATGAAACCCAAGGAGGGTAAGTTTCATATGTGGGTTTGAAGTTAACATACAAATAATATTTATACCCCTATATATCTTATATACCTTATATACAAATTGAATAAAGGACAAAATAGTCGTTTATATACAAATATATTACCATAATAATCATATATTCCTGGACATACCAAACATGAGTATGAATAACATTGAATCTTAAATCCCATCTTTGAATCCTATCTTTAGGTCAAACCCAAGTTTAGACAATCCAATCTAAACCCCTTCCAAAAAACATATCAAACACGTCATGGGTTTAAACCTCATCATCCCGCTCCATACCAACTAATAATGTCTGACCAAAAAACCAAATCTCACTTTATCCCTCTAATATTGAATTACTCACATTACCTTCCCAACTACTTCAATTGATTTCACATTGTCTTAGAACAAATTTTGTTTATTATGTTTTGGAAATGGACAGAAAAATACTACAAAAATAATTTTATTTAAAGGTGAAAAATTACATTGATGTTAGCATCCACAGAGAAATTAACGTATTGTAGTCAGTGATTTTCTAAACAATAAAATAAATTTGTCATAATAAAAAATATTTATTCAATCACAGTTTTACATAAAATGATGTATGATAAACTTACATGCATGTGCAGTACTATATATAAAACACAACACCCTATTTACAAAGAATAGTTAAAAAAGACCAAAAAAAAATGTACTTTCAAAATATATATAAATATATATGTGCATATATAAATATGTAGCCCAAAACTGTATCACCCAGATATGGAAAAATAGATATTCCTGCAATAGAGAAGGTTATTGACAAAGGTTACATACAGTTCCAAAAGACTTCAATATAACTTCTAATCCTTAAATCCCATAAAACATAACCAAATTGCTACATGAGACTGAAACATTGTTCATATCAAATCAGGAATGACAAAATAGGAATTTTCAATGTACACTCCAAAAATGAATCCTTAAAATCTAAAATAATAGACAACAATAACAAAACTTTGCTGGATTTAAATTTGGAATCTATACCTGTTAACTAAACCATCAATCTATTGACTATAAACATCAGTCATTTACACTCCCAAAAACATAGTTCAGGATTACGTGCCAACTGCCAGCCCAATTCCAGCACAATGGCTGTAACAATCAAGCTTTATCAAACAACTATGAACCGAGTATAAATTTACACAATCTGAGCATTGTTACTTCTTACATGTTAACCGACTCTGAGAGAACACCAGGTACACAAGCATGCAACCTGTTTAGAGTGAAGGACATGGTATCACATAATAAACATCGAGTCTACAAGTTATGTCTCGGCATGCTTCCTTCTCTCTCTCTCTCTTCCAATTTCTTATCATCGGCATGCCACCATTCCTCATAATTGGCTATGCCAACTAGTAGGTGACTTCCCCTTTCCCGAACTACATCCTTTCCTTCCACATCTGGAGCAGACTCATGTCTAATTAACCAAAAATACATACAACTGACCAGGCATTCTATGCACGAACCCAATTTTTGAAAAAGAAAAAATAGTGCTAGACTTAATAATGATTGTACCACACACGCACGAAACCCAGAAATTGAGTTAAAAATGTTTGTAAGTTGAATAACTCACTCTCTGCAGGACCACCCACAGGCATAATAAAATTACAATACTTCAGCAGCAGAATGAAGCATAGAAGAGTAGACCGTCAACCTGCCAATCAACTAGTTAAAACATAATACTATGCCGATGAAGAAAAACTTTACAACTGACAGAAGCCCTCCTTCCCTCTTGGGCACTGAAGGTTGCAGGTTGTGGACCACATCATGATGGCACTACATAAAAATATAATGAACATTAGTTATAATACCAGCAAAGAAAAATTACTTCAGAATGGATTATTCTGAAGAAATGCAGGACATACTATATGTAGAGGTATCAATCTGCTCAGGAAGCTCTTTAATGTCCACCTCAAACCTCTCCTGAACCTACAATAAACCAACCAGCATACATTGAGAACAAAAAAAACAACAGAAAGAGGAAAAAAGTTAGGGGTACCGAGACCACGCAAAGTAAAAAAAATCATAGCTCCTAACCAGATTGAGAACATCAGAGTCAGATGCAGAGGAAACAAATGTGATGGCAAGTCCTTTGGTGCCAAACCTACCAGCCCTACCCACCTGTCAAAATTCCATGGCAAAATGCACAAGAAAGCTTAGAAATGCCTAAACAAAAAAAAAAATGGAAGCCTGAGATGAAATGAACAATGATCAAACTAAACCAACCCTGTGCAGGTAGGTATCTGCAGAATCTGGCATGTCATAGTTGATGACAATGTTAACCCGTTCAATGTCAATCCCTCTACCGACCAAATCTGTTGCCACGAGAATCCTCTTCTGCCCCTCCTTGAAACCCTTGTAGCGCATCAACCTACAAAAAAATAATGAGTCAGCTTGACAAAAATCCATGGTCATCACAGAAAACAACTGGAAAAAACATCATCACTAATTTTATAATCAGAAGTTGGACCACAAATTCTCCAAAACCAGCAGGTAGGACACATCCCAAGCACAAAAGCATGTACATAACAGCCAACACATCAAGACCACACGTTTATATGCAAATTGGTTAAAAAATAACGGGTATAAACGACAAATTGTGGGCATTTAAAAAGAAATATAAAAGATTGACTATAGAAACACCAATGCATCACTGTGCCTAAAACTACAGCAACCAAAGCATACATTCAACAAGTATATGGGGTATAGGGTACATGGGACAAATTTTCCAGGAGGGTCAAAACCACATGTGAACACCTTTCATGGTCTTCACCCACTCTCAATTCATTCCAGAGCTCTCTCCCTCTCTTTGCCGGGAGGCTTCCCCGCGTGCATGCACATGTCCAAACCATATATGGACACAGGAAGGAGGAACAAACAGAGCACGTGACATTCGCACACACGATCCTTAGTGTCCATTTAAAGGTTCAAAATCATGCTGAGCAATTTGTGGCAACTGCACATCTATGTTTTCTACGATTCTGCAAGTTGGGACGAATCAACTCATTGGCAGTTAAGAATGATCTTCACGTAGTAAATTCATTTGCCTTATGCAGCTGTATCAAGTTAACATCACACTGATTAAAAGATGTGCATATCCGCACTAGTTTCCTTTTATTTTTTCAATCGATGAACTGCTCTCATACAATCGTTATCACTGATTTTCTCTTATTAGGCCAATCAAATGACATGATATATGTAACATAGGTTTTTTGCACTCAAGTGCATCATTAGCTTCAAATACCAAATAATATGCTAAAAGATAACAAAAGGTACGGCCTAGACCAGTAGTTTCATTAAACCATAAACCACAAATGTGAATATTGAACACAAAAATGGTATAGACCTCTCTTCCTGGGACATGCCAGAATGGATGCAGATGGATGGAAAATTACACTCCACGAGTAATTTGTTCAGCTCTGCCGCCCTGCTCACACTTTTCACAAATATAACAACTTGATTGAAGTCCAATGCATCGAGCAGGTCATTCAACTTGCGGTTCTTCTCGAGCTCACTCAGTTTGATGTAGTGCTGCCATGAAACAGACGAGGTAAGATACCTGTTATAACAAGAGATTTGCATTAAAAAAAATTAGACACACCTGCACAAGACCATGAAGGGTCAACTTGGCTTCATCGTCCACATAAATTTCCATTGGCTGAAACGAACAAATGTCACAGTTAAAGCATATTAGGATCCTTCCGGAAGCTAATGGAATCCAGTATGAAATCAATGATGGATGAACATCCCCTGGATCAAGATTCCAGTCCATCTGATTTGTCTCCTTGCAGTATCAGAAGTACCACTACCCCTTAAATCATACCAAGCAAGCCCATTGCTGCTCGTCAGAAGTACTACTACACAACTAACAGAAACCCAGGCAAGACAACCAACATCAACCTCAACCAGATACCCCCACTAAAGACCAAAAGGAAACAAGAAAACAGCTAAAGGATATGAACCAAAGGATAAACAGCCTAAGTCCACATGTAATAGACCAAATCCCACACTACTTGAAGTTGAAGAATCCTAGATGACTTTCTATTGCCATTAACCCTTCCCTAACCAAGCTAAATTTCCCGATAGAAGAATTGAATTAAGGCATGGGACAACACACTACAAGTGCCCAGTACACAGTGCTGCAACCACTGCATTCTTGACCACCTGAGTATCGCCTGCAGAAAGCCGGCTTTTACAGAAAAACTGTTGACTTGCAAATTCAAGTAGAACTGGCCATGAGACATTACATCTTGCATAAATTTCTTGCAAACAGGGCGGATCTCCTTGCTGAGTGTTGCCGAGAACATCATAACTTGCTTATCATGAGGAGTCATCTTGAAAATTTCCTGTACATCTCTCCTCATGTCTGTAGAACATATAAACAAAAAAAGATATGAGACATTCATACAGTTGAAATAGGGGGGAAAAGGCAAACTTTGACTCCAAAATTTCTAAAGATCAGATATTTTGTCTAGATAATATCAGGAGGAAAAAGACATACCAAGTGACTCAAGCATCTTGTCACATTCATCAAGTATAAAATGCCTCACATTCCTCAGAGATAGTTCTTTATCTCTTGCTAGAGCAAGTATCCTTCCAGGCGTTCCAACAACAATATGAGGGCATTCATTTTTCAGGAGATCCTTGTGGATTTTAATGTTCACACCACCATAGAAAACAGCAACCTTTATATCAGGCAAGTAAGTGCTGAACCTTTCGAACTCGTGACATATCTGCAGAAAATATGGATGGCCCCACCAAAAAAAGACCCATATGAATCAACAGATTCAGATAGCGAGAGAGAGAGAGAGAGAGAGCCGGACAATCTACTAATTTTGATCAATACCTGGTAAGCTAATTCCCTTGTGTGACATAAAACCAGTGCAGCAACTTGACCTGAGACGGGCTCAATTTGCTGCAACGTTGACAGAACGAAAACGGCAGTCTTACCCATCCCAGATTTTGCTTGGCAAATAACATCCATCCCCAAGATAGCTTGAGGGATACACTCATGTTGCACTGATTTAGAAGTAAAGAAATTGGAGCCAATGACCCACATTTTCAGTTAAAAAAAGTTTACCAAACCATTCTACTTCTCCAAATCATTAGGTGAGAGTAGTAAATTACCTGGAAAGTAAATGATCAAAAAATTGTTCAGAGGACAAAATTCTGAAAAGCTAATCGCTAACCAAAAATATTAGACATCAAAAACAAGAACAACTTGCAAGTTAAAAACCCAAAGGGCAAACATTAAGAACTTGTAATGGAAGCACTTAGGAATGATTGTTTTGTGACAAGTAGCATCTGATAATGAAGTTGAGACTAACTAAAATGACCTTTAAGATAAACAAAACATCATTAAATTAGCAACCCATAGCAAACAAGGGGCATAACTACCTCCAAGGCTCCAACCACAAAGTGTCCTCCGTCACATCCATTATACGATAGAATAAAATAAAATAAAATAAATAAGACTGAATGATGAGGATTGGGTTTGAATAGGATAAATGAAGAAGATTTATTTTGGGATTTTTATTTATTTAGATATTATTATGTTTTTATCTTTTAGTAGTAGAGTAATAGGAATCTTTGATTTGGGTTTTTGATTTCCCTATATAAAGGGTTTGATGTTATTATTTTTAAGTAAACTTGGATTATTGAATTATTGAGAGTACTTCTCTTGCCCTAAATTCCTTCTCCCCTCATCCCCTTCTTCTGATTTCTCATCCCTTTTTTCTTCACTTCTTTCATCCCCCAATTCTTCCAATTCTTAATCTAACATCACTACAATTGCATAGAGATGCCAAACCCCAATGAAGAAAGAATAAGCGAAAAAGCCGATCACAAAGTAAGCCTAATCTGAACAGGAAATTGCTACTTTCATAAAAATCAACGTGAGCCCCAAAAAATGCAGCTGCAACAACCATTCAGAAAAGGTACATATTACTTATGTAAGAGTTGATTAGGTTAAAAACTAGTATTAAATCCTTCAATTGGTTTTCTCTTCATATCCCCTGCTATTAGTCATCCAAACACCAAGATGTACAGCACAAGTCAGCAGCCATGTAATTTACAATCTCTACCATTATATAAATAAACAAGTAAGTGTGTAAAGAGCTTGGGAATCTTTCCCACCCCATTTCCTAATTTCCCACAATTTTAACCTATTTAATTACAAAACATTGTTTCATCAATCAAATTCCTCCCAGTTATCCACATAACTACTCCCACCAAAATTGCCAGTGTAGCTACTCATTTGAAAATTAGAAAGAAAAAAAAAAGTCATAACAATATCCCAAAATGGATGGGGTTGGGAATCTAATAGATAATTTTCCATAATACCCAAATCGGATAGAGCAGGATCCACATTGTGTGCATTGCACAAGGTCGTCGTACTTTCATAGTAGAAGAAGCTTTGTTCCATACTCTTGGATACAACTGAACAAGGCAAACGTGACTCATCGCTTATTTTGAAACATAAACAACAAAAAAAAAAGTAAAGTTGACATCAACATCATAGCCAGGTCTGCCACCAGTCAAGATGCAACAAACACTCATTATCTTTATGGGCCGATAATGTAATGTACTATGGTTATAAAGAGATTTATGTAATAAAGAGCGGTTTCTATAAACATACAGTCACTGAACATCTCTATAAACATACAGTCACTGAACATCGTTTCACACACAATGCAATTACTGATGCCAGCAATTCAAAAAAAGATATATACTTGCATTCACGTGTTTTTTGTTCATGAATTGACGCACAATCCCATTTACAGCCACACAAAGGAGCTCCTTCCGGAGCTAGACACGAGACAGGTCGAATTCAGAGTCTTCCATCAAAATAATAGATGACCAAAAAATGTAAGTGGGTAAACTGACACAAGCTTAAAGTATGTGAATCAACAAGGGTTTAAGAAAGATGTCCAGACAATATTTCAGGAGAGGTACCTAATTTACCAATTCTTACACCACTTAAACTAAAGAAAATTAATGCTTAAATACTAAAAAGAAATTAATTCCTCAAACCAAATTTCCCTGAGACAAATCAACTGTCCACAGAATCAAATAAAATTACAGCTAGCAGGTATGTATATCCTATTTAAAACAGGAATTCAATGATAAAACTAAATGTCAACTGCTAGCTCATGTCAGGCCACACAGCCACATGACATTTGTAACATGCAGAAAAATTTGATATTAAATAAAATTCTCATGCAAGATAACAAACCGATACAGAAAATGCAGATTCAAACAAAACAAAATGAAACTTATAAAAAAAAAACACACAACAAAATGAACAAATAATAAAAGCTACAGAAGACTTTTGGGGTTGGTGACATGAAAAAAGAGAACATCACAGCACACACTAAATGAAAACATAGTGAAACACAATATCGAACTCCAGCTGTCATTGATAATAGATGCGAGCATATCTTGCCTTCAGAAGGATGCTCAAACCCAGAGTCCACAATTGCCCTTAGAAGCTCTGGCTTCAAAAGGAAATCTCTGAATCCAGAACTATGAATTCCTACATAACCCCTACAAACAAATAAACAAAATAAATCAACTGAATATGCTTCGCAAAGAAATTAAGAAGACCCATCGAAAATATACACCAACTACAACATACATAGATCTCGTAAATATATATTTTTTTAATGTGAAATCTGTCTACCAGGACTCCCCAGTCTTTCATATATATGTACAGAGCTCGGGCCAATAGACAATAACAAAATTCCTCTATATATAAGTGCATCATAAATCTACCTGGTAAAACAAATGGAGCTAATAAAATTAAACATCTAGTTTTGCATCAAAAACAGCGAATGGAAGGGGAAAAACCCACCTGGTAATTTAGCATACTGAAACAGATTTCATATATATAAACACGAACACATTATGTACACAGTATGGTGGACTTACTTCTTAGGGGCCTCGCCGTTGACTTTGGCGGTAGAGGAGTCAAGTGCTTTTTCGTCGTCTTCCTCGTAGTCGAGAAGCTCTTCCTCGTAAGCGTCGTTGTCCTTCGTGTCGCTCATTCTAAAATGATATGCACAATCAACAGAGAATCTGAGAAAAAGTTAGGGTTACCAATAACAAATTGAATTAAGAGAGATGCAGAAATTAGGGCACTGAAGCAGAGGTTCTATTCACCTACGAATCTGTGGAAAAATAAAAAAGTTGATATTTTAGTGTTAGGATCAGGGTTTTGAAGCCTCTGCAGAGAAAAATGTAAGGTAAATATAGGAAAGAAGGTGGAGAGAGCGAAAGAGAAAGAGGATAGGGTTTTGCGATTTGGAGGAGTCTGCTGAGTC
>CM042186.1:37065093-37105267 GCA_023539305.1 Ilex asprella | reverse complement strand
CATAAATAGTACTAATGTGAGGTTATTTCCCTTTGCCCCAAAATTTCATTCCAAACATAACAAAACTTTGGTTTTAGCAGTGTACAAAATCCAAATTTAGCAGTGTCAAAGTATAACATTGAAGCAGTGTACAAAATCCAATACGGAAATAGGATTAACATTGCAGGCAGAGATTTCTCCTTTTCTTGTTCCAGTTCATGAACATAATTATTTTCACATGATATCAGCAAGCATATATAAAGCAGAAAGATCATACTCAATATTCAATCAACTCCTCTAAAACTCATACTCAATACACGAATTATAAGCAGTAATCCAATTCTTCAAAAATTTGAAAGGAATGAGCTAGTTCACACACACCCAACACTCATAAAACACACACACACACACACACACATTCACCAATCACACAAAACATACACGCAACACACATAGATCTGTGCATATATGCATATATGTGCACAGATTTGTGCACATATACGCATATATGCACAAATCTGTGTATATATACATATATATATACAAATTTGTGTGTGTATACTTATAGAGAGAGGGGGCGAGGAGATGAGATGAGAAAGGGAGAAAGAGAGAGAAAGAGAAAGGACTTACCTTTGTCGGTGAGAGAGAGGAGAGGAGATTTGTCGGTGATGGTGAGAAAATGGAGAGGAGTGAGGCAACGATCGAGTGAACAGAACAAAAAGAGTGATGTAGCGATGGCGAGGAGAGATAAATAAGGTGGGTTTAAATAGGTTCAAGAAAAATACTATTTTTGCTGTTAAGGGAGTTCGAAACCTGGATCTCATTAACACTTTTAGCGCGTGTTTTTATTTCGCGTGTTTCCTGGAATAAAAATTTTTTATTCCTATTTTTTTGTCTTTGTCTCCAATACAACAAAAACAAAAACAAACTAAAAACTATTATCAAACATAATTTTATTTTTATTTTTGATAAAAATTAAAAACAAAAACACAAAACATAAGATAAAAAACAGATACTAAACGTAGCCCAAAAACTTCTGCATTCTTCCCTGCCAAACAGACTTATTTTAAATCAGAATCTTTCCACGTTTCCTCCGTACCCCAAATAAGGCAAAGCCTTCCCGCGTGAAAACAAACACACGTTTTCAGTCTCTCTCTCTCTCTCTCCAAAACTTAATTCCGAAGCAAAGCTAAAAAAGTATCAACAGTGACACTGGTATGGTCTACTTAAAGTCAGTTATAGGTCTGGTTTCTCTCCCTCTCGTTGTCTAATCAGCTATAAAGTTCTCTCTCTAAAAATCTCTCTCCCTGTGAAGTGGCTCTAATGCTCGCTTGATCTCGGCTCAAAGGTTTGTATAGCACTCAAAATCATGCAATTTCAGTACTTTTTATTAATTTAGATAGATTAATCTTGGAAGTATTGCGGGTGTTTTGTTATTTTTTTTTTGATTTTTCGAAGAAATTATATGATGTTGGAATTGTGTACGAAGATTTGATCTTTGTGTTCATGATCAAATTGGTGCATTTTGATACCCAATTGTGTGGTGAGGCAATGAATGAAGGGAAAGCAGAGAAACGAAAGAAAACTACAATGTTGTGTGAATCAGAAGAGATTGATAATCACTTGAAGCTCAGACGGGTAAAGGGTTGAGTTTTTTTATAGTCCATATTTTTCGATGTTGGGTTTCCTAATTTTCGTACGTTTTCTCGTCAATCAAACAAACCACGAAATACAATTGAGTTTAAGCTCGTTATTGATCTTATTTATTTAATATTTTGTGGATGTACAGTCTTTTAAAATCTTGATTTTATTTCTGGGCAATCATGTTGAAAGGGTTGAACTTCATTTATTTCCTGGAAGTTTTGCTACACTGACACAATGGGATTTACAGAAGTATGATGTTTGTTTTTTTGATCAAATCCTAACCAGTATGGTGTTTGATTGAATTGAAACATATTATGTACAACTTTTTTTTTAGCATCGCAGACATCTGGAGAAAAAAATACGTCTATGTCACGTGACCAGATTCATTTTCAGTGTTGGTTTTATTTAACTAAAGTTCCCCTCATATTTTGGTATAAGATGAATTTGAGAAGTTTCAAAAAGAGAAAAGAGAAAAGAGAAAAGAGAAAAGAGAAAAGAAAAAAGAATTATGATAATATATATTAATTTTCATTGTTACCAAAAAATGTGAATTCACCATAATTGTTATTATGTTAAGCTTATCATTTTTCTTGATGAAGTGTACCATACTTCTTCTCTGTTATAATCTGTTTCCTTCCAGAAGAAAACAAAATATAATCCAAGATTAGTGTCATATGTTTGTTCCCCATAATTGATTGTCTTAGTCGAGCCATGGCTGTACAACGTTTTGTTTTTTGAAGTTCTAAGATCTGTAATGTTCTAGTGATAAAATTGGAGTTAATTGAGTTACAGTGATAGTTTTATGACATTGATTAGGAGAGCATGGATTAAGTTTTTTTGTTACATTTTCCCATCAACCAATTTAGACAAGTTTTGGATTTTTTTTTCCTAATCTGTTTTTGTGTGATCAGGTTAAAGTGTTCAACTTTTTGTCCATTTCTGAAAAATTTTACTCCGCCTTTGGTGTTTATTTTGGGGATCATCTTTGTGTTTTGACAATTTGTGAGGTTGCCCAAAATTGTCCGCTGACTTGATAGCCGTGTAGTGTTTGCTTTTGGTGAAACACATTGTATATGCATAGTAAAAATCATATCTATTATCATCATCTAGAAAGGAACTGCCATTTTTATTGCATCAATAGAACAATTTTTTGGGTTGCCTATGTTGAAACTTGAAATCAATAATGTCTCACACATCTTCGGTTGTGTAGAAGGATGAATCTGAGAAGTTTTAGAAGGAGATGGATTATCATAATTGGTAATAATTGGCAAATTAAATCCAGCATCCTTGAGGTTTATCAAGAATGCACTGTGGCCCTTAACATTATGGACATTACATTGACCTACATGTGAGAGTTTGTTGGGTGACGAAGCTCATAGTTAGTTGTACTCCTGTGTTGGTTGTCTTAAAATTATTTGCCTTTGGTCAAAATTAGTGTGTTATTGCAAAAAAAAAAAAAAAAAAGGAAAAAAAGAAGAAAAATAATCAAACAAAAACATTTTTCACCATACATTTTCTGTTTCCATCTAAATTCATATTTTTTATTTTTCAGTTGCAAATCATAATGTACTTGGGGAAAAAAGGTTCACAACCATGATGGTGTTGTCCAATTATATGTGGGTCAATATCCACTAGGGCCCCCATTATTCAAGCGTGTTGGGAGGGATGGACTAATTGCAAAAAATGGATGGACTAATTGCAAACTTATTTTTTGACATTATGGCATAAAGTGGCTGTCTCATATTGCACCAATAACCTCACCTGTGTTTGTCGGATACATTTATCATTGTTCCTAGCAATGGTCCCTGTTTCTCCATTAATTATATAACACTAATATTTCATAATTTTTTGGTTTTTTTTTTCTTTCTATTCCTTTCCATTGGCTGTTTATAAGAATGTAAAAAGGAAAAAAATGAAAACACCAACTTATGTTGTGTTTTCTGTATGAGTTTTATTTGAAAATTTTAATGAAATTAAGATATCATGCACTATATATAAAATAGTTGTTTTGGTCTTCCGTTGTTTTCTTAATCCTATTGATTCTTGAATGAACTATTTAGAAAAGTTAAGTAATTGTCATGAAATTTGGAAAAAAGAAATAGATTATTCCTTAATTTAGTTCCTTATTATTTGAACTATATTGTTTAAATACAAAAACTTCACAACTATTTTAAACTTACTATCTTGTAAAACATGAACTGTTTACTAATTTATCAAATCATTTTTAACATTTTAAGATATGAACTATTTATTATTTTACCTTGGTGATAATTTGGCAAAATCTCATTGGTTGATTTACAGGTAAATTTGTTATGTCTGGTGGATAATTAACTTTAAGAAGAGCAGAATAGGCATTTCCAAATGATTCCATTAATTATTCAAGATATGCAAAATTCTGTGATTAGTGAGACCAATTCCTTGAAATAAGCCTGAATATAAGGCATGATGTAGGGCATAATATCAATAGTTAATGACGTACTATGTATTCCTCATTATGAAAACATGGGTGTTCCTCTTGGATCAAATATACAACACAACACATGTTATTTAGGTATTTGTACAGAGAAAGTCTACATGGCATTGTATCCATGTATGTTAGTCCTTATAAGTAGAACCATTTTGTCAATTAGGACCAACTTCGTTGGTCTTAATTATTAGACGTGGGATACGAGCTCTCTTAACACATGTAAATCTAAATTTGTTTTGTTTTGTTTTATTTTTTTAGGTTTCCTTATCTTTAATATCTTCCCATCTAATATTTTTATGTCATGTATTCCTAGGTTAAGGGTATTTTGGTAATCTGTGGTTGTGTATATAATGGGACGTAATTGTGTAACCTTGACTCAGTACACTCTTCTCTTAATCTTTTTTCTTCTCCTTTAATCTTTTTCTCTTCCTAACCCTAATTACTTCATCACTTCATAATTTAACTTGGTATAAAAATAATGATCCATATTTGAAGTCTCAAAGTTGTCGAAAATTTTAGGAAATTATTAGATTTGAGAAAAGGTTGGTGATGTCATTGTTCGACTATTGATGTCAGTTTCTGACATGTTGACATTCACATGAACATAGTTATCAAATCGTGTATCGGAAGGCGTATCGTTTTAAAAAAATAGTATTTTGCATCGTAAGATACGGTGCAAATTTAAATAAATAATAAAAAAATATATATACCTTTGAAAAAAAATCATTCACTCATAAAAACATAGCATTTCATTAATATTCCACAAATTATTCAAGTCACCAATACAATTTATTAATATTAAAAAAATAATGAAAGGTATTAAATTAAATTAATAATACTTATATATGCTTAAAAGTAAAAAATTATAATGTAGTAGGGTAGTAAATATAATTATTCATTCTTATAACAAAAACACACATTCTTTTTACTCTTTATTTAAAAGTAAAAAGTTATAATATAGGGGGTATTAAATATAATTCTATATTCTTATAACCAAAACACAGTCGTGAGTCTCGTGTGACCCACGACTGAACACAGAGAGAGAAGAGGCGAGAGGCGATGGCCATGCCGGTGCCGGAGAGACAAAAGAAGAAGAAGAACAACATACCTGGTGGCTAGTACCTCGTGGTCGCGACTCACAGTGATGAAAAGAGAGATCGTGAGACAGAGATGGCTGGTACCTGGTGGTTGCAGCTCGCAACTCATAGCTCACAGCGATGGCTGGTACCTGGTATCTTTTTCGCTTTTGATTGGATGTTTTTTGCTGATTTAGGGTTTGATGGACTAGGAATTTTTATCTTCATCTCTTGCCTTTTCTTTGGCATTTTCTCTGTTCTGAAGCTGGCTTTCAACGATTTGGTGTGATCTGAAAGGAAAAAAAAAACAGAGACTTCGCGTATCGTTTGTATCGAACTGATATGTATTGTATTGAAAAAACGTATCGCGTATCGGACGATACGATGCAAAAACGATACATAATTACGATATGTATCATTTTCTCTCTGTATCGTGACGTATCGTATGATGTGTATCGCGTATCGTACGATACTAATAACTATGCACATGAACATGTTAGAAAGTTGTGAAATTTTTCATGATTGATTGACTTGATGTGTTGAGTTTTATGGTGATTTCTTGAATTTTTTTGAAATCATTTGACAGAACTTTCAATTTTTTGAAGATTTTTGGTTATAATTTGAGTTCAAACTACAAATTTACATTTTTTTTGGAGATTTTGACAAATTTTTGCTTCAATCTCAGTGTGTGAGGTGCGAATAGGTTAGATCTACATAAGTCATGTTGTTTTGTTGATTATTGTTGAGTTTTGGATATTTGTGGGGTTTTTGGAGTCTTGGCAACAGTCCTCACCCTAGATCTGGTTTCTCTAATTACTCTGAGGTTTTTTCAACTTTGTATTTGTGTTGCGAGCCTCAACTAGGGTAGATATTTGATGTTCAATTGTCTTTATTGCACTTTGGATCAGATTTGTGAGGTTTTGTGAAGTTTTTAGCCATTCTCTCATTGTTGGCAGCTTGCTTTGGCCATTGTTGGTCTTTTTCTTGCTTTGGCAGTCATTATTTCACTTTGATAGCTATTGTTGAAGCCTCTTGGAACTATTAAGACATTATTTTGGTTTTGGACAATTTTTTCGATTGTGTTTTTCTCACGATTGCTTGTTTTTTCTGTTGATTCTTGTGTGTGGACATGTCATAAGGTAGTGTGACTTCTACTATAGCTGGCGTGAGTACGAGTGGACACGAGTTGAGTAGTTTAGGTACCCTCGCTAATAACCCTTCTCTTCAAATTAATTTAGAGAAATTAGATGGACACAATTATTTAGCGTGATCACGAGCTTATTTTTATTGGTCCAAGCTATCTTTTTGGATGAATATTTGACTAGGAAAACTAAGAAACTCGCTGAGTGTGGCTCTCCACTAAAGCAGTGGACATCTGAAAATGCTTTGGTGAGGTCGTGGTTGGTTAATTTAGTCCAATCTTTTATTAGTCGTGGTTTTCTGTTGCTTAATGCAACTTATAAGTTTTGGATAGTTATAACACAAATATTCTCAGAGGGGTAAATGATGCTTAGGCGTATGATTTTTGGAGGAAAGTTTAGAAGACTAACTAGAAAGATTCGACCCTTGAAGTATACTATGTGGAGTTTATGACCTTGTGGCAGGAGTGTGACTACTATCAGATTTTCCAAGCATATTGTTCTAATTATGTTGCAAAATTTCAACAAATGGTTAAAAAAGAACGTGTGTATGACTTTCTTGTTGGTCTTAATGGTTCGATCATATTCGGGTTTAGATTTTAGGCCGTAGCCCATTCCCTACCCTACACGAGGTCTATGCTTTTGTTTAGCAGGAGGAGAATAGGAGGATTGCTATGGTTCTTGAACTGATTCTGAAGTATTCTACATTGGGTGCTATTCTTCAGCGGGACTTGAGGTCAACTCATTTCAAGTCTACTAAGTCAAGTGACACTAGTATCAAAGATACCTTCAAGTGTGATTATTGTGGGAAGACAAGACATCCAAGGGAGTTTTGTTGGAAATTGACTAGACATCTTACGCATGGGCGTGGTGGTGGCCGTGGTGGAAATGTATGTTCTCATGTGCACATGAATGACTCTTCAGAGACCTTGTCTCAGTCTAGTCACCTCACTATTTCTACTTTTTTCCATGATGAGATACAGACTCTTAGATGTATAATGGCCCGACTTGATGTTTCTTCTACTAGGGCTCCTAATCATACCTCCTTTTTTCAACTTTGTTCGTACAAATATATCTATTCTATTAGCGTGTTTGCTGCGTCATCTTTATATATTCCTTGGATAATAAAATCTGGAGTCGTGGACCACATGAGAGGTTCTTCTAATTATTTTCGTTTCATATTCTACATGTTCTGGTAGGAATAAAGTCAAGGTAGTAGATGAATCTTTATCCTCTATTTCTAGGAAATGTTCAGTTAATTCTTTATTATCTACCTAATTCTTCTCTTCTGTTCTCCATGTTCCAAATTTCTCCACTAACTTATTATCTGTTAGTAGTATTACCAAAATTTTGAACTATTTATTGATTTTTTTTTTTACTCATTGTAGTTTTTAGGAACTAGGATATGGAAAAACGATTGACAGTGGTAGAGTACACGATGGTCTGTATTTCCTAACAATGAAGATTCTCCTCAATCTACTTGTCAAGTTTTCTAGGCAAATGGTGTTTTGGCTTTACGACACATGCACTAGTAGCATAGATGTTTGGGCCCTTTGGAGCATCTTTTATTTGGTGTCTTAGAACATCTTTTTCATAGTCTAGTGAAGCAATGTAGTAGAAATTTTTTCGTTTGTAATGCTTGTGAATTTGCCAAGCACAAATGTTCATCTTATCCTACTAATAAAAATACTGCTCCTTTTGTTATTATTCATTCTGATGTGTGAGACTTTTCAACATTGCATTTCTCTCAGGTTATTACTAGTTTGTCATTTTTATTGATTGTTATTCTCATCTTACTTAGGTTTATTTACTACACACTAAAGGTGAGGTTTTCTCTTATTTTTGATCTTTTCATAAAATAGTGGATACCCAGTTTGATGTCAAAATCAAATTTTTTTGAAGTGATATGGATTGAGTACATTGATGGGGAATTTCGCTCTTACCTTAATGAGAATGACATTTCTTTTCAAACCACCTGTGTGAGTACCCTAGAACAAAATAATGTTCTCAAGCGAAAAAACTACCATCTTTTTGAGGTTACTTGTCCTTTGATGTTTACTATGAATGTTATTCAAAATTTATGGGGAGATATAATTCTTATGGTTGCATATATTATTAATCATTTATCTTCGAGTGTTCTTCAGTTTAAGTCACCCATTGAGTGTATTTTTGCAATTTTTTTAGTTCCTTATGTTTCTTTCCTTCCTCCTAAAGTTTTTGAGCATGTTTGTTTTGTACATGACTATAGATCGTTCCGGGGGGGACTTGATCCAAAGGCTTTGCGGTGTGTTTTTCTTGGTTATTCTCTCACTCAAAAAGAGTATTAAGTGTTAACATCCATAGTCTCAGAAGATGTATGTTATTCATTTTTTTCTTCTCATCAACCATCTTTTTAGGGGGAGAACGCCATTATTGAGGAACATATGGTATGCTAGAAGCCTTTTCTTTAGTTGCCTCTCCAGTAGGATGCTAGTATGGGGGAGCAACACGTTGTTGGTACTAATGATCCACCTGGTACTCTGAAGACTTATTCTCGGCGTTAGAAGGTACAGACGACCCATGTGCCACCGGATCAGTTGAATTCTCCGACTCTAGTTTTAGCATGTCGTGTTGATTAATCAAGTAATGAGCTTTTAATTGTCACTCTTGTAATTGATAATCAGTAGTATTCTAAGTTTCCTATTGCAATTAGAATGGGTGTTCGAGCTTATAATAAACACTCCATCTCTTATGATTCATTGTCTTCATAATATCGCACATTTGTTTCTTGCTTGTCATCTATAGCTTTTCTCTAAGTGGAGAGAAGCTATAGTAAAAGAAATGAGAGCTTTGAAAAAGAATGACACTTGAGAATTAGTTCTACTTCTTGTTGGAGCAAGGGCGGTTGGATGTAAATGAGTATTCACTATTAAACAACATGTTGATGGGATAATTGAGAGATACAAAGCAAGACTGGTTGTTAGAGGATTCAATTAGACATATGTCATTGATTATTAGGAGACCTTTGCCCCTTTAATAGAGATGAACTCCGTACGTGCTCTTCTCTCTTGTGTAGCTAATTTAGGGTGGAGCCTGTAACAGGTGGATTTGAAGAATGCTTTTCTCTATGGAGACTCAGAGGAAGAAGTATATAATGGAGATTTCACCCGATTTTTTATCTCAAGTTATTAAAGAGAAGGTGTGCAAGTTGAAGAAGTCATTTGATAGGTTGAAGCCAGAGCTTGGTTTGACAGGGTTGTCAAATTCATATTAAAATTCAGATATAGATAGAGTCATGCTGATCATACGAAGTTCATCAGAGACAAGATAATGGTCCTCAGTGTATACGTGGATGATATTGTGATAATTGAGAATGATGGACATTAAATCATTAAACTGAAAGCTTAGCTGGCTAAAGAGTTTAAAATTAAAAACTTGGGTTCAGTGAGATACTTCTTGAGATTGAAGTTGTCAATTAGATAAAAGAATTTTTATCTCTCAAAGAAAGTATGCTCTTGATCTACTTGAAGAAATAAGGTATGTTATGATTCACATCTACATATTCTCCTATCGAAGTCAATCATTGACTAGGTAGTGGTGTTGGTGACATTGTGGGTAAGGAGAGATACCAAAGATTAGTGGGTAGATTAATATCTATCTCTCATATTCGATTAGATATTGTTTATGCAGTTAGGGATTGCAAGTCAATTTTTGTATAATCCTCAAATCCCTCACCTTGAAGCTGTTTATTATATTTTGAGGTATCTCAACTTAGCTCCAGGGAAAGGATCTTGTTCTCTAATAATAGAAACTTAAAACTTAAAGCGTTCACTGATGTAGACCGATAGAAGATTCACTTCGGGCTATTGTAACTTGATAAGAGAAAACATTGTCACATGATGGATTAAAAAGCAAGTAGAGGTAGCAAGGTCGAGTGCAGAGGCCGAGTATAAAGCGACCCTTGGTGTTTGTGAGATAATGTGGCTCTACATTTTATTGGGGGAGCTTGGATTTGCGATTAGAGGCCTATGATATTATATTGTGATAATAAGACGGCTATCGACATTGCACACAATACAGTTCAACATGATAGAACACATGTCAAAATTGATTGACACTTTATCAAAAAGTAGCTGGATGAGGGTTTGATTTGCATACTCTTTGTGAAATAAGAAGATTAGTTGACTGATATTTTTACAAAGGGGTTTTGTAGCAAGTTTTTTCATCCTATTGTTTGCAAGTTGGGCGTGAGAGATATCTTTGCACCAACTTGAGGGGAGTGTTATATTATATATTTCTAGTTTAAGGGTATTTTGGTAATTTGTGATTATATATATAATGGGATGTAGTTGTATAACCCTAACACACTACACTCTTCTTTTAGTCCTCCTTAATCTTCTTATCTTCCTAACCATAATTACTTCATTAGTCCATAATTTAACTAATATTTATTCTTGTACTAAAACAGACGATCTTGTACTCTTAACTCTTGTGCTTTGTTTGCGGTTGGCATGAATATGCTAACCATTTTATTTAGAAAAGAAAAAAGAGTTAGATTTATTCCCTTGTATGGCACACCTCTCTTTGATGCCATTCTTTACCGCTAATTGGTAGGTAGTCTTGTGTATCACATTATTACTCACCCGGATATAGCCTATACTGTTCATCTCGTCAGTCAATTTTTGATTACCCCTCACTCTACGCATTATGCTCATGTTCTTCGTATTCTACGATATATTAAGGGTATTATGTTTCATGGCTTTTATTATTCTACTCACTCATTTCTCAAGCTGTGCACCTATTCTGATGCTGATCGGGTAGGAGACCCTACTAATTGTCGTTCTATCACGGGTTACTGTTTCTCTCTGGGGATGACAAATTGTTTCTTACTACGCCAAGAGATGAGAGAGTAGAGAGACAGAGTATTGTGCTCTTGTTGACACTGTCCAAGAGCTTTTTTTGGCTTCGTTGGCTCTTAGAAGATTTATGTGTCTCTCATTCTGGTGTTATTGTTCTTTACTGTAACAATCAGTGTGTGATACAGATTGGTTACAATGAAGTTTTTCATAATCGCACCAAGCATATTGAGATTGACTGTCATTTTGTGTGACAACACGTGGCTGGAGGCACAATTCATCGTCTCTTTGTTCGTCTAGCCATACTACTGACATCTTTACCAAGGCACATCACACCGAGCTGATTTCATGATTTGGCTTCCAAACTCAAGTTGATTTCTATTTTATCTCCTTGAGTTTAAGGGGGATGGTAATGTATATAATGATAATATGTTTGTCCCACAACCTTTAGACTAGAAAACCTCACTACTCTCTTGGACTATAAATATACCTCCTCATGTACATTATTGATCACACCAAAGTAATATACAATTGATATTTGTATTCTATTCTCTTCTTTCATAGTTAGCATCTATGCACTACATTCACTTCCATGTCGTCGTTCACCTCGAAGGCATTCGAATCTGAAAATTTCTCTTTCACACAAACTTGTAGACCTTTGAACTCTTCTTTTCAACCCCACAAGAATAAAGTCAATTTGACATTTGAGTAAAAACTTATGTCCTCATTACCGAGGTTATGTCAAATTGACTGATGTAATCATTTTTTCTTCTTGACTTATTTCTTCCACTCCTTTGCGTTAATTCTTCAATTCTTCTGCTCAAGTAACATAATTATCTTCCTAACTTCAACAAAGATCATATAAGTAAGATCATTAACCTCTTCACGTTCTCCAATTATGACGAACAAACGACGAGGTTGGTGTTTAAGCTTCTCATGCGAGTTCTATCCAATTCTTCTCATCTTCTATTATTCAATTGAGCATTTATCTCATGTACATCTTCTCCTTCGACGAATGCAACACATTATCCATTCAAGCATTTTCATCAAACCTGTGAAATGTTTTACAATCATACTCATACGAAAATGATTAGCAACACAGGAGTGTAATTCAAGTACTAATAAAGAGAAAGCTGTTGTGGGCATTATATCGGTAGGTATAGGCTTTATATGTTGAACAACCTGACTATGTTTCTGTTTTCTCCTATTTCATATCTTCAGTCTCTTCCCATCCAAAATTTATTATTAATATAAGTCAACTGACTGTCAACCTTATTTATTTTTAAGACCCCAAAGTATACAAGCTTAATTTTCCAAATTTCAGAGGATGAACTGAATTTTTCAGAAGTCTTGAAGGGGCAGAGTAATTCAAATGTTAACAACAAAGTGGATTCACAATTGGGTGCTTACTATAAGGTGATCAGTTTGGTGGATAAAATATTATCATACTTGTCATATAATACTTTAACCTTCAGGAGGGAAAGATAGAATCCTATTTTTGGGTCCCATGTCCGAAGATATTCTGGTCTCCCAAAACTTTGTTAGCGTCTTAAGTTGAAGTATAACACTGCTTTTACTTGACTGGAAGAAGAAAGTTATGATAATGGAGTTGGGTTGTGTATGTTTCATTCACAAATGTTTCTTTTTTGTGTTAGGTGGAATTGTAGACTACAAAAAGAAGTGAATTTAACTGCATTTGGGAATTGACACTAAAATTTGAGAGGAGAAGAATGGGGTCAGAGGGAAGTGAAAGGAACATGGTGGTTAGTCAAGTTAGTGTTGGTGGTTTTGAAAACTATGTCACTGCAAAAATGCTTTTTGATTACTTGGAAGAAAATGTTGGACTTGTTTGGCGATGTAGATTGAAGACTTCTTCAACCCCTCCCGATTCTTACCCAAACTTTGAGATCAACACCACAAATTTCCAGAGAATAATTGTGTACGAAAAGGTGGAGCCTCACGCATTTGTGCATTTTGTCAGTCCCCTCTCATCAAGTTTAGCTCTGGATGCTGCAGGGCGTGGTGAGCTTATATTTGTAAAGAACCCTCTGAAAGTTAGTCTGGGGCCTGAGACTCCATATCACATGAATCAGAGGAGGAGAACTACAAACCCCTTTAAGTTATCTAACGTGCGTCTCGAGATTGGACTCTTAGTTAGCCGAGATGAGTTCTTTGCTGGTTGGAGAGGTCCTGCTACCGGGGTTGATTTTCTTGTGGATCCTTTTGATGGGAGATGTAAATTCCTTTTCACGAATGAAACTACTTTCTCCTTCAAAGGTTCTGCTACACATGCAATCATAAAATGCAATTTTAAGATTGAGTTCTTGGTGAGAGACATTAATGAGATTAAACAATATACAGATATGTCATCCTTAATAATTTTGTTGCAGCTGGCTTCGTCTCCTTTGGTTTACTATAGAACGGCAGATGATGATATTGAAGAATCAGTTCCGTTTGATTTGTTGGATGATGATGATCCGTGGATCCGAACTACAGATTTTACTCCTAGTGGTGCCATTGGCAGGTGTAATACTTATCGAATTTCAATCCCACCTCGCAATGGTCCAACGCTGAAGAAGGCCATGGATTATCTTAGGGAGCGGAGGGTGCAGGTATCAAATGACCGCCCTAGACAGCAGCTTAGGATACGGGATGAACCTGATTTTGGGATACCCTTGTCAGATCCTTTCTTTTGTATTCAATACAAAGAAGACATATCCTTTAAGATCTTGTTTTTGGTGAATGCAGTCATTCACAAAGGCATAATAAACCAGCACCAGTTGTCAGACAGTTTTTTTCATTTACTGAGAAGCCAAAGAGACGAGGTCAATGTAGCTGCATTAAAGCACCTCTGTTCTTATAAACGCCCGTTGTATGATACTTGTAAGAGGCTGAAACTTGTTCAGGAGTGGTTGCTGAAAAATCCTAAACTTCTTGAGAGACCTAGAGAGTTGAATGATGTGGCTGAAGTTAGGAGGTTGGTTATAACCCCAACCAAAGCCTACTGTCTTCCACCACAAGTTGAACTTTCAAATAGGGTTCTTAGGAAGTACAGGGAAGTTGCCGATCGATTTTTAAGGGTTACCTTCATGGATGAAGGCATGCAGAGACTTAATAAGAATGCAATTGACTATTATCCTGCTCCTATCCTGAGGGAGATCACTTCAAATTATAACTCCCAGAAAACTACAATGTTCAAAAGAGTGAAGAGTATTGTAAGTGAAGGTTTTTATTTATGCGGTCGAAAATACTTCTTCCTGGCATTCTCAGCGAATCAATTAAGGGACCGTTCTGCCTGGTTTTTTGCTGAAGACCCAAAGTTTACTGTGCTTGGCATAAAAAATTGGATGGGGAAGTTTACAAACAGAAATATTGCGAAGTGTGCTGCTAGAATGGGGCAGTGCTTCTCATCTACTTATGCCACAGTCGAAGTTCCATCAAGCAAGGTTGACTTGAAGCTTCCAGATATCGTGAGAAATGATTATGTTTTCTCAGATGGGATTGGTATGATGTCGACTGATCTTGCGGTGGAAGTTGCAGAGAAATTGCAGTTAAAAGTGAATGCACCCTGTGCTTACCAGATCAGATATGCAGGTTGCAAAGGTGTCGTTGCCTGTTGGCCAGAAATAAGTGATGGGATCCGGCTAGCCTTAAGAAAAAGCATGATAAAGTTTGAATCCAATCACACGATCCTTGAGATTTGCTCTTGGACTCGTTTCCAGCCAGGATTTTTGAACAGACAGATAGTGACGTTACTCTCTGCTTTGGATGTTCAGGATGAAATATTTTGGAGAATGCAGAACTCCATGGTCTCTAAACTCAACGAAATGCTTGTAGACGCAGATTTGGCTTTTGATATTCTAATTGCTTCATGTGCTGAGCAAGGAAATACAGCAGCAATAATGTTGAGTGCTGGTTTCAGACCTCATAGCGAACCTCATCTACAGGGCATGCTAACTAGTATAAGAGCTGCACAGCTTGGAGACCTCAGGGAAAAGGCTAGGATCTTTGTTCCTTCAGGGAGGTGGTTGATGGGCTGCTTAGATGAGCTAGGGGTTCTTGAACAAGGGCAGTGCTTTATCCAAGTGTCAAACCCTTCACTAGAAAATTGCTTTGCGAAGCATGGCTCCAGGTTTTCTGAAACAAAGAAGAGTTTGCAAGTAATTAAGGGTTTTGTGGTAATAGCAAAGAACCCATGTCTTCACCCGGGAGATGTGCGAATTCTGGAAGCAGTAGATGTTCCTGGGTTGCAACATCTTTTCGATTGTCTGGTATTCCCTCAAAAGGGAGATAGACCGCATGCAAATGAAGCATCGGGAAGTGACCTTGATGGTGATCTCTACTTTGTCACATGGGATGAAAATCTCATTCCACCTAGTAAGAGAAGCTGGCCGCCGATGGAGTATGCATCTGCAGAAGCCAAGGAATTGCCTCGTCCCGTCAAACACTCGGTAATTTTGTCTTTTTTAAATTCATCCTCTGCATGCATTGTTATGTTGGCTTTGGAATCATTTTCATAGTTCAATTGTTCTTTTCTGCCTTCTTTTTACAGCTTAGTTACTGGATATTTCATCTCTTTAACTAATGAAATTTAGTCATCTGGTAAGTTTACTTGTTAAATTAGTTGCCCACCTCAAGTGAATGGTGTTTTTCCCTGGAAAGAAAGAAATAAGAGCAAAAAAACCTATTGACATATTCAAATCAATTACTTCAGATAATTTCTAAATGGAATTGGACTATGTAGTTGTATTGTGTATCAATGTGGTTGATTTACTTAAAGACACTTAGAATCAAGTTCACTGATATTTCTTCTTTTCTCTCTTTTTTTTTGGTGAGTAGTTCATATGATATTTCAGTAGCATTGTTTGCCATATATCAGTTAGGACACATAAGACAGCTTTGTAATATTAGTTTCTGGAACTAATATTGCTATATACTTGCAAACCACACAGTTGAGGGCTTTTATTTTGGTCCGTATTGTTTGACTGATTAATGTAAGTGCCAAGCATGTTGATGTGATAGAGTTAAGCTCTCTCTCTTTTTTGGTAAATAAGTACCACTAAAGGCATGAAGGGGGCGCAATTCTTGGACACAGTAAGTATACACACAAGTAATACAAAAGTCGAATGAACTATCCAAATCAAATAAAACCTTTCCTGTGAAAGAATACAAAAGTCTCAAAAAGCTTGCGTTAAGTTTTATAAGGGTCTCTTCATTGTCAAAGGGACCCTGAGTTCGCGCTAGCCATATGCACCAAAGACAAAGCAGCTTCACCACCCCATATCTAATCCTCTTCTTCTGCTACGATAGGGCGCTAACTCTACAACCGATTTGGACATCTCCCAAGACAGGCCAAATAGTGTTAAGATGATCACTTATAACTTTTTTGGATGAAGAAACAAAATGCAAATATCTTCACCAATAAATCTTTAGCAATCACACAATCAAAAGAAGAAGATTGACGAACTCCTTTATTTATTCATGTAACACCAATGTGGAGTGATTTTTTCTCTATGCTTGAGATTATAAATTGTAAGAATTCTATCCAAAGCTACTGTCCATTTAACGAAAGCCACCGTGGGAGGGACTTCGCATTTGCACATAGCCTTTCAATGAAAAGAGGAGTTAACAATGCTTTGTAAAAGGACTCAAACTTAAACTTTTCACTGTGGGGTGGTTTTATTAATATTTATCAAAGAAAGAGGAAAGAAGGGAAAGTGAGAGAAATAGATTCTCATTAAGATAAACCAAGTTTGTATTACAAAATGTTAAATAGAAAACTACACAATATCAGTCTTATATAGTAGGGCAAAACATAGTAACATGAATGATTAAACTACCCCTAATACTAATGTACTAGATAACTCTAACATCTCCCCTCAAACTCGGGATGTGATAGCATCAAATATCATGAGTTTGCTAAGATGGAAACGGAAGTGCGCGATTGTATGAGATTTCGTAAAGAAATCTTCCAACAGTATAGTAGAAGGAAGAAAGAGGAGAGAGATCGTGCCCAACTGAAGATGACGATGCACAAAGTGACAATCAATCTCAATATATTTTGTGAGTTCATGAAACACCGAGTTATAGGCAATCTGAATATTATTAGTGTTATCACAATACATAAGAGTAGGAGTAGATAAGACAATGCCAAGGTCAACAAACAACCAACGCAGTCAAATTATCTCTGCTATGGTAGATGCCATAGCACGGTACTCAGCTTCCGCAGAGGATCGAGCCATAACTGTTTGTTTCTTACTTTTCTAAGAAATAAGAAAATCACGAAGAAAGCGACAAAAACTAGTTGCAAACTTGCGATCCTTAGAGTCACCAGTCCAGTCCGCATCATAGTAAACTCAAAGTTCTATAGACGATAAGGAAGAAAATAACAAACTTTGATGCAACGTATCCCAAAGAATCCGAAGAACGGCGGACCTGTGAATAGTGATAGGTAAGTAACAAATTGACTAACCACGTGAACAACATAAGCAATATTTGGACAAGTAACAGTAAGATATACCAGACTCCTGACAATAGCACGATATAAAGTAGAATTAGGCAGAATAGAACTATCAGAGAAAGTATAATGAATATTGAGCTCTAAGGGTGTGTCAACCGTCCAATTATTTGATAAGCAAGCTTGTTGAATGATATTTGAGGCATATTTGGATTGAGAGAAAATATAAGTTTTGGGAGAGGAAGGAACCTCAATCCCTAAGAAATACCTTAGTGGACCTAAATCTTTCATATCAAAGTAATCATGGAACTGAGTTTTCAACAGCTGAATTTCAGTATTGTCATCACTTATAATAGTTATATTATCCACATAAAGTAATAGAACAATAAAATCTGAAGAAGTGGATCGTAGGAAGAGGGCAAAATCATATGATCACTAGCACAGAAGCTTAAGTCACATATGACTGAAGAAAACTTCGCAAACCATGTCCTCGGAGCTTGATTAAGGCCATATAAAGCCTTGTGAAGTTTTCATATTTGATTAGGACTATGATGACACCTAGGAGTGGGAGTCATATAAAGCTCGTTAGATAAATCACCATGGAAAAAAATATTTTTTACATCCATTTGAGATAAGATCCACTGACAAATAGCTGTCACAATAATTATTGTGCGGACCGTGGTCATCTTAGTAGCAGGAATAAAAGTCTCATCGTAGTCTAGCCGATACTATTAAAAAAATTCCTTGGCTACTAATATAGCTTTATACCTTTTCACAGAACTATCAGATTGAGTTTTGATTTTGTAAACCTATTTGCAACCAATTGTGCGTTTACCAGGAGGTAAAGACATCAGTTACCAAGCTCAAGTCTTATGTAAAGCAGAAAACTCCTCATCAATAACCTGTTGTCAAAGAGGATCAAGTATAGCCTCCTTATAGGAGGTTAGTTCAGATAAAGAGTGTATAGAAGTTAGGAAAGAATAAAATTAGAAGAATAAAAAAAGTTAGAAAAATCAAACCTATCGGGACATTTCCCAGTACGCCGAGGGAAGCGAGAAATGGGATCCATGGTGCCAGAATCTAATTGAGGGACATGAGATGTAAATGAAGTTACGACATTTGTGGAGGAGACAGTAGAAGTCCTGCGAGCATAAATATGTACAATAGGAGGATGAGTAACAGACAAATCAGACAAAGAAGCAGAAGAAGAGGAGGGTAGATCTGAAACAATCATATCACCAATAGTGTTATGTCAAGGGGAATATCAGATAGAAATGGATTAATATAGATGAGATCGAATTTATACAGAGATGAAGAACTAGATGGAATAGGAAAAAAAAAATGCTCCATAAAAACAACATGATGAGAAACATAGAGTTTTTGTGTACTAGAATCATAACGATATTCCATATGTCATTCACTGTATGTCATGGCCCTGCCCCGGATCGCGTAGGGTGGGCGACGAACCGGTCATTAAAGCCTTAACCAATCAACCAACCAAGTGCATATTAAATGCATAATTCAACGAAAAATAAATAACAAAGTGATCCAATACACTGACTTAATGAATACCAGAGGAATAAACTAAACATCACCCAATATATTATTAAATTAAGTAAAACTATAATCAAATCATAAGGTTTATAACTCCAAACATAAAGAACATTGTTCTCAAAATAATTAAATACTTATCTCAAAATCATAAATTGTACTTAATTTTGAAGACATACACTAAAATAAATCTTCAAGTCCTCTAAACCCTTGTATATCTGCAGACTTCTCACCCTGATCCTCACCTGAAAAATGTTAATATTTATATGAACACGACGACTCGTGAATAGCAACCACGTCAATATGGTGTGAAAATAAGTCTCACAGTTTAAATACAACAAAATAACTTGTGATACATACATAAGTACAATAAATTGTTTCCCAACTTTTTTCACATAATCATTTAGATAAAAATGAATTTATGTTCACAAATGATTTTATAAATGAAAAGATATTTTAACTTAAAACATCCACACACACATTTGGTTCCAAATACATTTGTCATATCATGTTGGTTACTGCTAACTTGATAACTGGCCCTGTCCCTTGTTATCACTAGTCTGATGATTGGTTCCTATGTGCAAATTCCTATACCGATCACACCGGTATACCTTCAATTTTGTTACTATTTAGACTTGATAACTTAGTGCTAGTCTCATAATACATAATTTTTAACACACAAAAACTGTCGTTTTAGTTCCAATGCACACAAAATTTTTCTTTCATCACCAAATCACATTTAAACAATGATATAAAATCATCCTACAAGTTTTCAAAAACAATTCATAATTGTAAAACATTTAATTGTAACCCATACATTAACATATATATTATATATATGAAATATCCACCCACACATATAATATAGAAAATTCTCTGAAAAGAAGTAATAAACTATTCACTTTGATTTTCAAAGTCCAATTCAAAACCCCCTTTCCCAATCTCAATACAATCAACCCCTAATCCAAAATAACATGTAACGATCAATCCCTATTTCTTATTTCTTAATTTTTCACTTCTTTCCCATTAATATATACTTTATATATCTTTTACAGAAATATCATTTTTAATATGAGATAATAACGTAAGGAAGTATTCTGGGTAGTTTAGAATAAGTTTTTAAAGTTCTGGGGTCACATCATAATTTTTTTAAAACTTTTGGGATGAAAGCATAATTTTATTAAAAAAGAATTTCCTGTTTCCGGGGCTGTCATATATTTACAGAATTTTATTCTTCTAACTTACCAAGTAAAAAGATGGTTAAAATTAAATTTATAAGAATGTAGGGGTCAATATAATACACTTTGAAATCAAAGGGGATGTTACTATAATTTCTGCACTTTTTTCTTCCTATGAAAGTTGTAGAACCTGCAATGGTTCTTCCTTCTTTGTTTTTCTTTTTAACACTTTGATTAAATTCTTTGAAAGTCTCAAAACCAACAAATCTAAATTAGGTCCCATAACACTTAGATTTATCAATTAATAATAAAACTCGTTTTCATATTCATCATTATCTTTGACCATGAACATATGTGCATATACCTACACACACACACACACATTGTTATTATGATAAATTTAGCATCATAAATATAAAACCCGCAAGAAAAATAAGAAATTCCTACATTTAACGGTCAAAACTCCATTTCTTTTTTCTATGTTATTCCTTTCTTGGGGCTGCTACATGACATTGGAATTCTCCTACCAGCCACCTCTCTCTCTCTCTCTCTCTCGCCAGACCTCTCAAGAGGGGTTCAATACTTAGCTAGAATACTAGTGTCTTGTCCTATTAGGTCACAGACTCCTATATATGTATTCACCCTATTTGACTTCTAAAACTCCCGTGTGAACACCACCCACATATAGAAACAACCTAATTTGCATATAAATTGTGACCTAAAGTTTATCCTCCCTCATTATATCTATAACTAGTTAGGAAAGGATAATTTAAGAGAATAAAAATATTCATTTCCATTTTTATGTTAATTTTTAAAATTTAAATGTCACAACACATACCTTGATTGTGTATTACAACCTGTAACGACCTGCCCAACTATAGAGATATTATCCGCATTGGGTGCCCATACATCCTCACAGTTTTGTTTTTATTGGGCTTCACTGCAGAAAAGGCTTCTTGAAAATTAAGGGTGAGCACATTATGTTACACCCCAACTCCAAGGGCATGACTGGCCGTGAACCATAGATCGATAACTTATGGAACACGTAAGCCTAATAATAAACTAATAATATAGGAGTGAAAAATAACACTAACACTAAATTGATCTCATATCAATATGTCAAAGTCAACATACATGTACCAGTTTGCCCCAATTATCCAAACAAGTGAAGATGGCTATACGATATATACTACGGAGGTCACAACACTATTAGTCCCCAAACAATTTCCTGAGTCCACTATCGACACTTCAATTGTTTACCTGAATTTTTTTTATTTTGAAAGCATGAGCTAAAAAGTCCAGTGAATAGAAAGACATGCATATTCAAAGTAGCTGAAAAATATTTTTGACATACGTGTAAATCAAATATTTAGAAAAATAATTTCACTAAGATAACCAATTTTTCAAGAATAACACAATCGAGTTTCAACCAAAAATCATACCACAATGATGAATCATATCATAATGGTGGAGACTGTACGATATCCAATAATCGATGAGAACCAATATCAAATATCAAAAGATCTCAAGGTTGGATCCAACATCATACTTAGGGTCACCACAGCCTCACCCGGTCTGTTCCTTAAGACGATTCGGTGAAGGTCACCAGGACGCACCAGACACTGTTTCTTCAACCGTTGAGCACTAGGGTCACCACAGCCTCCCCGGGTCTGTTCCCTAGTGGCCATGGTCACTTGTACACAAAAGAATAATTTTCTTGGATATTTAATCATGGTCCCATTCACTATCACAAAGTCTCACCATATAAACAAGTGATTGAGTCATAATACTTCACAACAGAATTCATCAAGGTAAGGAGAATCGTATGTCACAAGTATTTAGACACATAGTAAAATATTTGGTAAAAATAGTAATGAACAAACATGATGTATTGTTTTTAAAATATTTTAAGATACGATTTTTTTTTAAAAATACGTAGCATGCTAAACCACTCATTTCAAGTCTAAATAGTATGTTGCTTGATGCCTTTCATATTTCTTTCACAATTTTCTTTCTCTTTTGATAAGATACTCTTTCTTCCTTCTTTTCTCTGTTTTACTCTTTCTTCCTTCTTTTCTCTCTTTTACTCTTTATTTTTTCTTGAAAGTGGAAGACTACTTGTGTCCCTTCTATCTTAATCCAATCCTAAATGTCCTATTTATAGGCATCTTGGGATTATTCTAGAATATGACATTGTTAGGGGACATTCCCTAGAATATTCTATCATCTCTCTTTTCTTAGATCTTTCTAGGTTTCAAGCTCATTTTGCACATGATAATTCCACAAATATCTAGAATATTCTAAAGTCTTCTCTAACTTTCTAAGTCCTTCTCGTATTTTCGGGACATTCTAAATCTCTCTAGAACCTTCTAAAATATTCTAGATTTCTCTAGATTTTTTTAGAACTTTCCGGATTTTTCTCAATGGTTCTAGAACTTTTCGAATTCTTCTAGAAACTTCTTTAATATTTTAGATTTTTCTACATTGTTCTAGACTATTCTAGGTTATTCTTGAACTCTCTAGAATCTTCTAGAACTTTCTAGAAACTTCTCCAATATTTTATATTCTTCTACACTATTTTAGATTTTTCTAGAAACTTCTCTAATATTCTATATTCTTCTAGACTATTTTAAATTCTTATTTATTCCAAGATAATATTCTCTAACTAGTTCTTTGTCAAAATAGAATGGGATATTACACACTACATATATAGCCCAGTCACTCCCCTTCCCAAGGGTGAGCACACAACTGATCTAACATCAACTAAAGCCATTTGAGTGTTATTGGCTGCAAGTACATATATAGAGGAAAGGGAACAATAGATGCAAAGAATGAAGAGTTATTAGCCATGTGATGGGTTGCTCCCGAGTTAAAGACCCAAGTAATTCGAGATATACTTGATGGACTCGAAGTGAATGAATTTGTTGAAGGAGAAATTGATAAGACACTAAGTTGGTGAAGGGGTAAAAGTTTCTGTAATTGATCAGCAATCATAGTCAGGGTGGGAGTTGATAGAAGTGACTCATCCACAAGTGATGTAGTTACTGCGGTATGATTGCCTTTGGGCTTAAAAGGATGATTGAGTGGTCCCCGTATATTCTTTCTCACTAATTTAGGGCACTATGCCTTCCAATGATCTTTCTCACGATGAAAGCTACACTCATCTAAAACAACTTGACCTCAATTCTTATTTTGTGAATTAAAAGTCTCTTTTGGAGGAACAACTAATTGTAAGACCATGTATGGGGCTGACGCCTGCCTAGTGCTGGAAGGTCAAGGTCTGAGTAGGCAATGAAAGAAGCCCCTTTCCCGAAACAGGCTAAAGACGCACGGCCAAGAACTTATTAACCACTGCATCAACTGAGGAAAGGGGTGGCGATGGAGAATGGAACTACGAAGCCTCTCAAAATCATCTCCCAATACCATCAAGAATTGCACGAACCTCTGTTCCTCTCTGAAAGTACGATATGTCATATTTGTACTTAGTTCAGCTAGCTCAGTGAGTAACAGCTAATCCCAATAACTAGTCATAATTGAGTAGAATTCCTGCATATTTCTATCATCTTGACGGGCAGCACAAATTTAATGCTCGAGTTGATATTGTTTTGCAAAGTTGGACTGGAAAAACAACGTTCCCAAATAATCCCAAATTTCCTTAGCTATGGTAAACTTAGCCAGGTGAATGCCAATGGTCTGGTTAACTAAATTGTTAATCTAGGCGATGGTTTTAGCATTGTTGATGTTCCAACTGATCTTCAAATCCGCATACTTTTCTGCCTTAGTATTTGTTGGCGCTTGCACAGCTCCATTAATGTAACTCCACATTTGTTCGCCCATCGAAAAGTTTTTCATAACATATGTCTAATAAGTATAGTTGTCCCCATTCAACCTCACAATAATGGATTGAAGAGAATCAGAATTACTGCATACCATATTCCCAAATAGAGAAGCTAAACAAACTACATCGAAATCCCAAGTTCATCAAACCAGATTGAATCTCATAGGCCAATAGCAAATTCAAACCCAGCAAATCTGAAGGCCAAGCCATGGGATTGCCATGAAAATTTGAGTTTGATAGTGTGTGCCTCTCACTTGTCCAGAATGCTGACGTCAGCCCTAGCGCCTGTCTAGTCTTTGCCGGCCGTTTTTACCGGTGTAATGCTGTGATATTAGATGTATTTTGGATCCAAACCCGCTCTGATACCATGCTTATATTTATCAAAAAAAGAGGAAAGAAAAGAGGGAGAGATTCTCATTAAGATAAATCAGGTCTGTATTACAAAACTTTAAAATAGAAAACTACACAATAATAGTCTTATATAGGAAGGCAAAACATAGTAATATAAATGACTAAACTACTCCTAATACTAATGTACTAGATTACTCTAACAGGCTGCAACTTCTGTGAATCCTCCACCCTGGCAGAACCTGAACCTCATAAAGCACAGCCATGAAATCATTAACTTCTTCCAACTCTTAGTAAAAAGAACATCTGAGGAAGCAAGACTCCCTTACCACACCTTGGTGAGACAAACTACCATTATCGGTCAACAACAGCTATTTGTGAATAGATTTGGAAACGTGGCCTTGGTTCTCTACCATAACGTGGATCATGCCAAAATTTCACCCTATGCCATGACCTTATCACAAGCCTAACATATTTAAAGAACTCATCTTATACTTTTCTACTATTTTTCCATAGCCCAACCCTATATGGCACCCGTATCGTGGTAGACAAACTCTATGTTTTTAGTCAACAATTAATTTTTATAAGTTGGCTTTCCTTCCCAAAATATAACTACTTCAAAAAAGTGCTTGGTTAAGCATAGATATCGGGATTGTATGTGCCACAAGCATCCCAGAAACCAGGGTTGCACAACCCAAAATGGGTTTGTGATCCTGATTTTTTTGATATCGATTCCAAATTGTAACTCTTATTCGAAATCAACACACAATACAAATAACCACAAATTATAACCCATTTGGTACTTTATTTGTTATTTTGGTGATCTTTAAATTTATATTTTGATTTGTTATGATTTGAATTTTTTTGCTTCCTGTAATACATATATGCATCCACTAGCTTTTATTATGTACATTGTTTATATTGTTTGAGAACACTTATAGAATTATACAATAAATTATAAATATTAATCCATTCTGTGTATAAGGATGCATAATTGTATATAATTCATCTAATAATGAAAGTGATCCGAATAAGAGTTACAAAGTGAGCCACCACCATACGATGCCCAAGTCTACTCCAGCACCATGTATCAAAAAAAATTGTCACAACCATTTGACACACCAAATAAGCCCACTATCCAGATTAAATTATCAAATCTTTTTAATACCCAACTCTTCTTTTGAAAGAGGAGCAATTTGCCTTCCACATGCCCAAATGGTATTTAAACGCAGCTCCACAAGAAATCTCGTTGAAGCTTGTGTAACCTTATTACAATTGAAGCCAGCATTAGGCAAAGCAACATATAAGAAGTTGTGAGGCTAGAAAGAGTGCTTTTAATTAGAGCGAGGCTTCCCCCTCTGAAAAGAAACTGTCTTTTCCATCCTGCAAGCCTCCTTTCAAATCTCTCTAGCATCAAATCCAACAACGAAGTTGCTGTGCATGAAGATCTGAGATGATTCCCAGTGGGTAGTCGGGAGTTCCCCTTAACACAGCAGAACAGTCAATGAATCAATGCTCTCCCTGTACTTAATTGGAGTTAGCTCTCTCTTTCCCAAATTTTCCTCCAAATCGGAACCTATCTCAAATCAAAGTAGTAAATTCCAATCTCATGAATAGTGTCATCAACCAAGAGCAAATACCACAAGATGGTATCCTCGCAGGCTTTCCAGAATTCAAACCCACTAAACATGCCATTCTAAACATCCTCCTTCTGAGATAGAACAACCCCGACTATTTGGGCGAACAAATTCTCCATCACAAGAACAAAAAGGGTTGGTGAAAGGGGGTCCCTCATCCAAGACCTCTAAAGCTACTAAAGAAACCTTATACAGTTCCGTCAATGAGTATGGTAATGGGAAGAGATGCAAGAATGTATCCACCAGTTACTTTGGCAGACCCCATCGTTTCATTAAATTGGTTCATGAGGCAGAACAGCAAAGTCAAAAACTTATTTGACATTTTATATGACTGCCAAAAATTCAGAGCTAAATTTAGGCTGCAGTTATCTTATTAGTGATATCTTGCTTGGAATCCCATCTTGCCCGGAGAGTAACTCTTCAATGGCATGTTATATACCAATGGACTTTGGTTCAATGGTACTCTTTATCTTGTCAAGGCATTGCCTTCTTGAGGTGAAGGGTTCAAGTCTCTCTCCCTCCCTCCCCCCCACCCCACCAAAAAAAAAAAAAAATGGCGTGTTATTATGTTAGATTTTCCTGATAAGACATATTCTATTTGTTTAATTTTACAGGATATAATAGATTTTTTCACAAAAAACATTGTCAATGAGAACCTGGGTACGATCTGCCATGCCCATGTGGTTCACGCTGACCTCAGTGAATATGGAGCGTTGGACGAGAAATGTATTAAATTGGCAGAGCTTGCTGCCACAGCTGTGGACTTCCCAAAAACGGGAAAGATTGTCTCCATGCCATTTGAACTCAAACCGAAAATGTATCCTGACTTTATGGGAAAAGACGACTTTCAGTCATACAGGTCAAAAAAAATTTTGGGCAAGCTTTACCGCCAAATCAGAGATGCTAATGACAAAGATGTGGTAGTGTCTGAGCTAAATTTTGTTCCTCAAGACATTCCTTATGATGCAGATCTTGACATCCCAGGATCCACAAATTTTATTACTGATGCCTGGAAGCATAAGTGCTCTTATGATGGGCAGCTAAATGGACTTCTGGGACAGTATAAAGTACGCAGGGAGGAAGAGATTGTGACTGGGCACATTTGGTCCCTGCCAAAGTACAGTAGCAACAAGCAAGGACAACTGAAAGAGAGACTCAAGCATGCTTACAGTGCCCTCAGGAAAGAGTTCAGGAAAGTTTTTGAGCAAATGGACTCGGAATTTGATCAACTTTATGATGATGAGAAGAATGCCATTTATGAACAAAAGGCATCAGCATGGTACCAAGTCACTTATCATCCTAGTTGGGTGAAGAAGTCAATGGAGTTGCAAGAGCCAGATGGGGATGGGGAGACAGTAATGTTGAGCTTTGCTTGGATAGCAGTTGATTACCTTGCTCGGATCAAAATTAGGTGTGGAGGAGATCAAAATGCTGACCTCACTAAGCCAATCAATGCTTTTTCGCGGTACCTTGCTGATCGGATATGATGGATAATCAAAGTTGTTTGAGGCTTTCTTCTATTGTTGCTTCAAACTTTTCTGTACGCAACGTTCCTGTTGCTTTTGAACTCTCTGGCTTCAAGGCCACTCTGCCATAGTTCAGGTTTGACTGTCATGTTCTATTAATACCATTGCTTCTGTATGCTGAACTGTTTTGCCTATTCATGCTATCAACTACGTTTCTGTATTGTTGTAAACATAACATTGAAACTGCTGTACTTTTACTTGAATATTTTTTCTTTAATATCTTTATCATTAACTTGCAAATTTATTTTCATTTCCTGACGACTAGTGCATGAATATGGGAGTATTTGAATAAGTTTCTGAATCAAATACAACACCATTGAAATCCAAAATGAGACAGCTGTTCTGTGAATGGAGTTTTATCGGGTTCATATGTTCATGAAGGCATTTATGAAATACAATTTGACCACGGATTATAGACATTGTCTCTCTCTCTCTCTCTCTCACACACACACACACACACACACACATCAGGTTTTTTGGAGGACATTTTGTATTTGATTACTTCCTAGAAAATGTCTGGACACATTATGTGTATAGAATATGGGGCAACAATAGTTCCTGTTAAGTTCTGATCGTATGATAGTTCATTTTCATATGTTTGCTGCTTATGGCCATGCTTATCATGGTAACCTAATGAAGTGTTGATTATCATTGCAATAAATAGGACTACAAGATCTGTTTTTTTTCCTTCCTAGTCATGAGATGGAAATCATCGTTGGAGTTGGATCTCATCCATTAGATTTTTTCTCAATTTACCTCAATATTATATCATTCACTGTGTATTAGAGCGAGACGCCGAGACCTACTTATAAACAGTGGATTCCACTTAAATTTATTTAAAAAAATTGATGGCATATAGATTTCCACAGCACCAAATTAATTGTTAAGCACATTTAGCTGTTCATGTCTAATCAAATTCGATTTTCACTCAACAATCATGAGTTAGCACGGTGGGTAAGACTCGTGAAACTCACTACGAGATAGAAAGTTCGAATCTTACAAGACAAATCATCGATAATGGAAACAACTTGACTTGAATTTGAACCCAAAAATAACTTAGTGATTCTTATCCATTTTTCACTCAGAAGTAGACTAGAGCATCTTTTAGCCCCAAAAATTGAGACTAGTGCATCATTTTATATGGAAAACAAAAAGATCTATTTTCTCTTGCATAATTATTAGATTAAAATTAGCCATATTGACTTACTAAAGGGCAACTAGAAAATAGTTTTTTTCTTGAACTGCAAAACTTGAAAATAACCAACTGAAAGATTTGTAGAGCATTAATGACCAACACAACTATTTAACATTGCGTTTGGTACGTGGTGTTAAATCTAAGGAATAGAATGAATATTCCTATGTTTGCTATAGCTAATCTCATAAAATGTGGTATTAGTGATTACCACCGAGACTTAGTGGAATTCCACCCCTCCTCTCATCCTCTCTTAACCACTCTCTGCCTCTCCCTCATATGTTTTCGAAGCAAGGAGCCAAATAGGCGACCAAGACTTGGGCGAGCAATCTCGGGCGATTCCTCTCTCAATTGAGTCAACAATCGCAAGTTTGTGGATCGCGTTTATTAGTTTAGAGTATGCTATGGGTTCAGATTTTTATGCTCTGATTTGAACAGGGTTTTTGATGTTCTGGTGGAATGTGTATGTGCTGTTATTGTCTTGTTTTGTGAGTAATCATTTTGCATATACAGTTGATTTAGTGTTCCAAGTGTTTGGAAATGGAATCGTACTCCTCTGTCCTTCTTAATCAGATTAACCTGTAGAATGGCAATTGCCAATTCTCTACAAACCTTTCTGCTGATTTTAAAATAGTTCTTCACACTTCTTCCACCTCCGATTTGCGAATAATGAGTGGCTAAAAAACTGTATGTCTACATTTGGACAATTGACAAGATCAGTATAGGATTCTTCTTAGTCTCATACTCCATGTCTCTGTTGGTTGATGGCGTAGCCAAAAGATTGTATCCATTTATTTATGTTGATATTGTTTCAAAAAACGGAAAGCATCTAGTGTGCACTTTTTTGTACAGGCTCCCATGTTCACTATTCTTCCCCAAGCACATCTTCATAAGCCAAAATGCTGTAACAAAGAGTAGAAGGTAATTTGGTAACTACTGCCTGGGAGAAGCTAGTGTTCACAATGAGTTTCATTTCATGCTTAACATATCTTGTGCTTACTGCTCCTCAATTCTGTGATTTATGACACCAAATATTCTAATTTTTCCTTTGGCCAAAGGTTTGCGTTTACTTTGATTACTTAAAGATCCTTTTACTTGGGAGGGATAGAAACTGGAAGAGAGGCTCCTTCTTCGGAGATCTTTGTACTATTTTACATTGTTTTCCAGTTCACCTACATCAAAAGACCGATCATCATGGTTCTTCATATTCTTCATTCCATTAGGCAAGTTGATGAAGCTGAACTTTGTGTTCAGCAACAGACAGCAAGCTAGTTGAGAATTCTATAGCAGAATAAACTAGTCATCTTTGAGCTTATGCTGTTCAAAAAAAAAAAAAAAACAATTCTTTGAATTTATGAATAGGGGGAATATTAAGCATGCTAACCTTCACATCAAGCTTGTTGGTGGACTTTTTGCTTTTTACTAGTAAACATTATTACCTGTTTGGCTTTTCTTGAGCGAATCTGATGATCCACTAGCACACTTTTTTGATTTTTTCCTGTCTATTGTTTCAAATCAGTTATTAATTTGTATGACCATCGAGGGACTTTTTTTACTAATTTTGTTTATTCCAATAGAGTTTTTTTTTAGAATCAGTTATAATTGTATTGAATACAAATTTTAAAAATTTTGTTCCATTTTCGGAATCAATTAATCCTTGTTCTTATTTTGAAAAAAAAAGGAAAATATTTTTCAATTGAAACTCGATCACGATTGATTAGACGTGTGAATGTTCATGGTATCTGTTCTTAAAGTTCACAAGCTTAATGTATCTGCTGTTAAATTTCCCAGACCCTGATTGGTGCGTTCAATGCAAGAACAGCTATGAAAGTGTTGACCATTTATTCCTTCTTTGTTCCATCGCTTGGTTCTTATGGCATAGGTTGTTGGTGGAGGCTGATTTGGTGTGGGCAGCACTGTTTAATTATGCTTCTCTTTGGTAATGTGTTTTGATGGATTTGGAAATCGGGAAAAGCTTTCATTTTATGTAGCTGTGCAATTTTGAAAATTTTCTTAGTTGTATGGATGAAGAGGAATCACAGAATTTATGAAGAAAAAGGGAAGTAAAACGAATTATTATGGGATAGAGTGAAACTTTTGAATTTTTTATGGGGCGGTGGTCACTAAGAAGTTTCATGTAACTCCTTTATTAGTTGTCCAATATAATTAAAAAAGTGATTGTGATGAGTCCAGATCTAATTGGGTCAAACCCATTTAATGAGATAAACTCAAATCAATTAGAAGGCAGGTCAAACCCAGTTAATGGATTCGACCCGGTTCAAAGTCTAAGGGGTACAAGAAGATTAGCATACATGGGGAGCAATCACTAGGATAGTCGCTCTCTAATATCAAGACTATCTCTAATTGTACCTATTCTAGTTGTAGTTATCTTTCCCGAAAAGCTAGTGACCTATCATTCACGCCACCGTCTCAACTAAGATTTTGTGCTTATAAATTACAAGCTCTCTTCAAATGAGAGAGACATCTCTTTACACACTTTTTACACAGCTATATCTCTTAGAGCTACGTTTCCACATCTAGAGCTTACTTTTGCTCCATCTCTCTACCACCTACTATTTTATCAACAAAGTTCTCCGGCAATTATTGCAGCTTTCAAAATGGAGGAGGTCACACTGACCGAACCACTTTATATTTGTGTGTTGCCTGTATTGACCTTAACTTTATATTTACTGCATTTATTACCTATATTAATTACTTTGACAGGTGGTGCATAAATTAAATTTTGTGCATCATCAGTTTGGTGTCGTCTGTAGAAAACGACTGAGTGTTCTACTACTTTTTTAGTTTCTTTCAAATCCATGACAATTATAGTCAGGTCAATGAAACAACAATCAGAGGATAATGACCCGACTCGTCGAGAGGAGGGTTCGCCTCCGCCTCCATCAACGGAACCATCCACTGTGGTAAATCTTGTGGTCGGACAACTATTTTTGGAGACCATGTAGTTATTGGTGAGTCAAAACCAGCAAATCTTTCAACTGATACTCGCCTCAGGAGGCGTTGACCCTCAGCTAGTAGGAGTGGTCGCACTCCCTCCAATAGGAGAGGTCTTATATCCTCTCCCTTTAGGGCGCCAAGGCGCCCCTCGCTAGGGAGTTCTCCCTCACCGCCCAGGCGCCTCGTAAGTTTCGCCTCCTCATATACTTATTCCGCCCCCACATGCCGCCGACCATCCTGGGTAGGAAGCTAAAGGGGATAACTAGTATGCAGATCATGAGAGCTACTACCATGACTTGACTGAGGGTGTCTCAAATCAATGGGACTAAAAGATTAAGAAGATGCAAAACCAGCTTGGTGATACCCTCAACGCCATTAAAGCACAAGCGCCAAAGACAGTGGATTACATGGTAAGGTGTACTAACACTTTGTTTGTGGCGGAAGTTGTCAACTACCCTTTACCCTTAAAGTTCAAGATGCCTACCGTGGAGATGTTTGATGGTACTAAGGATACCCTCGACCATTTTAATACATACAAGTCTCTCATGCAGCTCCACAATGTGCTTAATGAGATTATGTGCAGAGCCTTTCCTACCACCCCTAAGAGATCTGTACTATAGTGGTTCACAAAGCTCAAGCCTTTTCCATCCACTCCTTTGCAGAGTTAAGTAACTTTTTTGTCTCCCAGTTCATTGGGAACGCTGATACTAGAAACCAGTTACCCACATGCTCACATCAAGCAGGATCGAGATGAAAGCTTGATGAGCTACCTCACTCGTTTTAACGAGGAGGCTCGTCAGATCGTAGAGAGAGTCTCTATCAAGGACCACCTTGGTCTCCCACCTCTAAGAGTGCGGTAAGCCTTTACACAGCTCAATGCATCGATGAAGCAAATCCTGTTTCAAAGACAAGATAATTCTATGGTATGCTAACCGGGGAAGATGAAGACCGCCCCGAACCGTAGGAACCCGACAAGTATTGTCGCTTTCATCGCGACCACGACCACGATACTAATGACTACTTTGATCTTAAAAGGTAGATTGAGAAGCTCATACAACATTGTTAGTTGCGACAATATGTTGCTGGCAGAGGGCAAGCCCTGCCACCTAACAAAAACCAGGATGATAGAGAACACCATCAGCCCCTCAAAGAGATCCAGATGATTTTCGGAGGGTTTGGAGGAGGAGGTAACTCAAACTCTTCTAGGAAGGTGTATGCTAGAAGAGCTAAACAAGCAGAGTCAAATGATCCTCGCCCGATGGAGACGCCTTGGCACGGGCAAGAAGTCATATCGTTCTCAGACAGGGACCTTGAGGGGATCCAATTTTCCCATGATTACCCTCTGGTCTTAACTATGATGGTAGTCAATTACTAATTTAAGAGAATTCTAGTGGATAGCGGCAGCTCTGTCGACATCTTGTTCGCACCAACCTATGACAACCTTCATCTAGGCAGGGAAAAATTGTAACCCAATAGAACGCCTTTCATCGGATTTTTGGGTGAAAGGGTTTTTCCTTTGGGTTCCATCACCCTACCAGTCACAGTATTGAAGCTCCACCATCATGGTAAATTTCATAGTACTAGACTGTTTCTCTGCCTACAACATAATCCTTGGATGCCCTACACTCAACACCTTAAGAGTAGTGCCGTCCACCTATCACCTTATTCCCCATTTTTCAATCCTCTGTGGGATTGGAGAAATTAGAGGAGACCAAATCGCCGCCAGAGAATGCTATGTGACCTCTATGAGGGCTAAAAGACCATAAGAAGCCCTTTAAGTGAAAGTGTTCGACCCTAGGGATGACAACACACTGGAAACCGGGAAGCCTTGGCCTATCCATGGGACGTCGAACACCTGAAAAGGTATTATCAATAACAGGGTACAAGCCAGTGGATCTCATTTTATTTGTCATTTATTGTTTCAGTTAATTTATTTTGTTATCTATTATTTTATGAAATAAAACTTTGCAAAAATTATTCTTGCTTTCATTTCATAAAGATTGTAAACAACTTGCAAAACTTAGAACACGACCTAACAACAAGGTAGACAAAAAGATAAAAGTCGTCTTACTCCCGACGATCACTCACTACTCCTTGATCCACTCTCATCAAAGCTCTCCCTCTCACCATTTGTCCTTGGTGCCTCATATGAGATGAAGCTATAGAAATCAATAGCAGGGAGCTTTCCCCCTAAGCTCCTTATAAAGACGCCAGCAACGGCCCTCTCAGCAGCTTCTCTCCTAATCTCCATCTCAATGGAATGAGCCTTTGCTCGGGTGGCTCTCTCACGAGCTACTCGGAGGTCAGCCTTTGCCACGACAACTTTATCCCGAGTTATACGTAGATCGTCCTTAGCTCTTTGTGACCCTCTTGCGGGACGCTTGCAGCTCTGACTTTGCTCTTGTGTAGACAGTCTCCTAATCCGCCTCCAGCTTTGCGGCTCTCTCACGGGACGCCAAAAATTCAGCCTCAAGAGGTGCAACTCTTTCGTGAGCTAGCATCAATTGCTCCTCGATAGCCTCTCTAATTTCAACTGCTCCTCAGCTGCCTCTCACACATGTTCTCTATTGCTAGATCCCTGAATGCATCTCCAAGTTTGATCGTCTTTGAAAAAAGGCAGGAAAAAAGTGGCAGCCACTTACAAGCATCCAAAAAGCAAAACATGAAGGAAAAGAGGCAGATACATAAACAAAGTTGAGTAGAAAGGTATACCATGACAAACCCCTCCATCACGGTATTGATAATGCCTTCTAGACCTCAAGCCAACCTCTCTGATATCCGTGACAGTCACAAAGCCTCAGAGCCACTCATTGGTCAGATTCACGTCTTGCATCATGTACACTAAACCACTACTAGAAGCAGAATAACAACGTGGTGCTCCAGTCCCGACGAAAGGCCGTAGAGGAGTCTCAACTCTCGAACTAATGGTCAGACTAACCCCAACACTCGAAGGAGCTGTGTACTGAGAAAGAGTGGGGGCACCCTCTGATCCAACCTCCCAGGATATAGCATGACCCTCGAACTGGCGAGAGACACGGGGAGGCATCAGCCTTCACCCTCTTGGGAGGAGGGGAATATGCCACCCTGGAAATATAGATAGCCTTCACCATCGTTCTATCAACAATGTGGAACTGGTGTAAGAAAAAAAACCTATAGTATCACAAGTATCAAAGCTCATTGGAATGATTAAATACCTTTCCTCTTTTGCATAGGAGAGGCATGAGATGACCCGCCACATCATGAAGAAAAGTAGACACAAAAAAATTTTATTTTTTCAATAATTTGTGTTTAAAACTCAAATTCAATAAAAAATAAGCATTTTTTGGAAAAATTTGGTGACCGAATTGCCTTTGGCATAGATCTAAAAAAACTACCCGAATTAAAAAAAAAATTGCCTCAAACGGACAATCGAGAATAAAATTATGGCCGTTTGAAGTTTTGTCGTTTCTTCAACACTCCGCCCCAGCTACTTCCTAGCATCACCTGCGCGCTGGATCTGCTCGGCTTGTCGACATTGCCCAGTGGCTAGGTCCACTTGGAGGCACCGCCTTTTGAAGATTGTCTGCTGCCGAAGCAACCACAGAAGACCTCACCCAGCGCGCTGACGCCACCAAGCGCTTCGCTAGCGTTGCCTAGTGCTTGGGTCGACGCGCTGTCGCCCCTGTCTTCGCTCGCATAACAGATCTCGCGAAGGGACTATTCAGCGATGACGTCGCCACCAAATCCGTCGACGTCATGGACGTCGCCTGCCCAGTCTGCGTCGCCTCCCATGAGCTGCCAACCTCCCTCGCCAAGGATACCTGTGCCATGGGCGCTGCCTTCCTGGCCCTCTTTTGCACCGCCTAGCATGCCCAAGGGGCTGCCCAGGCCAGTGCTGTCCACAGTCGTCACGCCGTCACTAGATCCAACTACCTCAGCGTCACCCTATTCCCAAGAAGCCTCGACATTGCCTTCATATCCCTTTTTGGCGTTGCCTTTTGGAGCACATTTGGCACTGCTCGTTGGCACGCGACTGGTGTCGCCTCTGCCAAGGGCGTCACCTGTTGGCACGTGATTGGCATTGCCTCTGCCAAGGACGCCACCGTTCTCTCTTAGCTCACTGAGTTTGGGCATGGCACCTCTTCCACCGCCACATTTGTGGAGCTGGCCTTTGCCTCTGATGATGGGCGTCGCCATGGATGGGTATGAATCTTCGTCAAATCTTGTCGGAATATCACTAGAACCCGATTTTGACTGTGACCCACTTCCCCCGATCTCCATTTCCTTTGAGAAACTCTCAGTGATTTAAAGAGTGAAGATGAATGTGTAGTCTAACCCAAAATACAATGGGAAACTAAGGAAGGAGAGTGATTCCAGGTTCTATTTATGTGAACCTTTGAAACTCTGTGAAAGACCCTAAATGGGAAAAAAGAGGTTTTTGAAGTGGAATTCTCTCTAATCTAGAGACAGCACTGTGGGTGTCCGACGATGAAACAGGGGAAACGAAGAAGCTATCACGGGGAACAAGGAACCCTTAGTTATCTAAAGGCTCAATCATACCCTTAACCCCCTTTGTTGCAATCACGGCTTGGGCTATGGGGCAAATGATGAGCCTAGATCTAATTGGGTCAGACATATTTAATGAGATAAGTCCAAATCAACAAAAAGGCTTGTCAAACCTTGCTCATGGATTCGGCCCGATTCAAAGTTTAAGGGATCCAAAAAGATTAGTGGACGGGAGGAGTAATCACTGGGATAGCTACTCCCCAAGATCAAGACTATCTCTAATTGTAGTTATCTTAGTTGTAGTTATCCTCCCTAAAAAGCTAGTAACATACCCTTCATGTCACTACCTCAACCAAGACTTTGTACCTAAAAATTATACGCCCTCTTCACATGAGAGGGGCATCTCTCTACACACCTTTTGCACAACTACATCTCTCAGAGCTACGTCTTCACACCTAGAGTTTACTTTTGCTCCCTCTCTTTAGCACCTGCTATTTTATCAATAAAGTCTTTCAGCTAGCGTTGTCGTCTTCAAAGTAGAGTAGGTCACACTGGCCAAACAACTCAATATTTGTGTGTTGTCTGTATTGATCTTAATTTTATATTTATTGTATTTATTACCTATATTAATTACTTGACAGGTGGTACATAAATTCAATTTTGTGTTTCATCAGATTGTATTGACTAGTTTTGCTATTTTTTAGTATTTTTTGCTCTTTTGGTGGATTTCTTATCCACCATATAGGTACATGTTTAATGTGATCATGTTTATTTTTAGGGTGAATTGTATTTTATATCCTGAAAGATTCTTATTTTTTTATTTTGTACTCTTAAAGATTAACCCAATGTACCAAAAGTGTTGTAATGTGATATTTCTTAATTTTTGTCAGTGTAAGTAAAGAAATTAGTTTTTGACAGAAAAGATAACGGAAGGGCCACATTTTAATATTTTTAATACATTGAAAGTACAATATAAAAAATTTAATTTTGAGAGATACAAAATGAAAAATTTGAAATCTTTTGGGACGTAAAGTGCGAAAAGTTCTTATTTTTAAACAAAGTATTTTTTTACGTTGTACGATCGTAGGGGAGCACCAAAGTTTGGAGACAAACCTTCACCTTTTTACGTGGATTGGTCAAATTATGTTGCGAAAGGATTGGGCCCCAGAGGCTGCGAATGCTAAATTTGTTAGAAGAATATTAAAGGGTTATTTATATTATGCAATTAATATTTAATACTGAGTATGATAAACAAACTTATGTTTGTCTTTTTTTGTGTGTATAGTTCAGAATAGTTGTTGGGATTATGTATGATAATTAAATTTATGTATTTATGCTATTTTTATTTGTTGATGTCTACCATTGACTCTAATGTTATATTTTTCGATTAATTTGTTGAGTTCGTGATTATTGAGAAGTGTATTAGTTGTACATTTATCTTGTTCGTTGTGTGTCTACAATTAACAGGTGCTTATTCAAATTAAGTTAGGAATCTTATACCCTAAAAAGTTATTTCACAAAAAAAAAAAAAGCTTACAATTAATTTCATGTCTTAAGACATATTTTAGTCAGATTTTATTCTATCCAATAAAAAAATATTTTATCCAAACGTTGAAAATCTTGAATAATTGTCAAAAATTAGAATGGTGATGCACATTCTATTTCAATTTTCGTTTCATTCTTACTTGATTCTATTGCTGCATACCAAACTCACTACTATTATTTGAGGTACGCCCCGTAGTGCTAGCACATGTATTAATCGTGTCTTAGTAGTATAAATTAGATTTAGTAGTGTTTTTGATCCTTAAAGTTTGTATTTTTTATCAGTTTGGTTCATCATGTATCAATTTTATCAACTTGATTCCTAAAGTATTTAATTTTTGTCATTTTGGTCCTTACACAGATGGACTATTAAGTTTTTTAACGAAATAATTACGGAAGTATTAGTTTCTTGACCTTGGGTGATCGGATCGTTGCGGTAATTTTAGACCACCATTGTAGAGCTTAGTGTTTTCAAGTTATGTAATGAAAGTAGGTTATACAAGCAGATTTGGAGAGGTCTATGGATATCTTTAAGTCTTTCGTAAATTAGATGGCCTTGGAGAGGGTTGCAATGGGAAGAGATGGGTCATGGTTGGGGATGTGGCAATGGAAGGTGGGGTGATAAGTCAACTGTTAGTTTAATTGTTTTTTTTTTCTTTTTTATGGGAAAGAATATTTATTTTTTGTGTATCATAATGGCAAAAATGAAAATTTCAAGGATAAAAATGAAGATAATGGTGGATTTTGCCGTTGGCAAATAAAGGGGTATTCAAGAAATATAAAATGAACTAAGAGGAATATGATTTAATTGGAGAAACTATAAGGTCACACCTTGTAATTATTAATATTCATGTGTATGTAAGTGTAATTTGTCCATTACTTTTTTTCGTCACAAGGCAATACAAGACATCGAGAGAATGTTCTAGAGAACCCTAGAACGTGGTTCATTATATAAACCATTCTATAATATATATATATATATATATATATCAATGAAGAAATTTAAGAGAGACGTTCTTGAATATAGCAAATAATTATCATTAATGCTATCGTGACATAATTTAACGACACAAACAACTATACAAACAAGTTGTATTATCTCGATTAACAAGTTGTGCTCTATTGTGTCAACCTCTCTTTTTCTTTCTTGTGTCTAGCTAAATTGATAGACTTACTTCACACTTATAATGAAAAAACCAGAAGTCAATTTCGACGTGGTATTACTATTGCAATGTATATTTTCTGTAGTGAGTATTATACAAACAACTTTATATAAAATAATATAATATAACAAATACAACACAAAATATTTAACGGAAAAGAAAATGAACATTTTTTTGGACTATATTATTAATTGCTACTTTTTTATTTGATTGAGGGTGTAATGTGTAAATTTTAATTTTTTAGATTATAAATTAAAAGTTTGATAATATTTTATGGTACAAACGATCAAATTTCAATTTTTTAGATTTTAAATTAAAAATATAAAACATTTTAGGGTTCAAAGTGTCATATATACCTCAGTTTCATATGTTCAATGTTTTTTTGGATTAGAACTACACATATCCATGTTTCTGTATCATATAATTATATTGTAGAAGCAAAATAATTATAAAAACTTACAAAGAGAATATAGAGAATATATATATGCTAGAGAATGAACTTCTCTACTTGTATATTTCTCATTGTGGTGAAGACCTCATTTTATAGACCTCAAATCATAATGATCATTAATTACAATATTAACTCTAAGTAGAGTTATAAAGTCAAATACTAACACATATTAAATTGGTAGGTTAGAGTTCATCCATTTCTATATATAATGATGTATCACAACCAATGAAAAAACAATTGGTTCGTAATGTTGTTGGTAGAGAACAAAACAATTAGAATAACCCAGTGTTTTGGAAATGTCCACCTTTTCTACCTGCCTGCCTTTCTGCATCATCTAACCTCATAAAGTAATTATTTATCATTATGTTAAATTAAGGAGGATAAAAAAATTAAATTTAACACACAAAAATAATTCAAATTTAAAGTAATTTTATGGGAGTAGTTATATAAGCCATATGAAATGATTACTTATTACTCATGCTTCAAGACACATAGTAATAAAAAAATAATAAACAATAAACATATTTGTATTTACACTCAAAATCAAATCACAAACATAAATGAGAGAGAAAATAATTTAAGCACCAATTGTAGTGGAGGTGAGTAATGGTAATGATGGGTGGCGACGATCGTGGTGGTGGTGAGTTTAGGGTGATGAGGGTGGTAATGACAGTCATGGATGACGACAGTGGTGGGGGTCTGTCTCTT
>CM042186.1:37024079-37055093 GCA_023539305.1 Ilex asprella | reverse complement strand
GAGGAACAAAATCGTGAGTGCCAGTGGTCCAAAGCAGACAATATTATGCTATGTGGAGGGTGGGGGTGTTATAAACCTTCCCCTTTTACTTGGCATTTTTTTCTCTCATAACACTTTTTCTTTCTTTGCAGCGATAGATAGAGATGCGATTGGATCCCGCTTCTCTAGTAGGAGCCCTCCTCCTCCTAAAGTGGCGAGGATAGGTGATGCCTCCTAGGTGACTTCTCCAATGGCGCTGCCCGAGATGAGTTCTCCTCAAACAACCTCTTCGGTAGAGCCCCGAGTGTGTTCTTATCAGGTGACCTTTGTGGTGGTGCCTCCTCAATTAGAGACTCCTTCAGTTGTGACTGCCACCGCAGAGTAGAGTCTCCTTCACAGACCACACCTTTTGCCTCTTGTTTTACTCGGGCACATTCTCAGGTCAGGTCCATGTTGGGTAATGCTCTGGTTATCAGGGATCGGATAGGGAAGTTTGTGCTTGCCAACGATGTGAATGCAATCAGTGCCTTGGGCACCGAGGGAATCCTGAATTTTTTTCTGGAAAGCTGGGCTCAGGTAAGGGTTTGTTGTCTCCCTTTTTTCTAATCCCTCCATATGTGCTTGACATTATTTTTCTTTTCACTTTTCTTCAGGCCTCAACTGCATGCATGTGTATGTTCTCAAGGACCCTCATTTATCATCGGCTAAAACATAATCATGAAGTTGTGCAAAATGAGTTTCTTGCCACCTGGGGGAGGATTACGGAGCTGGAAGCTACTAATAGAGCTTCTGATGCTAATCTTGTGGCGACCCGTGAAAGGGCGATTGACTTTGAGATTGAGCTTTCGACGACCTATAAGAGGGTGGCCAAGCTCATGGCTGAGCTTGCTGAGGCCCGAGAAAGGGCCACACTTAGTGCTGCTGAGCTTTTGGCGACCCATGGGAGGGCGGCCAAGCTCGAGGCTGAGCTTACAGTAGTCCGTGAGAGGGCCACGCTTAGTAAGGCTGAGCTTACAGAGACCTATGAGAGGGTCATGCTAAGAGAGGCTGCCGCTGTGGCAGAGATGAAAGTTGCTCATGAGAGAGCTTTGCAGGCTGAGAAGAGGGCTACCATAGCTGAGAGGGACTTAAAGGATGGCCTTGCTGATGCCTTCATTAATGGTTATGATGAGCTTGGGGGGAAGATCTCTGCTGCCTTTCCTGATTTTAATATTTCAGGCTTCTTGCCAACTGAGGTGCCTGATGAGGATGATGAAGGATCTGTTGGGGATGATGAGGAAGAGGAGGAGCAGGACGACCATGAGAGTAGCTAGAGTGTTAGGGACTTTTGATTTTTTTTTTTAGAAAGGGCAATTTGTAGCCTTGCTTTTGTACTGGTAATCCTTTGAAATTGAATGAAAACGCAAAGATCTTTTCGAACTAAAATATAGAGAATTTTATTCATTGATCGCTTATGTCAAGCAATTTTAGGTAATGATCCCACAAAAATACATTGAATATTGGGTAATAATTCTCAAAAAAGGTAGAAAATAAAACAAAAAATAAAACTAAATTCTCAACTCTACTTCTTTGACTCTCTCAAGGTATCATTGGTAGTACATTTTCAAGTGCTCTGCGTTCCATGGATGGGGTAAGACCTTCCCGTCAGAATTCTGGATCTTGTAGGTGTCTGGCCTCACTATTTCTATTATGAGATAGGGTCTTTCCCAATTTGGTCCCAACTTCCCTTCGCGTGCATCCTTTGTGGCGAGGATCACCCTCTTGAGGATGCAGTCCCCTGGTTGGAAAGAACAAGGCATCACCTTCGAGTTGTAGTACCTTGCCATGATCATTTGGACTCCGTGTTATGGACTATGACCATCTCCCTTGCCTCCTCCACCAAGTCGAGGTTGATGCGGAGTCATTTCTCGTTGGTGATGGGGTCGTGGTGTTGGACCCTTAGAGAGTGTGCCCTATCTCCACAAGGATGACTGCCTCCGTTTCCAAGGCGAGGGAGAAAGGAGTCTTTCCAGTTGGAGTTCTCGGTGTAGTTCTGTAGGCCCATAATACACCTGGTAGCTTATCCACCCAAAGACCCTTCATTTTTTCGAGCCTTGTCTTTAGGTTGCGTAGCACTGTTCTCACCATGACTTCTGCTTGCCCATTTTCCTGCAAGTGTGCTGGACTAGAGTGGGGCTACTTTATTTGAAGATCGGAGCAAAAAGTGTTGAGGAGCTTATTGTCGAATTGCTTCGCATTATCACTAATAATGGCGTGGGGTATCCCGAAGCGGCAGACCAGGTTTTTTCCGATAAAGTCTTTAACCTTTAAGTCTGTTATTTTTGCCAAGGGTTCAGCTTCTTCCCACTTTGTGAAATAGTCTACTGCTACCACCACGAACTTACACTGTCCTATACTGAGAAGTAGGGAACGTAGGATATCGATACCCCACTTGGAGAAAGGCCATGGCCTTGTGATGACCGTGAACTCCTCTGGCGGCAGTCTAGGTACAGTAGCGAATCGTTGGCACTTGTCACACTTATTAGCAAAATCTTGGGCGTCTTTCACCATGCTAGACCAGAAGTAGCCTTGTCGGAGGGCTTGGTGGGCGAGGGAGCGTCCTCCTGAGTGATTTCCACAAATTCCTTCGTGGATCTCCCGTGAGGCGTTGTCAACCTCCTCGGGTGAGAGACATTTTAGTAATGGCAAGGAGTAGCCCCTCTTGTACATTGCAGGATAATAAACTTAGAGACTCTTATCTTGAGCTTCCTAGCCTTCATGGGGTTATCCAGCAGCTCACTTTCCTAGAGGTATGCCCATATTGGGGTCATTTAGTTTGATTCGACTGTAGTGTAGTTGATGTTTGCAGTGTTCACGTCTAGCCAGCTTGGCTCGAACTGATGACCAATAAATGTTGGTCCTACTAGTGGGGCTCGTAATGATGAGGCGAGTCAGGCTAGTGCGTCTGCAGCCACGTTGTTTTCTCTGGGGATGTGGCTTATCTGGAAATAGTGAAATTTTGTAATCTTGTTTCTTGCCATGCCAAAGTATTCTTGCATCCTGGCTCCTTTGGCTTCGAACTCTCCCTTCACTTGATCAACTATCAGCTGAGAGTCGCTCTAGGTGGCGAGGTGTTGAGCTTCTATTTCAACTGCCAATCTTAATCCAGAGAGGAGGGCTTCGTATTTTGACTCATTGTTTGAAGCAATAAAGTGGAGTTTCACTGCATACTTGAGAGTGGTGCCATCTGGGCTAATCAAGATTAGACCCGCTCTTCCTCCTTACTTGTCGAGGAGCCATCTACATAGATTTTTCAAAGTAGAAGATAGGAGGGCTTGGAAATCAAAGTGAGAGACTGGGCACCTAGGGGAGCTGCCTGGGCACCAGAGGGAGTAAACTAGGCGCCGAGGGTGCAGCCTGGGCGCCACATAGGGCTTGGGCGTCTGGAGGGGTTGCCTGGGCGCCAGATGGGGCTTGGGCGCCTGGAAGGGCTGCCTGGGCGCCAGAGGGAATAGTCTGGGCATCTGATAGTGCAACCTGGGTGCCAAAAGGAGCAGTTTGGGTACCTGGGGGTGCAACTTGAGCGCCAAGAACTAGCGCCTATTTGGGTGTAAGAGGTCGCCTGTTCGCCTGATAACGAAGGCTGGGTGCCTGGGGAGGAGATATGGGTGCCTGAACTGACTTGGCGCCCAGTTTGGGAGCTTGAGAGTCTCTGCTAGGCTCTTGGGTGTCCCCATTGGTCATATGGGTATCTTTGTAGTTCTTTTCTTCTGTTGGTGTAAGCTCCGCAATGAAACCCGTTAGGGCTAGTGCTTTGATGGCTGTTCTTGGTTGGTAGTGAATGTCGAACTCCCTGAGTTCCACTGCCTGGTTAAGAAGTCTGTCAGATACGTCCGACTTTCCTAGGATTCTTTTAAGAGGTTGATCTGTGATGACAACTATGTTGTGACTTTGAAAATAGTGTCGTAGGTGTTTCTCCGTTGTGACCAGGACGAGGGCTTATTTTTCTAATCCTGAATACCTGACTTCTTCTCTCCGGTATGCTCTACTCACATAGTAGATAAGCTTCTGTGCTCCATCATCGTTCCTGACGAGGACTGAGCTCACTACCGATGGGGAGGAAAAAAGATACAAATATAGCACCTCGTCGGCATTGCATGCGAAAGGAGGGGAAGTGCAACCAAATAGGCCTTGAGTCTTTGGAAGACCTCCTCTGTCTCATGTCCCCATTCAAAAGCTTTTCAGAGGATCTTGAAGAAAGGCAAACACTTGTCTGCAGATTTGGAGACGAATCTGTTAAGTGTTGCGATCCGCCCATTGAGACATTGGAGTTCCTTGGTGGAGGAGGGCGACTTTATGTCGAGGATAACCTTGATTTTGTCGGGGTTTGTCTCAATTCTCCTCTAGTTGACCATAAATCCTAGGTACTTTCTTGACCCTACACCAAAGGCACATTTCTCAGGATTCAACTTCATATGATAGGATCTCAGGGCATTGAAAGTTTCCTGGAGGTGGTCAATGTGGTCCCCTGCGGCGAGGCTCTTCACCAACATGTCTTCCACATAAATCTCCATCGTTTTCCCGATCTGAGACTAGAACATTTTATTCACCAGCCGCTGGTAGGTTGCTCTTGTGTTTCTTCAGTTCGAAGGGCATGACCCTGTAGCAGTAAGTCCCTTTCAGAGTGATAAATGATGTCTTCTCCTAGTCTGGGGGATACATGCTAATCTGGTTATACCCAGAGTATGCGTCTAGGAAGGTGAGTAACTCATGTTCCGCAGTGGCGTCGATGAGGAGGTCGATCCGTGGCAGCGGATAACTGTCTTTTGGGCACGCCTTGTTGAGTTCTGTGAAGTCAACGCAGAGGTGCCACTTCCTATTAGCTTTAATGACCATTACCACGTTGGAGAGCCACTTCGGATATGCCACTTCTCTGACCGCCCCATTATCTATTAGCTTTTCCACCTCATTGTCCATAGCTTGGGCCCTTTCAGTGAAGGCGTTCCTTAGCTTTTGGCGAACATGCTTGTGATGAGGGCTAACATTGAGACGGTGCATGGCCACTTTTGAGTCGTTGCCCTCAAGGTCTGCATGTGACCATGCAAAGACATCCATGTTACGTCTCAGGAAGTCTATCAGTTGGCGATCCAGATTTTTAGTAAAGGAAGAGCCAATGTACATTCTTTTGTCTAGATGTTCCTTGTCTAAGACCACAGGGGTGAGCTCCACGACTGGTTTTCCTTTTTCTACAGTGGAGTCATCCCTTGGGTCAAGGACCTCCACTTGCAATGCCTTATGCGACTTCTTGGCCTTCATAGAGGAGACATAACACTCTCTTGTTGCTACCCGGTCTCCTCTGACCTCTCTGACTCCATTCAGGGTTAAAAAATGGAGGATGAGATGATAGGTGGAGGGCACAACTCTTAATGTGTTAAGAGCAAGTCACCCCAGTATAACGTTGCAGGCTGATGGGCAGTCTATTACCAAGAAATTGACCATGATTGTGGAGCTTCGGGATGATGGACCGTAGGGGATATACCTTTTCCCCTGAGAACCCAATGAGGGGTAATTTGATAGGCTGCAATCTCTCTTTGCCCAGGTTGCATAAGCCTCTACGAATAGGATGTCCGTAGAGCTGCCACTGTATACCAAGATTCTGCGCACCTAGAAATTGGCCATTGTCATGACAAGCACTAGGCGGTCATCATGTGGGTGCTGGATTCCTTCTAAGTCCTTGTCTGAGAAGGATATGACTTCGCTGCCAGCATGTTTGGGCGCCTTAGATGGGCGCACTTCGTCAAGGTGTCTCGCCTTTCAGGCGTGGGCCTTCATGGCAGAGAGATATTCCTCTCCTCTCGTAAGCCCTCCGGAGATAGTGTGAATTTCTCCAATGGGTTGTAGATCTTCCTGGCTGTGAGGTGGTGGCGGCGCTTGCCCCCTACCAACAACATATTGGCGAAGGTGACCACGTTGAATGAGGTCTTCAATTTACCTCTTGAGGTCGTAGCAATTGTTGGTGTCGTGGCCATGAGCGTGGTGAAAACGACAATACTTATTTGGGTTCCTTTGGTTTGGAGGAGACTTCATCCTCCCATGTCACTTTATTGTAGGGTCATCCTGGATCTGGTATAGGATGTGCCCAACAGTGGCGTTGAGGAGAGTGAAGGCTTGCCAGTTTCTCTGAGGAGCAGGACCAAGTTTGTCTTTGGTGGGTATCCTCTCCCTCTCTGTCCTACTGTGCTTACTGCCACTCTCACTCTTGTCATCCCTGTCTCTTTCCTTTCTCTTCTCCTCTATCCTAGATGACTCACCTCGGTTAGCTCTCGTGATGTCTTCGACATTCATGTACTTTTGGGTCTTTGCTAGTAGCTCTGTCATGCTACTTGGTGGGCGCTTCATTACCGAAAAGAGGAAGCTTGACGAGCGAAGGCCTCCCAAGAAGGCGGTCATCGTCACTTTGTCATCGGGTTCCTTAACTTGGAGGACCTTCTTGTTAAAACGAGTGAGATAACTCCTTAAGCTCTCGTCCCGGAGCTGTTTTATGTTGAGCAGGTAGGTGATTGGCTTCTGGTGGCGGCGTCCTCTGATAAAGTGCGACACGAAGGACCTGCTCAGCTCAGCTCAGCAAAGGAGGCAATGGAAGCTGGAGAAAGCTGGGCAAACCATTGCTGGGCGGACCCCCTTCAGGGTGGTTGGGAACGCCCTACACATAATTTCATCGGGTACGTTATGGAGCTGCATCAGGGTTTTGTACATTTCGAGGTGGTCCAAGGGATCTTTCGTTCCGTCAAAGGTCTCTATGGACGACATTTTAAACTTCTGAGGAAGTGGGTAGTTTGCCATGTCAGGCTTGAAAGGTGTGTCTGTTCGCCTTACAAGATAGTTCACTGTCTCTGGTCCTTGTGCTTTAATGGCATTGAAGACGCTACCCAGTTGATTTTGCACTTTTTTTAATTTTCACATCCCAGTGATTGTGGGCTCCTCTGGAATGATCATAAAAATGACTCCCATACTCCAAGCTTTGGTTTTCACCCTCATCCTCTTGGAGATAAGGGTCTTCATCGCGGAAAGCAGGAGGAGAAGGAGGTGGAGGTTCCTCATGATGGGCTCCCCTGTGTGGGGCGCCTAGATGTGGAGCAACAGGTTGTGGAGCTCCATGTCCTCTAGGGCGTGAAGCTCCTTGAGATCCTCCATGCTGTGCTCTAGCAAGTTGTGCTCCTCCTTGTCCAGCAAGCATGAGTTGCAGTATCTACTGATTTTGGGCCACCAACTTCTGCAAGGTCTCTAACATTTGCTGAGGGTTTGGAGGTGAAGTATTAGGGACAGGGTTGGCCGGTGGAGGAACAATATCCTCTTCTCGTGGTGGATTATCCTCAGGTTGATTCATCGATCTGGTGGTGATCACCATAGATTGGAGTGAGAATTCAGTCGTTCCCACAAACGGTGCCAAACTAATGATGCACAAAATGACTTTGCACACCACCTGTCAAGTAACAATATTAAATGCAGTAATTAATAAGTAGAGAGAGAAGACGAGGATTATAGTGGTTCGGTCAATACGACCTATGTCCACTTTTGAATGGCTTGGGCCGCCGGACGCTTTATTATATCAAGTGTGCAAGGAGCAGAGAGTACAAGTTTAGAAGGAGAGGAGTCGTGCTCAGGTAAAAGTGTGATGCACCCTAAGTGTTAGTGGGGCTTACAATTTATAGTGGCTTCCTAACAGGTTAGGGCGAATTTGTAGCAACTAAACGACTATATCGGTGGAGCACATGACTTTTTCCCAACGTGGGAGGGGGTTCAGGTGCTCTCCATGAGATGCGGTCAAGGATGAAGCGAGGGTGGACTGTTTCCTCGGCGGTGCAGGTAAGGCTCCCAGATGCTCTTTTGACGATGTAGATAAGCTGACGTGGTTGCCTCTTTGATCTTAACTGGACTTGGACTATTTTGGCTTTAGTGGGTCTTTACAAGACTGGACTCTTCAATTGAGGTTGAACTTTCCACATAAATTAGGTTATTTGGGCTTGACTAATCACAATCCATATAACAAAATTTGAGGTTCTACACGATCTTAATTAGTGAACAATTAAGATGGGTTTTATACTTTTTTTCTTACTTGTTTTTGTGTGATCTTGTTTTCATTCATTTCGGAATAATTTTACTCTTTAATTTGTAGTATCATCTCTTTGTTTTGACAATTTCGGAGGTTATCCAAAACAAAACGCCAAAGAGAACTTAGGATAAACAAGGTGTCGAACCAAGAAATGGAAAGACAAAAAGGAAATACAATATAACTGTGGAACACATGATCTTTTCCTATTCACCACAATACAAAAGAACGGATTGCCTTAAAAAATCCTTAGAAGTTGAAACCCGCAACAAAGTCAAGAAATACATTCGGTTCATAAGCCTTCCTTCCAATCACATTTGTCCTCGACTATTCTAGAATTTTTCTCCAATCAAATTACTCATATTAGTGCAAAATTTGAACAATTCCAAAGTGTAATCCTTTTCTTGTGCTTTCTAAACGCCTCAAATTCCTCCACCAAAATGGAAGAAAAAGTTTTAGGAATCATCAAACTAATACCTGTCAAATGAAATAATTTGGACCACAAAAATAATGCAATAGGGAAATGCAAGAAAACTTGATTAGTGCTCTCACAATCATATCTAGTCTGAGGACACCATTGTGGAGAAATACATAGTAAAGGTCTTGTTCTCTAAAATACATCATTGGTGTTAGACCTACTATGAACTATAGTCCATGCACAAACTTGCATCTTGATGGACACTTTAACTTTTCAAACCATCGTAGCTGGGAGAAATAAAGAGCATAAATGATTATTAATTAGGATATAAAAAAAATATCCAAAGACTCGAGAACCCACTTCCATCTATCATTTGACTTTATACACCCATTAATCTCATTAATCAAAGAGAGGAGTGACACCAAATCCATAGTATCTCTATCATCAAGATGCCTATGAAGCCCATAATCCCAAGAAACTGATTGATGAGAAGAATGACACATCGATGCAATTCAGACCCATGTAAATGAGATAAATGATAAAGAAGAAGAAAAACACAAACAAAAAAAAAAAGAAAAAAAGATGATTGACCAGCCCATATATCCTCCTAATAACACCAATGGGCTTTTGGTCTAATGATATTCCTTATCTTGTGAAGACTTTGTCTTCCTAAGGTCAAGGGTTCAAGTCCCCCTTCCCCCTCCCTCCAAAAAAATCCTCCTAATAACTAACTCTCTCTCCCATTACTCACCATGAACACATATTGAGAATACCATGCAAATCCCTAAGAAATGAACGTTCATGGGTATTGATAAGTTCCCTTCTCAACCCCATTAGCATCTTATCCATTCGCTTGTAATCTATATTTTCTCTTAATAACTAAATGCCTTGAATAATTTTGTTTCAGCGAGAATTCCCAAGACCATTTCCAACTAAAGTCATATTTCTTGCCTTCAAATTTTCCATTGCTAGCCCACCCTTAGCTTTAATTCTTGAAACCACTTCCCATTTCACCAAATTATCTTTTTTTTTCGTTACTGCTTTCTTCCCACAAAAAATCTCTTATCATTTTCTCAATTCTCATTGCAATCTTCCTTGGAATTTTAGAGAGAGAGAGAGAGAGATATAGAATAAGTAGGTACACTAGCCACAACTAATTGAACTAAAGTTAACATACACAATCTAGAAATATAATCTCTCTTCTACCTATCTAATCTTTTTCCCACTTTTTCCACAACAGGGTCCCAAAATGTCAAAGATAATGAATTTCCTCCCAATGGAAGACCTAAATATTTTAATGACAACTCACCTACTCTACATCCCCACATCTTTGCCAATCCATAAATTTTATCCCGAGAAGAATTAAATTCTAGCCATCAATTTTTTCTCCATATTGATCCTTAACCAGACACCCACCCAAATACCTCCACTATCTTTTTGAAATTAATGAATTTCTCCTCATCACCTCCTGAGAAAAAGATGGTATCATTAGAAATTGCAGATGTGACACAAATATTCCATATCTTTCAATTACAAAGCCTTCTATAAGATTCTTTTTGTTCTCCTTATTAACCTACTCAACCCATCGACCACTAAACTAAAGAGAAAAGAAGATAATGGATCACCTTGCCTCAAACCTCTAGATTCCTTAAACCTTGGCTTTCCATTCATTATAATAGAGAAATTTATAGATTGCAAACACACATTAATCCATGTTATCCACTTCGAGTTAAATCCTTTCACCTCCAAGACATGGTTCAAAAAACTCCTATCGGCATAGTCATATGCTTTTTTAATTTTTAAAACAATACCTTCTTTAACCCTTGACCTATAGTCCTCCACCACCTCATTGGCCAACAAAACCACATCTAAAATTTGCCATCTGGAAAGGAAATATTGTTTATATTTAGTATAGTACTTTTTGAGGTTGGCTATGTTGAAGCTTAGAAATCAATGTTTCACATCATATAGCCAGTGTTGTATAAGGATGAATATGAGAAGTTTTAGAAGGAGATGAATTATGATAATCTATATAGTCAAAAAGTAAATTTAATATTAAGGTTTGAGAGAGAAGGGAGAAGACGGAATTGAGATAAATAATATGTGTATGTGTAGTGTTGTCCTACATTCTCTTATTTATATTGAACCCTACCTTGGGTAATTACAATATTACCCTCCACAAATATAAAATATAAATATAAGAACTCGTAATACTCTCCCTCAAGTTGGAGCATAAAGATAAAAAATGTCCAACTTAGAATAAAGATTAGTAAAGGTACCATGAGATAATGATTTGGTAAAAAAATCACCTAATTGATCATCATACTTAATATATGCAGTCATAATCTCCTTTCGCATCAGTAGATCTCGAATAAAATGACAATCCACTTCGATATGTTTGGTGCGCTCACGAAACACTGGATTACCGACAATGAAAATAGTTGTTTGATTATCACAATACATTTACATAGGAGAAGACACGCTAATCTCTATATCACAAAGTAAAGCACGCACCCACAACATTTCACATGATGTGTGAGCCATAGTTTGATATTTTGCCTCTACTCTTGAACTTGCAGCTAAATTATATTTTTTGCTATGCCAAGTAATAAGATTACCACCAACAAATGTGCAATAACCAGAAATAGATCTTTTATTAGTACGACTACTAGTTCAGTTAGCATAAAAAAAGCCAATAATAGTCGTACATGGGAAAACCGAAATCATAATCCTTTTCCGGGTGCTCCTTTAAGATATCAAAGGATACAACAAGTAGCCTCCAAATGAGTCTTGCGAAGAGCATGCATAAACTGACTAAATACTTCAACTACAAATGTAATATTGGGATGCGTAATTGTGAGGTGGACTAGTCTGCCAATCAATCTCTGATAGTGTCCTACTTCATCGAAAACTTCATTATTAGCATCTAACTTGACAGTTGAATCCATAGGGGTGTCAATAAGATGAGCACCAAGAGTACCAGCTTCAGATAGCAAATCCAGTATGTTCTTTCGTTGGCATATATTGCTACATTCCTTTGACCGAGCAACCTTAATTCTAAAGAAGTACCGAAGAAGACCCAGATCTTTAGTGTGAAGTTTCTTCCCCATATAGAGCTTAAAACTGGTAATACTATTAGAATCATCACCATTAATGATAATTCCATCAACATATACAATTAGAATGATAACTCATCGGATAGAACAACGAATAAATACTGAATAATCTGAAATAAAAAACTGAAAACCATACTGAAGGACCACAATGTTGAATTTAACAAATCAAGCATGTGGTGAATGTATTAGACCATATAATGCTTTCTTCAAGCGACTTACCAATTATTCCTTACCAGAAGTAACATAATCTGGGGGTTGAACCATATATACCTCATCTTATAAATCTTCATGTTAAAAAATATTTATTATATTTAGTTGGTACAAGGGCCAATCAGGACAAGCTGCAACTGAAATAAAAACTTTAATAGAGTTAAATTGAGTAACAAGGGAAAAATTCTCACTATAATCCACACCATATGTCTAGTTGTAGCCTTTGGCAATCAACTGTGCCTTCAAACGTTCAATAGAACCATCGGGATGTTAATTCATAGTGTAGACCGACAAAAGTTGACATAGGTTGCTTAACAAAAGGAAGATAGGTTAGGTCTCATGTATGATTGTCCTGAAGAGCTTTTATTTCCTCATCCATAACTAGTTTCCATCCAAGAGATGCCAATGCCTCTTGCAAGAAACTAAGAACAAATACAAAAGACATGACTGATGCAAAACAATTCAAAGATGAGGAAAATTGACGTAAAGAGACAAAAAATAGAAATGAGATGTTGGGTACAAGTACTAGCACATTTCCTTAATTCAATAGGTAAATCAGAATAGGATGAACTGCCTAATGGCTCAAAGGGTAGGATCTTAGTAGAATCACGAGATTGTTGTGGAGCTGGAGCATATAAAACAACCTCTTTGTCCTTGGAATGACGACAAACCAGCAAGAGAGGAATAGTAATAGGGGGGACGAAGATGCACAATTTGGTGGAATAGGCAACAAGAGCTTCCTCTGATTGGGAAAGACTAAATCTGGGGAAAGTGTATGCCCTGACACAAAAAAAAAAAAAGATGACTAAAAAAGGTAACATCAACATTGACATAGTATCGACCAGAAAATGGGGTCATAGCAATGATAACTTTTTTTAGTACGAGAATATCCCAAAAAGGCATACTTAATCGAACAAGGTGAAAGTTTATCCCGACTCAAACCAAGAAGATGAATAAAGGTGACACAACGAAAAATATGAGGAATTAGAGCAAATAACGAGTTATCATGGTATAGCAACGAGAAAGGGGATTAGTTGTCTAAAATAGAAGAAGACATGCGATTAGTAAGATATCCTGAAGTAAGAACTGCATTAGTCTAATATGGTTTTGGTACATACATGTTAAACATCAATGTCTAAACAACATCCAACAAATGACGATGTTTACGTTTAACAACACCATTTTGTTGGGAGGTTTGTGGATAGGTGGTTTGATGGACAACGCCACGGTCAGCACAAAAAGATTTTCATAAACGATTGAATATATTCAAGAACATTGTCAGACTGAAGAATTTTAAACATACATCAAACTGAACCATAATTTCATTATAAAAAAGGAGCAAAGGCTTTAGGCAACTTAGATTTGTCTTTCATAAGAAATAATCAAGTTATACAAGAAAAATCGTCAACAAAGATTACAAAGTATTGAAAACCTAGAGATAATTTTGACTCTTGTAGGGCCCAAATGTCAGTATGAACAACATTGAATGGACAAGACGCACAACTTGAAGAACTAGGAGGAAATAAACTATGGTGATACTTGCCTAATTAACAAGCGTCAAATTCTAACGCAGAAGAAGAACTCAAATCAGGGATAACTTGGTGCAACTTCTACGAGGAGGGATAATCCACTCAAAAATTCCACTAAAGAGGAGCACCGTAGCACTCAAAGCAGGAACAAAATTTCCAGTATCTAAGTAATAAAGGTCATTGCGCTCGTGCCTCACACCAATCACCTTCTTATTCTTAAGGTCTTCAAAAACACAAGAAGATGGAGAAAACGTTACCGAACATTGTAAGAACTTAGTTAACTAACTTATAGATAATAAATTAAAAAGAAAATTAGGAATAAATAAACCAAATGTTAATGACAGGGATGAAATAGGATAGAGATCGCTAGTCCCATATACTGGTTAAAAGGAACCACCAGTTAACACAATATGTGAGTTTGACAAACGAAAGTTAGAGAATAAAGATGACATGTTAGACATATGGACACTAGCTCTTGAGTCAATGATCCAAGAAGATGAAGAAGATTGAGTAAACGTACATGTTGAGTTACCTCCATTGACAAAACTTGCAATAGAAATAGACAAACTTGAAGAAAGTACAGATAGTTGGTGACTGAGTTGTTTGAGCTAAGTAGCATATGTGGTCTCTTATATTCAGTATGTCCTATGCCACCATGATAATCATATCTATCGTCCTGATCGCCACAACCACAATTCAAATTTGCCATTACGAAATCCACGGTAAGAGTATCTCCGGTCCTTAACTTTTTTTGTACCAAAATTTAAATTTAAGTAAAAATGGTCTAAAATATTTCGCCAATGCTGGATCCATATTCATACTAAATGAAGAGAAACCTTTTTTTCTAGGGGTGTTCATGGTCGGGTTACCCATGGGTCCCGTTACTCGGCCTGAAAAAATAAACCCGAAGTTCGATAAGTCCGATAGAACCCGATAAAAAAAATAGGTCCGATAGTTGGTCCGTCCGATAGTTGGTCCGTCCGAGCCCAATATCTTTAAAAAGAGGGCTTGAGTTTGCCCTCCAAACCCATTACCCGGCCCAAGAGCTCGCTCGCAAGCCCAGCCTATCCACGCTTCCTTTGAAAAAAAATTATATTTTTAAACCATTAAATTTGAAACTTTGAAATATGTCTCCCAATATCAAAATTTAAAGTTTTAAAAATTTAGATATTATAAATAATGTATTATTTTATTTTCAATGTATTAAACATATAAGTTTAAATGGTAGAGTAATTCAAATTACATATAAGTTAGTAGGTGTCAACCTAGTTGAGATTTATTCATTCTATTGGATGTAGTTCATTATTTTATTTTCATCCATTTTGATTTTTCTTTTGATTCAAAAATATAATTTATACAAATATTAAGTTACAAAAATATTTATTATTTTTAAATAAAGATGTATATAAAAAACCCCGCAAGCAGGCCCGCCCAATAGACTCACGGGTAAGATTGTAGTTAGCCTACTTCTATCTGAAGCTCGGCTCGGCCCGCCCGCCCAATACACTTGGATAAGGACTTGGACCTACACTATCCAGCCCCGGCCCGACCCATAGACACCCCTACCTAAATCAAGAGAGATTCAAAATTTTAATGTTAAAATTTTAACATCTTTTAAAGATATAATGATCATATTTTACCCTCTTTTAAATTTATATTTATTCTCATTTAATTTTTTTTCTTTTAAATTTAAGTTTCTTAGAGAGGTCTATACTAAATTAAAATTTTTACATTTTTTTATTCAAATTTAAATAAAATTTAAATTTCCATTAGAAACGGTCTAACTATATTACAAACAACCAATATCACACGAAAGCACCATAAAAGAGAGCAAAATATATATAAAAAACTTCAAATATGCAAATTACGTCGGCGTAAGAGCATTTTCGACGCACTCTCCATTTCTTATTTTTTAGTTATTTTAGCTGACCAACCATAAAAAATCCATCCCAACATACTCTGTATTTCAATCTCTAATTTTCATTTCACCCAAATGGTTTTTCACATTGCTTCTCTAAATTCTCTTTCTCTCCCCCACTTTCTCTCTCTATATATATATGTTGTATTCTTTTTAAATTATTAAAAATTAGTAAAAATTGAGTAAAATAATTTATTTTTACAAGAGAACACTACAACACTTCTACTTCAAAGTAAAAGTGAGATAGGTCCTTATAACTCACATACAACTAAAGAGTATCCGATGTGAGATAGCCCCCAACTCATCACCACCTTGGTCCAAAGGTCTCTCCGATTATAGTCGGGCCTTAAAAGGATACAGTTGAACCCACATGAGACCCATTCTAAAATGCACATATGTCGATTGTATTTTTTTTTGACTAGAGAACACTTCTATTTAAAAGAAAAAATGTGATAAGTCTTTATAACTCATACACACAAAAGACGGCGAATTCAGAAAGATGCACTCTGTAGCAGTACCGAAAAGTAACAGTATTGTTCATCGTCTTCTCAACCTAGTAGACACTGCTACAGGCACAAAACATGCATAAACCCTCCAAGAGGGGCTGAGTAACTCTCAGAACTCCAGGTAAGGCTAAAGTGGCACCCACAAAACCAAATCCAAGCAACAAATGTTGAGAAGAGGAGCTCCACCAACCACTGTGCAGTGGGTCTTCCACCAGATCCAACTACCCAACACAACAACAACTACAACGAGCAGAAGCCAGAAGGCTCACAACGAGCAGCCAACATATCCAAAAAGGAGTAAAAACACACCAAAGAGGATCACAACGCACCAAAAAGCAGAGGAAACTTCCAGATTTGTCGCTGGAAGACCACAGGAACAGTACCCGTCGGCCAAAAAATCATCAAAAACGCATCAAAAACACTCCAAGAGGGCTGGGTATGTCAAACCAAGCCTCTATTCATCTAGTCGGAGCTATCTGTGAAGGATCAAAGCCTCCAATAGCAAGAAAAAATCCCAAATCTCCATATCTGAAAAAAATTCCCTATTTTCGCTAAAATATTCAAAAATAGAAAACTTCGTCCAGATGACTTCAAAAAATCAAACAAAAAATACCGCGGTCTTCAGCACGAAAAAACGCGTCGGAAAGTATGCTAACATCAGCGTGACGTCACTTCTGGCCAACGATTTCACAGTACGAGGCCTTCTCTGTGATCTGTTCCTTGAGTTGTTTTATGTAATTAACAACTAATTGCTCTGCTACCAAGATTAAGGTTTGAAAGAGAGAAGGAAGAAGACAGGGTCAATGTTACTCCTTGCCCCTTTGCTGATTGAGATAAGCAGTCTTACCCTCTCTTATTTGAATAATTATAATATTATCCTCCACAAATATAAAGTATAAAAATAAGAACCCTTCACATATATAAATGCACAAATTACACTTAGCATCCTCGAGGTTTATCAAGAATACTCTATGACCCTTAAGGCTATGGAAATTGCACTGTCTGGGTCGCAGAGTTGGCTGTAAAACTGTGTTGCCCCTTTGACAATTATTTGCCTTTGGTTAAAGTTAATGTGTTAATGCAGAAAGAAACAGGAAGGAAAATAATCAACCAAACAATTTTTTTCTTGTATGTTTATATTTCCTTCTAAATTCTTGTTATTGTATATTTCGATTACAAAATAAAATGCAAGAAGTAAAATAAAGTTTCACTATCATGTTTTCATTTTCCACTTAATCAAGGATGTTTTTATGTATACCTACTATTTCATACTTCTTTTCTATTATTTTTTTTTTACAGTGACTTTCCCATTGGTTGATTGTAAGAATGTATAAAACCAAAAAATGAAGGCGTTAGTATCTGTTGCGTTTCCCTTAAGTTTTATTTTAAAGATGAAATAAAAAAAAAGAAGAAAAGATATGCTATACTATTTTATAGAATATTTTTTTTCTTATTTGGATAGAACATTTCGTAAAAATTTTCAACATATAATCTTGTAAAATGAATTTTTTGATTGATTTAGCAGTGTTTTTAAAATTTTTAAAAGTATGTACTGTTCATTGATTTTACTATAGTGATCATTTGGCAAATCTCATTGGTCTGATTAGAAGCACATTTTGCCAGTTTGTTGTGTTGTTAACTTGAGCAAGGACAGAATAGGCATTTCAATGTGCCTGAATATAAGGCATGATTTTCAGCCATTAATTATGGCTGAATGATTTGATATGTTCTTCTCACCCTACAAATACGGGTGTTATCCTTGTGTCAAATAGACAACACAAGAATGCAATTCAAGTATAAACCTCCCTTATGTGCACTGTGTCCATGAATATAGGCGTTACAGGTCGAACAATTGAATTTGTTAACATATATTAGTGAATTATGCCTTGTATAAACATACACAACACAAGAATGTAATTCAAGTATCAACATAGAGGAAGCTCTTATGGGCACTGTGTCTGTGAATGTAGTCCTTATAAGTTGAACCATTAAATTTGTTTGTTTCTGTTTTTCTCTTATTTCATATCTCAAATATGTTCCCATCCAAAATTTATCTTGAATATATGTCAACTAACTATCAACCAATGGCTGGGGGAAAGTATAATACTGTTAAGACCACAATGTATAGAGTTTTATTTCCAGAATTTCAAAGGACGAAATGCATTTTTTTTTATAAACCTTTAAGCGATAAGTAAGTCAAATGTTCATGAAAAATGTGGATTCTATGTAAAAGTGCTTCGGTTAAGGTGATCAATTTTTCAGACAGAAATGTAATAATACTTCTTGTGCAATATAATGGTTAACCCTTAAAGGGGGAAAGAAAAATATAATCCTATTTTTGAATCTCATGGTCAAAGTTTTTTCAGGTTTCCCAAATGGTTGCATTATTGCATAAGGTTCTGTTTTCCTTGTACTGGGCTCTGAGAAATCTTTGTTTCTTTTCATTCACCCATTTTCTTTGACACTTTTAACTATGGATGTTGAAAAAATTTATTAGTTCTTGAAGTTCAAGTGTAACACTGGAAGAAGAAAGGTTTAAGGTTGGGGTGGGATTATTTACGTTTCATTTACAAATGTTAGGTTTTGTGTTAGGTGAAATTTGAAACTGGAGAAAGAAGTGAATTTAAAAGTATTTTTGGGATTTGACTTTTGAATTTAGGTAAGAAGAATGGGGTCAGAGGGAAGTGAGAAGCACATGGTGGTTACTCAAGTTAGTGTTGGTGGTTTCGACAACTATGTAACTGCAAAAATGCTCTGCGATTACTTGGAAGCTAACATTGGAGCTGTTTGGAGGTGTAGATTGAAGACTTCTTCAACCCCTCCCAATTCTTACCCAAATTTTATGATTAACCCAGCCAATGTCCTGACAACAAACGATTACAACAAGGTGGAGCCTCACGCATTTGTGCATTTTGCCATTCCAGACTCTTCAATGTTAGCTCTGGAATATGCAGGGCGTGGTGAGCTTATATTTGAAAAGAAACCTCTGAAAGTTAGTTTGGGGCCCGAGACTACACATCATATGAATCAGAGGAGAAGGACGACAATCCCCTTCAAGTTATCTGATGTGCGTGTTGAGATTGGAGTCTTAATTAGCCGAGATGAGTTCTTTGCTGGTTGGAGAGGTCCTGCTACCGGGGTTGATTTTCTGGTGGACCCTTTTGATGGGACATGCAAATTCCTTTTCACGAATGACACTGCTTTCTCCTTCAAAAGTCCAGCCATGCATGCAGTCATAAGATGCAATTTTAAGATTGAGTTCTTGGTCAGAGACATTAATGAGATCGAACAAGATGCAGATATGTCATCCTTAATAGTTTTGTTGCAGCTGGCCTCCTCTCCTTTAATTTACTATAGAACTGCAGATGATGATGTTGAAGAATCAGTTCCGTTTGATTTGTTGGACGATGATGATCCATGGATCCGAACTACAGATTTTACTCCTAGTGGGGCCATTGGTAGGTGTAATACTTATCGAATTTCAATCCCACCTCGCAATGGTCCAAAGCTGAAGAAGACCATGGATTATCTTAGGGGGCGGTGGGTGCAGGTATCAAATGACCGCCCTAGACATCAGCTTAGGATACGGGATGAACCTGATTTTGGGATACCCATGTCAGATCCTTTCTTTTGTATTCAATACAACAAAGGTGTGTCCTTTAAGATTTTGTTTTTGGTAAATGCTGTCATGCACAAAGGCATAATAAACCAGCACCAGTTGTCAGACAGCTTCTTTCATTTACTGAGAAGCCAAAGAGACGAGGTCAATGTAGCTGCATTGAAGCACATCTATTCTCATAAATGCCCGTTGTATGATGCTTGTACGAGGCTGAAACTTGTTCAGGAATGGTTGCTGAAAAATCCTAAGCTTCTTGAGAGACCTAGAGAGTTGAATGATGTTGTCGAAGTTAGGAGGTTGGTTATAACCCCGACCAAAGCCTACTGTCTTCCACCAGAAGCTGAACTTTCAAATAGGGTTCTTAGGAATTACAGAGAAGTTGCTGATCGATTTTTAAGGGTCACCTTCATGGATGAAGGCATGCAGACACTTAATAAGAATGCAATTGACTATTATCCTTCATCTATCCTTTGGGGCATCACTTCAAATTTTAATTCCCAGAAAACCACAATGTTCCAAAGAGTGAAGAGGATTGTAAGTAAAGGGTTTAAATTATGCGGTCGAAAATACTTCTTTTTGGCATTCTCTGCTAATCAATTAAGGGACCGTTCTGCTTGGTTTTTTGCTGAAAACCCGAAGATTAGAGTACGCGACATAATTAGTTGGATGGGGAAGTTTAAAGATAGGAACGTTGCCAAGTGTGCTGCTAGGATGGGACAGTGCTTCTCTTCTACTTATGCCACAGTCGAAGTTCCATCAAGCCAGGCTTATTTGAAGCTTCCAGATATTGTGAAAAATGGTTATGATTTCTCCGATGGGATCGGTATGATGTCGGCTGATCTTGCGGCTGAAGTTGCAGAGAAATTGCAGTTGAAAGTAAATGCACCCTGTGCTTACCAGATCAGATATATGGGTTGCAAAGGTGTTGTTGCATGTTGGCCAGAAAAAATTGGTCGGTTCCGGCTATCCATAAGGCCAAAAATGATTAAGTTTGAATCCAATCACACGGTCCTTGAGATTTGTTCATGGACTCATTTCCAGCCTGGATTTTTGAACAGGCAGATAGTGACATTACTTTCTGCTTTGAGCGTTCAAGATGATATATTTTGGAGAATGCAGAACTCCATGATTTCCAAACTGAACAAAATGCTTGAAGACATTGATGTAGCTTTTGATGTCCTTACCGCTTCATGTGCTGAGCAAGGAAATACAGCAGCAATAATGTTGGGTGCGGGTTTCAAACCTCAAACTGAACCTCATCTACAAGGCATGTTAACTAGTATAAGAGCTGCACAGCTTGGGGATCTTAGGGAAAAGGCTAGGATTTTTGTTCCTTCAGGGAGGTGTTTGATGGGCTGCTTGGATGAGTTAGGGGTACTTGAACAAGGCCAGTGCTTTATTCAAGTGTCAAACCCTTCACTGGAAAATTGCTTTGTAAAGCAGGGCTCTAGGTTTTCTGAGACAAAGAAAAAATTGCAAGTAATTAAGGGCTTTGTGGCAATAGCAAAAAACCCGTGTCTTCACCCAGGAGATGTGCGAATTCTGGAGGCAGTAGATGTCCCTGGGCTGGACCATCTTTTTGATTGTCTGGTTTTCCCTCAAAAGGGAGATAGACCGCATACAAATGAAGCATCGGGAAGTGACCTTGATGGTGATATCTACTTCGTGACGTGGGATGAAAATCTTATTCCACCTAGTAAGAGAAGCTGGACGCCGATGGATTATGCATCTGCAGAAGTCGAGCTATTGCCTGATCCAGTCAGTCACTGGGTAATTTTCCATCTGTTTAAAACCCTCTGCATCCTTTGTTAAGTTGGCTTTGGCATCTTCTTCATGGTTCAATTATTTTTATGTGCTTTTTTTTGCACCTTACTTACTGGATGCTTCATCCCTTCAATTGCTAATTTTAGTCATTTCATTAGTTTGCTGTGTTGGTCACATTAGTCACTCACCTCAATGGGAAAAAAACCTCCTGACTTATTTCTCTCAATTGGTTCGGAGAATATCAAAATGGAGTTGGAAACAATGTAGAATGTTTATTGATGTGGTTGATTTACTTAAAAACACTCACCTGACAGTTCTCTCTCTCTTTCTTTTTTTTCCCTGGTGTGTCGTTCATCTGATATTTCATCAGCTTAAAAATCTTCCCTCCAACTCCATGATAAATGTCTCTTCATCTTCAAAGTGCCTCTGATTTCATTCTGACCGAGTATACAACCAAAGGCAAAGCAGCATCACCACCCCCACCTTGAAAGAACAATGGTGCATGAAACTTTCTTTACCTGACCTCTGAGAAATAGTTGCTCAGTTACCTTCTCCTTGATTCTTCAGATACTTCTTCGAAATAAAGTCCTCTTCTGGTTTCCACACACCTTATAGCCATCTTGATTGGGCACCATACTACTTGGTGGCAGTTAATAAAAAAACCAAGATGGGTGATCATCACTGATGACTCCTTAGTGATTGGACAATGCAAAAGGAAACGATTCATGAACTCCTCTTTTTTACATGTGTATGATCGATTTGGAATGATTTTCCCTTGGTGTTTGAGGTTATCAATAGTAAGAATGCAATCCAAGACTGTTATCAATGCAAAGAAAGCCACCTTGGGAGGGATTTGCATTCGCAAAGGCCTTCCAAAGAAAAAGATGAGTTAAATTTTCCCCTACCAATGCTTGGTAAGAAGACTTAAACTTGCCTTTGTGAGATGGTTCCAAATTCTATGAAACCCCCACCCCTGGCAGAACTTGAACCCCATAAAGCACATCCATTAAAGTGTCAACTTCTTCCAACTTATACTCAAAAAAATCTCTGAGGGGTGGGAGGCTCCCATACAACAGCCAGGTCACCATGCTAAAATTTTTGACAACAACAGCTATTGAGAATGGGTTTGGAAACATGTCCTGAATTCTCTACCACACCCTGGATCATACCAGAATCTCACTCTATGTCTTAACCTTACCACAAACCTAACATACTTTAAGAGCTCATCTCATCCTTTTCTAACATTTTATTTGGAGCCCAACTCCATGAGGCATACAACCATTTCCAAAAAGAGCTTGATTAAAGCTCCGCATCTTCCTAGTATCCGACTCTTTTTTTAAGAGAGGAAATCACTATGCCTTCCGATCAACCAAATGGAAATGGTATTTAAACACATCCCCAATACCTCTTGTTAATAAATCTTCTTGAAGCTTGTAAAACAACTAATGACATAACCGTTGCATGGTTAGACCTATATGATCAACTTTGGAAGACGAGGTGGAAGGCCAAGACTTTCTGGTTCAAAGAAAAATGTACATGGTAGACTATCCTTAACTTTCATAATTTATTGTTTAGAAAGTATTTGGTGGAATGTTAGTCGGAGAGTAGTTTTGGAATTGGTAGAAGACTACAGTTTATGCTTCTTGTTTTTGTTTCTTTACCATCATTGGAGTTGGACGTCTTGTCCACTTTTGTTTGGTTCTTGTAATACTTTTATTTCTATTATTAATACTATTGACGTCTCTTATCGGACAAAAAAAATTGGTAGAACACCGGGCCTATAAATAAAGTTACCAGATTGTGAATTAAGTGTTTCTTGGCTTTGTTCTTGTGAGGATATGGTAATCTCATTCCCTTTGTTCTTTTCCTTCCCTCCTTGCATCAACAACATAAGGCAAAACAATATGTGACTACTTGGGAGGTTGGCAAGAGTGTTTTTTAATTAGCGCATCTTCCCCTTTAGGAAGGAAACTGCCTTTTCATCCTTGAAGCCTCTTTTTTAATTTCTCAGCCATCAAAATCCCACAAGGAAATGGTTGTGCATGAAGGGCTAAGAGGAAGGCCTAGATAGGTAGTGGGGAGGCTCCCCTGCACACTCTAGGACAACAGTCAATGAATCATTGCTCTCCACATACCCAGTTGAATAGCTCTCTCTTCCCAACATTAACCTTCAAACAAAACTCAGCTCAATACCAAGGAACAAACTTTTCAAGTATAGCATATATGCTAAGAAGCACAAATGGGGGATTGGTTATGATACGATATGGCAAAACTTAAAAAAATAGGATACAAATATGGTCAAAATATGTCTATAAAAATATATTTTTTATATTTTTATTATTGTTTGACAACTTCATAATTATAATTTTTGGTAGATTCTTTAATTACAATACAAAATGGTAGTTATTTTGAACATGAATAATCAAAAGAATCAAATCCGACATTTTACTATTTGGTTTGCTTAGAATTATTTTCTGCCAAGAGATATGGTGAAATTAATAAATTTTGTGCTCTTGTGACGTTTGATAGTAAATAATACAAATGAAACACCCATGTATCTTTAAAGTTCTATGAATTTTTCTATATGTGTTGCATTGTAAGTGAATTGGAGAGGAAATGGTAAAGATTAAGACAATTTATTCTACATATTGCTTTGCAATTCAAAATCCGAAGCATATTTATTTTGTATGCGTATCTGCAATGTTTTATTTATTATTGGATACGTGTAGTGCGTATCTGATATAGATCATCGAGAATCTGACAAGTATCGTATCCGTAATGTCATCAACAAAGAGCTAAAAATTGAATTGTTCATTCATTAATTTGTCATCTTGTAGTTGGTTGAATTGGTGGAAGGGTTTGGAGAGATAAAGTAGGTGAATTATGCATTTTGATTGATTGTTGAATATGACTATTTTGCATACATTCGTTTATCGAAGGGGTTTGTGCATCACATTGAGGGGTTTAAAACATGAATCGATTAATTAATTGGAAAATGAATGAATTAGGCTATTAATTGGGCATAATTTCTGCAAAAATGAGTCCTTAAGACCTATTAACCCTACTCTAGGTCAACCTAGGCAGACTCCACGTCTTTAACAAGCATTTTGGAGCGATCCAACTCACACTCTCAATTGGTATCAAGGCATCAGTACCCCGAGAAGCACTTTGTATGTATTTCTGAGAGTTTTGACCTAGTTTGTGTTTGCTTGAGGTTCTTCATAACAACCAGTTTGTTATTGATGGATACCCAATGAGAAGGTGGCTCAATATCGAGACCTCTTTTGTTTGTTGGAATCAACTATGTCTATTGAGAGGCTAGAATGAGAGCATTCTTTAAGTTATAAGTGTTGACCACCCATAGGGGATGGAAATCTCCTACTGAGACCATTGAGGCAGGCGAGACTGCAAAAAACCTGTAAACAAATAAACAAGGATGATTAGGGTGAGTGGTTAGAACTCGAAATGATCGAATGTGGTATTCAATGTCATGTCTCCAAATGAGTTCCAGAGAATCTGTACGTGTGAGACTTCCAAAGAAGCATGAGGCAAAAAGTCTTATTTGTGGCACCCATATAGTTAGTGTCTGACTCAACACAGTGCTTGTCTTGCCATTGTTCATTCTTCTTTGAAGCCACAAAATGAGAGTGAGGTAATAAGGATCCTTCACTGGCAGCAGGCCATGTCTGAGGAATTGCCAGTCTTGAAGAAGACGTCGTTCATTACCTTATCAGATATCGAGGAGTTCCAAACCTCTTCCTGACGGAAAGACCACTATTGAGGGAAATTCAGACTCACTTTTGGTAGCGATTTTGAGAAGACTTTTATTCCTTCGTTCCCATTCATTCCCACTCGAATTAAAGCATAAGGCTTGTTGTAGGCCTCTATGGCATCAGTTCCATCGCTTTCTTTCCTCCGTGCATCTAACTCAGAAATTCTGTGGAGTTCCTTAGTATTGGTCTCGAGTTAGAGAGGAGTTTGTCGACCAGGCCCTCCTTTCTCCTCTATTTCTATTTTATTCACTAGTTCTAAGGTTGCCATTTCTACTTATTGTTTTTCCCAATTTATTAGAGTATAGGCGATGCCAAATAATGGTTGAGCTCGGGGAATCAGAAATAGACGCATATGAAGGAGAATTCACCATATATAGTGGCCTTTTTAGAGGTTTCCCATGGGGGAACAAGTGTTGTAAAGAAATCCAAACGTCTAAGGTTGATTTCTCAATATGAGGCACTTAGGATGAAGCAAAGTGAGATCTTCACTAAATTCTATTCACAACTTGGTGACATAGTAAATTCATCTTTCCCCCTATGAAAGAAGTATGATATATGGTCTAGCTTTGGAAGATATTGAGATATCTACCAGAGAGATTTCAACCTAAGGTCACCACCATAAAGATAGCAAAGAAACCTTATAGAGTTTGGGCAATGAGTTTGGATATCGGGAAGTGATCCAAGAATGTATCTATCGCCTCCTTTGATAGATCCCATTGTTTTAATTAAAATGGTGCATGAGGTAGAACAGTACGGCCAAAATCTAATTTGACATTTTATATAATTTCCCAAATTTCAGAGCCTAGTTTAGGTTATGGTTTTTGTAATGAGTAATATCCTATGTTTCCCACAGAGAAGAACTTACCAATGGCATGTTGTATGTTTGTTTTTTTCTGATAAGATGCGAATGCTATTTGTTTAATTTACAGGATATAAGAAAATTTTTCACTAAACACATGGGCAATGAGAATCTGGGTGCGATCTGCCATGCTCATGTGGTTCACGCTGATCTCAGTGAATATGGAGCATTGGACGAGAAGTGCATCAAATTGGCAGAGCTTGCTGCCACAGCAGTTGATTTCCCTAAAACTGGAAAGATTGTCACCATGCCATTTGAACTGAAACCGAAAATGTATCCTGACTTTATGCAGAAAGAGGAATTTCAGTCATACAAGTCAGAAAAAATTTTGGGCAAGCTATTCCGCCAAGTCATAGATGCTAATGACAAAGATGTAGTAGCTTCCGAGCTAAAATTTGTTCCTCAAGACATTCTTTATGATGCAGACCTTCACATCCCAGGATCCACAAATTTCATTCCTGATGCATGGAGCCATAAGTGCTCATATGACGAGCAGTTAAATGGACTTCTAGGACTGTATAAAGTGCGCAGAGAGGAAGAGATTGTGACTGGGCACATTTGGTCCCTGCCAAAGTACAGTAGCAACAAGCAAGGGCAGCTGAAAGAGAGACTCAAACATGCTTACAGTGCCCTCAGGAAAGAGTTCAGGAAAGTTTTTGAGCAAATGGACTCAGATTTCAATCAACTTTCTGATGACGAGAAGAATGCCATTTATGAACAAAAGGCATCGGCATGGTATCAAGTCACTTATCATCCTTGTTGGGTGAAGAAGTCAATGGAGTTGCAAGAGCCAGATGGGGATGTGGAGACAGTAATGTTGAGCTTTGCTTGGATAGCAGTTGATTACCTTGCTCGGATCAAAATTAGGTGTGGAGGGGATGGAAATGCTGACCTCACTAAGCCAATCAATGCTTTTGCGAGGTACGTTGCTGATCGGATATGATGGATAATCAAAGCTGTTTGAAGTTTTCTTCTATCGTTGCTTCAAACTTTTCTGGACGCGACGTTATGGTTGTTTTTGAGCTTTCTGGCCTCAAGGCCACTCTGCCATGTTCTATTAATACCTTGCCTCTGTATGCTTGTACTGTTTTGCCTATTCATGCTATAAACTATGTATCTGTGTTGTTGTAAACATAATGTTGAAAATGCTGTACTTTTACTTGCATTTTTTGGTTTGAATATCTTTAACATTAACTTGTAAATCTATTTTCAATTTGTGACAACTGGTGCATGAATATGGGAGTATTTGAATGAGTTCCACAGTCAAATACAACACCATTGAAATCCAAAATCAGACAGCTGCTCTGTGAATGGTGTTTTGTTGGGTTCTTTCGTTTATGAAGGCATTAATGAGTGAGAGACTCACTTGTATACAATGGGTTTCACTTGAATGTATGGTGGATAATGTGTGAGGAAAAAAAATTGAAGATAAAGAGTACTGAAGAAAATCTCATTCTATGAAAATAGCCCAAATTCCCACCAGGATCAGAAGGGGACATAGTGCCACCGAAATTTTTTTGATGCTGTTTATTATTTTTCTACCCGATTCACGTACCATTTTTTAGATTCATTTATTATATTTTTAGGTGAATTTAGCACTTTTTTTTTAATAGAAAAAATACTAGTTACTTTTTGAAGTTTTTTGTCACTTTTCATTGTAGTACCAAAAAATAAAATTGTAATACCCTAACATTTCCTTGGAAAATGATATGGTTAGTCTTCTTATATCATGTTTAGGAAATGGCGTTCCCAGAACCCCATCATCTTTACAATTCACTCACTCGTCAGTATAGTACAAATGATGGGTGGATATCATTTTATTACTCCATGAATTTTTTTTTATAAAAATATAACTGATCAAGCTAGTCAAGGTGTTTCTTCGAATCTGATTTCAGATTCTTAATTTAAGAATAGTGCTTCTTATTTATTTTATTTTTTGTTTATGTAATCAATTTTGATATTCTAGTGAAAGCAAATCGAGCTTGATTTTACCAAACCCGACTTCGAACCTTAGCGCCAAAAAATATAATAAGAATCGACCCAGTAGCGAAGTTAAAAATATATTCTAGAGTGAACACATTCTAACTAAAAGTTTTAACTTGTCTTGTAATAGGTAAAAATAATTTGATATATTTTCATTTTTTTCATCATATTTAATAATTAAAGATTGATTACGCATAGATGAACCATAAACAAATCTACAATAACTATGCAAACAAAAAAAAAATTGAAAAGAGGTTAATTATAACCTTTTACAAAAAATAAGGTTAATTATATAAGAAATGTGATCAAATATCAATGACAAAGTTATAACTAGCAATATCAATACTAAAGTTTGAAAGTTGTGACGTGCGACACTTCACTGATTAGTGGTGCTTTGTTTGTTTTAGTGTTTTTACGAAGAACTTGAAAATGGAGTGGACTAGACTTTTTTTCTATATAATTTCTTTTTTTTTTATTGTTTACTCTAAGAGATTCTATAGCTTATTCTATTTTTATTTCAGTTCATTAGTCAAGAGATTTGTTCTTCTAATGAACCTAATTTTTTATTTAAAGTCCTTAAGATTGACACAATTAAAGATACTAAAAAAATAAACAAAACATACATAGAAAAAAAATGAGGCTTAGGGAGGCCGGTCCCTTTTTGTAGACTTATTTGAGCTTAAGTACACTCAAAAAACTTATTTGTAGATAAGTCCATTTTGATCTCCATTGTCTAAAATATTCTCAATAGTTATATTTAGTCAAACTTGTTTGAAAAAACTAACAACTCTTAAATTGGGAATTGTATATGTCAATAGAAATATAATTTTAATGGTAGCACAATTTTCAAGAGTGACACCATATGTGAGTATTTATTTTGGCTTGGGGTGTCAGTCTATTACAATAATTAAATTTTATTGAGCATGTTACTGTTTGATGTTATTATTATTTTGTTGAGTGTGTTACTGTTTAATATTACTATTTTTTTGTTGAGTGTGTTACTGTGAGCAAGTTACTGTTTGATGTTACTATTTTTTTTGACGTATTATATATATATATATATATAGAGCCTGAAGGCATGATACAATTAAAAAAACATCGAGAACTGAATTTGGGCACGAAATAATCAAGTGCTGAACTTAGACGTGTACTAAGCTGAAATCGTAAACTGTCCCCATAATCCATGCATGAAATTGTGTAATTCAAAAAAAAAAAAAAACTTACATTCTCCTTGAAAATGAAACAATCAAACACTTAACATAGACACACACGAAATAAACAAACTCTTAATATTAATCGTGAACACGAAATAATCAAGCATTAACCATGTAATACAAAAACTTTCAATAGCAGACAAATATTTTAAGTAACAATTTATTTGTTATTTATTTTTAGTTATGCCATTTTAAATCAATTAAGACCCACAATCAATATTAAAAAAATTTGACAGAGTTATATTTAAAAATAGAACACAACAAAATATCAATCTAAATGCATAATTATCGAATGACTAATAATTGGTACATATCTACTTATTGTAATAAAAAACATATGAATTTAAAGAAAATACGGTTCAATTCATTTATTGGATTTAATATCACGCCCCAATTTCGCATTAACAAAACTATTTATCAACTGCTGCGACAACATAGTAAATATCAAAAATAAAATAATGTTCAAATTTATCCATATAGATTTGCATATATCAAATCCAACCTGCAATTCTAAAACATGCATTTAATTAACATCCATATCAACTCCCATATAAAAATTAATATAACAATAAGTTCAAAATAAAAGCAAAAGTGAAACAAATCAAAATAATTGGTTCAATTGATCTTCTGTTTGTGCCTAAAGACGTTGAGTAACAAAAAACAAAACCAACAATTAGCAATAAATTCATTGGACAAAAAGTTAAACCCTCCAATTATTTTTTAAAAAAAAATTGGCCAAAGTTTCCCTTAAAAATGGGACATCAAAAATTTTTCAACATGTATACACAATTTATTCTCATACCCAAAAAAGTTACTAAATGTCTAACTATCACGCCACAATTTTGTCTAACACAATCATTTACCAACTAAAGCAACCACATAAATGAAGTCCATAATAAAAATATTCATGTTGCATGCAACCAAGAATACTCGATGCCTAAATCCAATGATTTCAATTAACAATATTTATCCAATACTTTATGCACCAATCTATTGAAAAAAATAGAAAATTAATCCATACTCCGAGTGAATGAATGAAATGGATAAAAAAAAATCTATAATTTCGAAATGAAATAAATGGATGAAAAAGGGATTACTGTAAGTCAAATGGGGATCAAAGGTTTGAAGGTTATCTACATATAACTTCACTGGAAAACAACTCTAAGCATTCTTCCATATACACTTGAAAACAATGTAAGGAACAAAAATTAATTTCAATTTTCTAGAATAAAAATTAATTATATACAACCCCAAGCATGCTTCCACACACATGCGAGTGTTGCATAGGCTTGTTTGTGAGTACTGCATTAGTGAGTGTGTGCAAGTATGTATAAGTGCTATTATTGAGCGAGATGCAAAATCAGTGTGTGCGAATGTTGTGTTAGCGAGAGAGTGATCAGAAAGGGATTTTGTACAGAAAACAAGTTTGGAGTGTAGTGCTCTTCCAAAATTTAGAATTGGTAATTCATTTGATATGTTTTTTGTTAAATAAAATTAACATTATTGATCGGGAGAATTAGCATGACAAAGAAAAAGCGACAAAAAAATTTAAAAACTAAAGAACTTGACTTCTCAAAGTTACTTTTCCTCTAGCCAAGGGTTTGGTGGGCTTGAGAGAGTGTGTGCTGGGTGCATGTGTTGTGTGATGTGCGTGGGTGCTTCAGAGAAGACAAAAAAAAAAAGAAGAAGAAAGAGAGAGAGAGAGAGAGGAGGGGAAGAGAGAGAGGGAACCTGAATCCATGGTGGTGGGTTGCTAGCCGGTGTGAGAGTGGTGGGTGGCTGTTCGAGCAAATAGAGAAGAGAAGAGAAGAGAAAGTGAAGAGAGATGAAAGAAGGATTAGATTAGAAATTAGAGAGTGGGGAAGAGAAATTGGGTGATAGGTAGAGGAAAGAGTGAAAATTGGGAAGGGTGCTTGACAAGGGGCTGACAAGTGTGCTGCTCTAGGCGCCTATGTATTGGGGTGTGAAGGTGAGGGGACAGTGTAATGTTAAGAAGGAGGTGATGAGTGTGATTAGCTGGCTCTTATACACATCTTA
>CM042186.1:37010971-37023679 GCA_023539305.1 Ilex asprella | reverse complement strand
AGAGACAGGTGTAGGATTAAATTCAAACTCCCTTATATTTTATTATATAGATATATATTTATGTGTGTGTGTGTGTATATATATATACATATATATGAAATAGAATAATAATTTTAATGCTAACACAATTTTCAAGTTAGGAGTTGTTATATTTGAAAACATTGAAACTAACAATGATGAACAATATTTATGGTAAGAGTAATTATGTAATACATTTCAAAAAGAATTTGAAATGTATTTAAAGACAACTATTTGATAAAAAAAAGGACTTAATGGACTATACGTTTGAAGGTAGTAATCCAAATAAGTTCTACAAAAGGTACTCACAACCCATTATACAAAAAAAAAAAAAAATTAGGGTGGACCCCGCCCCTAGCTTCTGTTTGCCACCGCCACTAAATTGATCTAATTGTGGTTAATTGTGTTTATTGTCAAGAATTTGGGCCCAAACTTAAGGCCCAAACTAAACATACGACGTCACTTTATTGGATAGTTTGCTTTGCTCGTTCAACTAAACTTGCCTTTCTTCCACCCTCATTCCTCTTAGATATCTTTGCAAAATTTTCAAGTAAAGCTCGGAACATATTCTATCTCTCTCTCTCTCTCTCTCAAACACACATATATACATACACACAAAGGTGTATGGGTGTAATATGAGTGATGTTTAAATACGTATGCATGACTCAACCACTTTGGACACGATTTGCCACACAAAATTAATTCAAAATCAAAGTTTTTTCATAAGATAATAAAAGTGTAGGTGTGTTGGTAAACTCGACACAAACTTGTTAAATATGAATCAGACACGATAAGAATCCACACAATTATAAGTGATATCGGTTTGAATTAAAAAATTTGACACGATATATGAATTGGACATGACCTAACCATGAGATGAGTTACTCCTATATTATTATGATATGATAAGTTTGTACAAAGGAAGTGGAATTCTCTGAACAAAAGTTATCTCTTTCTTTAATGACAACCTCTAGATTTGATTCTTTGGGTTGTAAATAAATACTGCTAAGACTCGGTTGCAACAAAACATATCTGCAAATTCAAGCCACTACCTTCCCATTTCAAGGTTCTTTTTCTGTTTTTATTTTTCAAATATCATAAAAGCTTTCAAATATGCCCACACAGATACACAAACACAAAGATGTATATATGCATGCGACATGTCCCTCGATATGTTTGTTTCTCTTTCTTTTTTTAAATTCGTGGTAAGAGAGATGAGAACGAGGTTGGAACTTTAGTCACATAATCCTTCTAAACTCTTAACGTTCTAGTGTTCAGGAAGCTAATTCTCTATGAATTCTTGTTCTCATTTTACAAAATTTGCGAATTTGACTAGTTAGCACTCTTACAATTTTTTTGTTTGAGAAACACTGACACAACTTAAATATACATATCAAACTAGAATAATGTTTGGAAATTATAATTGTCATTTTATGACTTTATAATTAATATATATTTAAAAATAAAATAGTTTGTTTCATAGTTGTGCATGAAATTTTAATTTTATATATTTGATTTATTTTAAATTGTTTTGAGTGAATGTGTGTTTTTATACATATAATATGAAGTTCTCAAGACACTCTGCTTCAATTTTTCTGAATGTTGATGCTTTTGTGCTTCTACTCCTATTCCTGCTCCATGTGATGTAGTTTGGAACCTACAATCACATTTAGGCGAAGCATAAGTGAGCACTTACCATTGGATTACTGTCTCACCTCAATATACGTTTGTTTCCTAATCATCTTTTCTCATTTGTTTCTTTTTAGCAAATTTGAAAGTATTGAGGTATTACCATGGCTCCACACTTGCTCCATGGGACGCTTCAGGTGACCATACATGAGGTTGAAATGATAGATTATGGATGCAGATTAAATTTTTTCCCCAAGGTACATTTTCTTGTACATTTACGTATGCATATTGATAGTGTTTTAATGTATGTATGTGTGTCTGTGTGCAAATATAACTTCATTCATACATATATATACATAACTAAAATATTAGGGGTAGCTCGTGCTTGAAGGTACGGTGCAACATAAACTAACCAATTAATTTAGAAAAAAAATTACTGTAATTTTCTTTAATTATATATTTTTTAGAGGAAAATTATTGGTGACTGTTAGATGAGTTTATTTGAGACCGTGAGATGGACTTATTTAAGTCTACTATGTTTTATATTATAGATTTTTATGCATTAATGAAATCAAAAAAAATCAAAATGTGGGGCCCAAGAGAAATATTAGTTCAAAATATTAACCAAATAAATTTTATATGAAAATTTAAGCATAAAATTTACTAGTTACAGCTATGTGCAATGCACAAAATTTCTATTGTCGTGCTATTTTATTTTGATATTGTGAAAAATTATCATATAATTTCAAACTCAACCCTTCCAAATATTATATTGGGTAATGCTATAAGGAAAGAAAAAAACCAAAGACCAAATGTTGTGGCATTTATGTGACGATGTTGATTAAATAAAATTTACTGAGATGTGGATCATCTTAGGCACATTAGCATGGCGTACTACTATGAACTGGGGTTTGAAACCAAACTTCTCCTCATGAGGATTGATGAAGCGATTCAGGTGAGATTCAGTGTAAATCCAACTTTTGATTCAATCATTGGATCTGGGCGGTCCAGATGGGACCACCACAACTGCTCTCTTCTCAAGAATCTATACATCCCTTATCAGTGTATGTACAACTATCTCTTGAGCATAGGTTTAGGTTCAACCTCAACAAAAAAAATCAAATGGAGCACCTAACAACGCATCTTCATAGACCAAGAACTACAAGATTACCCCTCCAAAAATATAAAACGATTTCTCAACCAAAACCTAAAACAAGCTTCAATATTTTATTTTGTCAAAATTTTAAATGCTCCAAAATTTTGATATTAAGAGCAAGTGCCAAATTGAAGTATCGCTTAGTTAGCATCATCATATTACTTAATCATCATTGCCATGTCAACGTACCATTATTTTTATCGTCTTTAATATTGTTTCATTTTGTGATTAGTCTAGACTTTGACAATATTCATAAGAATGCAACCACGTTTTGTAATTAGATAAGTGAAGTTTTGAAAGAGTTAGCAAATAAAGTGGGAACATTTTTCAAGTCCTCTCCTTCTTAATTTGATACTTAATTTTATATGGTAGTGGATGAAGAGAACCACTGGTTCAAAATAACCAAGTTGAGACAAAATTAAAGAGAAAAATAAGATAGTAAAAAGCTTCATGTACCACCATAATTGAAATAGCAGTATCTCTAAATTGTATGATGTTTGCTATTACTCTAACAAATTTAATGCACTAGGTCCTCCAATTTCATACAAGAAATATTATGGTGAATAGGTATCTTTTATTCTAGGCACTATTTTTTGTTTCTAAGTCTTATACTAATTTGTGCTTCATCCCTACTTTTACACATTACCTCACTACTCTACACAATTATGGACTATGGCTAACACTTTCTCGATATCTATCAACTATATTACAGGTCTTAGTTTATCTAATAATTGAGTAATGCTATTGGAGAAAAAATTTACCAGCTTCTCTTTTCCCTATTTATTGCTTCAATTATTTGTCACGCAATCACCTAAATATTATTTATCAAGTTTATATTATATCTCAAGATTTTTGCAGTTTTATTGTCTCTACTATACGTCAGTTTGCGAATAGTGTCACACATAAATTAGCAAGAAATGCAAGTTTTGTTAACCATATTGATGTATGGGAGGAGAGAGCACACGAATTCTTAGTGCCTCTCATTCTTTCAGATATTTGTCTTCAATAAAACCTCTACTCTCTTTCAAAAAAAAAACCCAAAGAGTTTTTTATTGAATCATTATTCTTTATAAATAGTAAATCATGGTAAATTTGAATAATTTACCATTCAACAAGATATTTTGCTTGTATTTATTGTGAAAAACAAAAATATTAGATGATAAGAGTTCAAAAACAATTGTTCTAACATTTGATTTTTTTTGGAAAGATGATTATTTTTTCAGTATCGATGAATAAGATTTGTTATCAGAACTAAAAGTCTTAAAAAAAATTACATATAAAAATAAATAGTTGAAACATAAGAACTATTTTATTGTTTATAAATATTATTAACCATATCTGATGATGATGCACAAATTAATTTTGCACACCACTTGTCTAGTGATCAGTAATAAATGCAGTAATAAAGTGGAGAGAGATAATAAGCCAAATGAGACAAGAATTTATAGTGGTTCGGTCAACGTGACCTACGTCTACTTTGAAGGGCTATTGTCACCTGAGTATTTTATTATTTCGAGGAGTGTAGGGAGATACAAGCAATAAGAAAGAGATGAGAGTGATAGTAGGCGTGCTCGATGGTATGAGATGCACCCCAAATATTGTCGGAGCTTATAATTTATAGTCGTCTCGTAACAGATTGAGACGACTTAATAGTAACTAAAAAATTAATTTGGTGGAGTTGTCGTCATCTTTTCAACAGATGAGGCAGTTACAACGCTCTATTAGATTTGGTCAAAAGATGACGTGGTGATTGACTTCTTCCAAGGCGGCGTGGATGAGGCTCTTGGATGACCCTTACTCCGAGGTGGCTAGGATGAGGCTCTTAGAATGACCCTTACTCCAATATGACTAGGATGAGGCTCTTAGATGACCCTTCCTAATCCATTGGTGATGTAGCCCCTTGAACCCTAATGAGCTTGATTGGGCGTGAAACTATTTTGGGCTGAACCCAATGGATCTTGTTTAGTTAGATTCTTTATTTTGATAGGACTTGTAACATGAGTTGGGCTCTTCGGCTTGACCCATCATTTGCCCCCAATGCCCTATGTCTAATGAAACTTTGAGAAGACGACATTTGGTTGAATTTGAATTTTGGCTGACGGAGACTCTTTTTTACTAATGACCCATTTGCCTTCTTGATGTGGTTCATGACCATAAGGGGTAGCGGTGGATGCTTGTGACTTCTTGACAATCTCTCTCCTTGAGCGGTGTGAGCTTAGCCACAAAATCTGTTAATGTCTGTGCCTTTGTGACTTCTTTTTTTAGAGTCGGGCGTAGGTGATGATGATGATGGAGAAGAGTCACCTCATCTGGCTTTAGTGACATCCTTGGCGTTTATGTATTTATGAACTTTTGCCTATAATTCTGGCATGCTCTTTGGTGGGTGCTTCATCATTGATAAGAGAAAACTAGATGAGCATAGACCTCCCAAGAAAGAGGTCATAGTGACCTTGTCATCGGGCTCCTCAATCTGGAGGATTTCCTCATTGAACGAGTGAGGTAACTCATCAGGCTATCATCTCAATCCTGGTTTATGTTGAGCATATGGCTGGCAGGCTTCTAGTGGCGGTGTCTTCTAATGAAGTGCGACACCAAAGACCTGATTAGTTCGGCAAAGGAGCCAATGGAGGCTGAGGTGAGCTTGGCGAATCACTGTCGGGCAAATCCCTTCAGAGTAGTTGGGAATGCTCTACACATGATTTCATCGGGGACGTTGTGTAGTTGCATTAAGGACTTATAGGTTTTGAGGTGATCAAGTGGGTCTTTTGTATCATCAAAAGTTTTGACAGATGTCATTTTAAACTTTTGAGAAAAGGGGTAGTTTGCCACGTCTGGCACAAAAGGCGTTTCAATTCACCTTACGAGGTAGTCCACAGTATCGGGTCGTTGTGCCTTCATGACGTTGAAGACGTCGCCCATTTGATTCTGCACCTCTTTGATTTTTTCGTCCTAATGATTGGGGGCTCCTTTTAAATAGTCGTGGAAATGACTCCCATGTTCCACGCTTTGACTTTCACCCTCACCCACTTGGAAATGAGGGTCTCCACCATGAGAAGAGGGAGCTTGAGGAGGAGGTGGAGGTCCTTCATGGTTCTGGTGCGAAGCTCCCCTATATGGGGGCGCCCCCTAATGGGGAGCTCCTTGATGCGCATGGCGCGAAGCTCCTCTGGCTTGAGGTCCTCCAGACTATGCTTCTCCTTGTTGTCCACCGAGCATCAGTTATAGGATTTGCTGATTTTGAGCCACGAGTTGCTACATTGTTTCCAGCATCTGTTGTGCATTCGAAACATGATTGATTGGTGGAGGGGAAACCTTCTTTTCTCGTGGTGGATTATCTTTGGGTTGATTCATAGATCTAATGGTGATTCCCATTGGTATAACAAGAAAATAGATCAGGTGAGAATTTTTTCGATTCCCACAAACAACGCCAAACTGATGATTTATAAATTGGTTTTGTACACTACTTATCAAGTGATCAGTAATAAATGAAGTAATAAAGTGAAGAGATATAATAAGCCAAATGAGATAAGGATTTATAGTGGTTCGGTCAACGTAACCTACGTCTACTTTAAAGGGCTAGGGTCGCTTGAGTATTTTATTACTTCGAGGAGTGTAGGGAGAGCAGAGAGATACAAGCAGGAAGAAAGAGATGAGAGTGATAGCAGGCGTGCTCAATGGTATGAGATGACCCCCAAATATTGGCAGAGCTTACAATTTATAGTCGTCTCTTAACAGATTGAGGCGGCTTATTAGTAACTAAAAGACTAATTTGATGGAAATGGTGCCATCTTCTAAATAGATGAGGCAGTTACGACACTCCCCATAAAATCCGGTCAAAAGATGATGCGGTGGTTGACTTCTTCTAAGGCAGCGTAGATGAGACTCTTGGATGATCCTTACTCTAAGGTGGTTAAGATTATGCTCTTGGGATGACACTTACTCCAAGTTGGTTAAGATGAGGCTTTTGGATGACCCTTACTACAAGGTGGCTAGGATGAGGATATTGGGATGACCCTTATTCCAAGGTAACTAAGATGAGGCTCTTGGATGACCATTACTCCAAGGTGGCTAGAATGAGGCTCTTAGAATGACCTTTCTTACTCCCTTGGTGATGTAGCCCCTTGAACCTTGATGAACTTGACTGGGCGTGGACCTTTTTTGGGTTGGACCCATTTGAATCTTGTCTAGTTAGATTCTTTATTTAGATTGGACTTGTAACATGAGTTGGGTCCTTGAGCTTGACCCATCATCTGAAACAGTAAATTCTATGAAAACAAATTTTTTAGGGGTCAAAATAAAAATTTACTTGTAATCAACTATGCAACAAAAAAGATTGAAGGACTAAATTATACAATCTTTGGAAATGATCCCAACTGATTTTATTAAGTCGGCGATGCCGATCTTCTAGGGGCTGTTTGGTATGTGATTTTTTTTTTGGTTGGGGGGGAGAGGGTTTGGAACATGGGTTGGGGAATAAACCCCCTTAAACCCTCTTTGATAACTATGCATTTAGCCTAGGGTTTGAAATCCGACCTGATCATGGTCCGATTATGAAACTCAAGTTCATGAGTTTAATGAATCCCGTGGAGGGGTTTCATATATGGGTTAATGAGTTTCATATTCAAATGATATTTATACCTCCCATAAATTGGTTAAGGGATACAATGGTTATTTATATATAAATATATTATCATAATTGTAACAACATTAAATGTTGAACCCCATCTTTAGATTTAGAAGGCTTTAGACAAACCAATCCGAATTAATAGGATAGACATTTAGAAAGACCAAATAGGAGCTCCAAACTTGAGAATTTTTTTTTTTGGGTGGATTATATTCAAAGTATCCGAACCAACTTATGTATATGTCTACAAAGCATGGACACTCTAAAAAAGGTGACGTATCGGTGTCGAATACTAACATTCTTTGGACACTCTTGGATACTTGTCCAATACTCTTTTATCCGTGCCCATAATTAAATGATAGAATTTTAGTTTTAGACATATGTCCTATAATTTTTTGGTGACGTGTTTGATACTCCTTTAAAACGTGTTTACTATTTAACAATAAACATGTGCGGAAATGTGATTAACAAAGTTTAAAATTTTAAGAACATATAATTACCAACACTAGACATGTTAAAGTGTACTCCAAGTACAATAATTAAAACGAAAGATGCATAAAAGTTTTAAAAAGATGAATTAAGAAAATAAGAGTAATTATTTAAATTATATATTATATATTCATTCTCTACAAAAACAAATGGTTATTGACTATTAGGATGATGTTCTAGTTTAAAAATTCATGTATAATGACTATTTATAAGATTTACTTATAATAAAATATTAAATCTTTTATGAATTGTATATTATTATCACTATATTTATAATAAATTATATAATATTATATATAAAATATAATATTTTGTAGCGTATTCCTAACGTGTTCGTGTCCTACTTTTTTTAAAAATGTCGTGTTTGAGTGTCCTATCTATGTTCCATATCCGGGTCTATACTTTTTAAGTGTATGCATTCCTCAATTAATTTTTTTCTCAGTCCAATCCAAGAGAGTTGACCCCTCAGCATCTTTAGTTTTGTTGGCTAGATTCCTGACCAACTTGAATTTAAGATAGTTCAAATCATAAGCATGCCAATCTACAATTATTTATCATGAGAAAACTTTACATGTTGCACATCATGAATACTAATATTTGTTTTTCAACATAAATTTAACATTTATTAAAAATTTCAGATCGTATTGTTTTGAGGCTAATAATATTTTTAGCAGCCCAAGCATAAAAATTATTTGTTATAGCCCACCATGCATAATAAATAGGGTTAATCGTAAATTACATTCTAAAAGATAACTTAAATCTCAATTTGTACCCTCAAAGATATAAAATTATAATTTGCATCTTAAAAAATATAAATTTGTATCAATGTGCACGTAAAGCTAACAAGCTAACAGTCGTCAGTTTGACGACTAAAACTAAATAAATAAATTACACCTAGACCCTCTTAGGTTTGTGACTTAATCACTGGACCCTATCACATTTAGAATATTACAAATATATTTTCTACCATTTGTGCGCGTATGACACATAATCCCCTATCATTAATATCCGTTAATGTATCCATTAAAAAACATGATGCTGTCTTAATAAACAACTATAATTTTCATACTACATTTTATTTTGTGAGTCCGTTGTACTTTAAAGTTAAAAATTAAGTTTTCCCTTTGAATGCCCAATACAATGCAAATATTATATAATGTTTAAGAGTACTGGAATTATATAATATTTGTTATATCCGGTGCAATATATCGCTTAAATAGAAATATTTGGATGTCCAATTAGGAGAACACTATTAGTCATATTTGGATTCTTAGGAGGTGTAAGAGTAATATTTCAAATGTGAAGGGTCTAAGTAATTAAGTGACAACTATGAGGGAGACTAGTCATAATTTATCTATTTAGTTTTAGATGATTAACTGAACTTCTGTTAGTTTTAGGCAGAGCTGTCAAAATCCGACACGACACGATTAACCGACACGAATTAAGCGGGTTTGGGTGAGACCTTAATGAGTTTGTGTGATAAACGGGTTGACACGTCCAACACGTTTAATAAACAGGTCGTGTTCGGGTGAGACCTATCAAACCGTCTATCACACGTTTACCCGTTTAAAATAAAATTACTATAATAATAAATTAATAATTATTTTGAAAACATTAACAAGAAAAAAGAAGTAAAGAAATTAATACCAAAAAAAAAGAAAGAAAGTAAAATAGTAGTTCAAAAATAAAAGAGAGGAGGTGGGGAGAACTTCAAAGGCAAAGACAAACTAATGCCTTTTGTTTTTGTCCCACATTGAAAAATGAGAGAAGAGGGGGAAGGTTGAGTTGCCTATAAAAAGGCAAGGGTCTCGGACCTTTTTTTTTTTAAGTTTTCAAGTATGATTTTTTTATGTGATTTGGCTAAAAATTCGTCTTTTTTGAAGTAAATACACTTGAAAGTAAAAAAAAAAGTTGAGTATTAAAGTTTATTAATATAATTATTTAAAAATTAAATGGGTTAAACGAGTCGTGTTGTGTAACCCGTTTATTAAACGGGTTGTGTTCGTGTTGAAATCTTTCACCCGTTTATTAAATGTGTCGTGTACAGGGTTACTTATTTTTCACCTGTCACCCATTTAACCCAACACGTAACCGTTTAATTCGACACATTTGACACCCCTAGTTTTGGGTACACATTGATACATATTTCTATCTTTAAGGGTGTACATTGATATTTTTTATTTATGAGGGTGTAAATTAAGATTCGAGAGATCTTTTATGGTACAATCTATGATTAACCCTAATAAATATCCTTACAATTGATGATTTGTAACAGCATTTAGCTCTTATCAGTCCTCAAATTTGAACATTTTCTAAAAATGTCCCACATTAATGCTTCTTTCGTATTTTATTTGATTGCTCTTGCGGGTTTATGTTCGATTTTATTGGGTGTCGATCTTTGATGTCCTCCTTGCATTTTCTGTCCTATTCTCTGAAAATTTGGAGATTACAAATCCAAGAAAGACTACCAAAATGTTTTTATCTGAAGTTAAAAGAAAGGTGTTGCGTCGGCCTGAGGTATTCTTCTACCTGCATCATTTACAAAATTGCTGATTACTTTGTTTCAACATGTAAAACCTCCTTTTCCTAACATACTGAAAATGTTGGTTGGTTCACAGATTGCTGGTTTAGGACTGTATGCAACCCTTGATTTAGAGAAGGCACGGGTCGGGCGAACCAGAAGGATTAAAAATCAAAGTTCCAACCCTCGGTGGAATGAATCCTTTCATGTGTACTGTGCCCACATGGTTTCTAGTATCATATTCACAGTAAAAGAAGATAATCTTGTTGGGGCAACATTAATTGGAAGAGCTTATTTGCCTGTTCAGGAAGTTATAAATGGCCAAGTAATCCAAAAATGGCTCCAAATATTGGATGAAGATCATAAACCTATTCCTGGAGGCTCTAGAATTTATATCAACCTACAGTTTTTCAATATCAACCAAGATAGTAATTGGTCCCAAGGAATCAAAAGTCCTACATTTGGAGGAGTCCCTTACACATTCTTCAAGCAGAGACAAGGTTGCCAAATTACACTGTATCAAGATGCCCATGTTCCGGGTGATGGATTTCCCAAGTTTCTCAATTCAGAAGGCCCGTATTACGAGCCTCAAAGATGTTGGGAGGACATCTTTGATGTAATCTGCAATGCCAAACATTTGATTTATATAACTGGATGGTCGGTTTATACTAAAATCTCCTTGGTAAGGGATCCAACGAGGCCCAAGCCAGGAGGAGAGATCATGCTTGGTGAACTGTTGAAAAATAAGGCAGATGAGGGGGTGAATGTCCTTATGCTTGTTTGGGATGATAGAATTTCAGTGGAGGCACTAAAGAAGGATGGTTTGATGGCTACACATGACAAAGAAACTGGAGATTACTTCAAAAACACAAAAGTTCATTGTGTGTTGTGTCCACGTAATCCAGACGATCGAAAGAGCATATTTCAGGGACTTAAGGTTTCCACCATGTTTACTCACCATCAGAATACGATAATAGTGGACAGTGAAATTCCAGGAGGAAGATCACAGAAGAGGAGGATTGTGAGTTTTGTTGGTGGCATTGATCTTTGTGACGGGCGATATGATACTCTAGATCATCCCCTTTTTTGTACTTTGGGCACCGTTCATCATGATGATTTCCATCAGCCAAACTTTTCAGGCTCTTCAATCAGAAAGGGCGGTCCAAGGGAGCCCTGGCATGATATTCATTGCCGCTTAGAAGGACCAGTGGCTTGGGATGTCCTGTTTAATTTTAAGCAAAGGTGGAAGAAACAAGTTGGATATAAGTATATTTTTCCTATAACTGAACTTGATAAATTCATTATTCGTCCTTCGCCTGTTACAACATCACAGGACCCCGAAACATGGAACGTTCAAATATTTCGATCAATTGATGGTGGGGCTGTTTCTGGCTTCCCAGAAAAACCTGTTGCTGCTGCTGCGGCAGTAGGCCTTGTTAACGGGAAAGATAGCGTCATTGATCGAAGCATCCAGGATGCTTACATCCATGCCATTCGTCGAGCAAAGAACTTTATTTACATCGAAAATCAGTATTTTGTGGGCAGCTCGTACGATTGGAAATCAGACGACATTAAGGTAGAGGACATTGGTGCATTGCATCTCATACCAAAGGAGCTTTCTTTGAAAATTGTTAGCCAAATTGAAGCAGAGGAGAGGTTCACTGTCTACATTGTAATTCCAATGTGGCCAGAGGGTATACCTGAGAGCGGTTCTGTTCAAGCAATTTTAGACTGGCAAAAGAGGACAATGGAGATGATGTACACAGATATTGCTCAAGCCTTGAGTGCTAAGGGGCTCACTGCAAACCTCAGGGACTACTTGACTTTTTTCTGCCTCGGGAATCGCGAGGGCCAGAAGATGGGAGAATACACACCTCCAGAGAGACCAGATCCTGATACTGATTATAGCAGAGCTCAGCAGGCGCGCCGCTTCATGATCTATGTTCATGCAAAAATGATGATAGGCAAGTTTACAAATCTCTCAAAGTGTTTGCATGTGCACACTGCCATTAAGTTAATTAAGAACTAAAAAATTCTAACAAAAAAAATGCTTCTTGATGGAGTTTGATAAGATCTTATACTAAGTCTTAAAATTCTGCTCTATTTTTTCTATATATTTATTTTTTTGTAGTTGATGATGAATACATAATCATCGGATCAGCAAACATCAACCAAAGATCAATGGATGGTGCCAGGGACACCGAGATTGCAATGGGAGCCTATCAACCCCATCATTTAGCAACTACAAAACCAGCCAGGGGTAGAATATTC
>CM042186.1:36958518-36995386 GCA_023539305.1 Ilex asprella | reverse complement strand
CTCTCTCTCTCTCTCTCTCTCTCTCTCCATTGAACATGGATGATTGAATTTGGGATTGGATTCATTGCATGTACCCTCTCTTTCTCTCTCCTAAGAATAATAAAAAAAGACCCCACCTTGACAATAAAAGATATGGGAAACACACAACTCCACATACGTTGTAGCATCCACCCACCATTCATCTTTCTCTCCCTCTCTCTTCTTTTTTGCCCTATCTATTAGGGTTTCAGATGACCTCTTGACTTTCTATTTCTCTCATGAACTCGTTGTTTCAAGCTCTATACTTGGTTTATATTGTGTTGTCGTTGGTTGATCTGGTCTTTTTTGCTCTCGATCGAGAGTTTTTTGGGCTTGAACGGTTGAGATTTGGCTTCCCTGGGGCTTTCCTACTGTACCCATGTCAAAAGTCTTCGATTACAGTGGTATGGTCTTGAATCTTTTCTGGGTTTTTCTCCAATTTTATGCTTTGTGCTCGATTTGCTTGCGTTAATGTTGAATTTGGCCCTTTTTCTTCATATATATGCAAATATGTATTTGATATGTACATGTGCTGCAGCTCTCTCTACCATCTTAAGCTTTTAGAGCCGATGCTGGCTTAACTTGGTCTGGTAGAAGAGCTGGTAGGGATGGGTCTCTTTATGTATCTGTCTAATATATGTACATCTATGTACACACGTATATAAACACAGGTATTCGTTGTATGATGTTTTTGGTTGTTTCGGGCGGTTTTCTTTTAGATCTAATGTATCTGCGATGGATTTATGGGTTTTGGTGGTTTTCTGTCATGCTTGGATCTGGGTTCAGTTTCCTTTTTCTTAATTGTGGTATTCCTTGGTGGATTTGTCCTGAATGGATGAGATTTTAGAGACATAATATTGAGGATTGATAATAATCTGGAAAACCTGCTAAAATTACAGGTGAAGTGTTTAGTTTTATGTGATTGGTGTTTTTGACAAACTTTAAAATTTAAATCTTTCCTAATCTGTATGTTTATTTATTTTTCCTTTCCGTAACAATTTTTGGAAAAACTGTGAACATTGAATTCTATGTGGCTGTTACTTATAGATTAAAAGCCATGGACAAGGCTTCTGAAACTATCAGTAGCTGAATCTGATCGCTTCGTTTTACTTGGGCATTTAGGTTCTTTCTTTTCATCCATTCTATCATCTTACGTCCTTTATTCTGTAATTGTAAATTGTTGACTTAACCCTCAAGTTAAGGTTTAGATTGTGGATTTACAGATGTTGTCCATCTAAACCCCATATCATTCTTTCATAGGGACTACCTGGCTTATGTAGGAAACGAATGTTTGTCTGATCTGCTTTAGATCTGATGTTTCATACTTCTAGTTTGTGAGAAGGTCAATTTCCAAATTTCATTTGAAAATTTTGGCTGAAGTTGTTTTTCGTCTTTTGAATTTCAGGAGATCATGCTTTTTGCCCTTGGGGGTCAATATTTCAAAATCCCAAGGAATCAAGTCTTTTTTTGTCCCTTGAAGATCATGTGGACATCTATTTTCCTCCTCGCAAGAGGTCTCGCATTAGTGCCCCCTTTTTTTTTAGTGGAGAAAGGTTTGAGCAGAAGCAGCAACCCTCCATTGAAGTTCTTCCTGATGAATGCCTCTTTGAGGTCTTTAGACGGATCCCTGGAGGCCAATCAAGAGGTGCATGTGCTTCTGTGTCCAAGCGGTGGCTTATGCTTGTAAGTAGCATTCACAGGGATGAAATCTGTACCAACATAACTGTTGAACCTTTGGAGCCTGAGGAAAGATTGATTTCTGACAAGGCAGTTGACGCCTCTGAGTGTGACAAAAAGGGTTGGGACGTCTGCTCTAATGGTGCCAAAGTTGTTGAACCTGAGGCTGAAGATCAGGGTATAGAGGGTGATGGATACCTTTCCAGATGCCTTGAAGGGAAGAAAGCAACAGACGTTAGACTTGCTGCCATTGCTGTTGGAACTTGTAGCCGTGGAGGATTGGGAAAGCTTTCTATCCGAGGAAGCAATTCTAGTCGTGGGGTAACAAACCTTGGCCTAAGGGCCATTGCTCGTGGTTGTCCTTCTCTCAGGGTTCTTTCTCTATGGAACGTCACTTCTATTTGTGATGAAGGCCTATCTGAGATTGCTAATGGGTGTCACCTGTTACAGAAGCTTGACCTTTGCAATTGCCCAGCAATTTCTGACCAGGCTTTGATGGCCATTGCAAAGAACTGTCCTAATCTGACCTCGCTAACCTTAGAGTCTTGTCCAAACATTGGGAATGAAAGCCTACAAGCTGTCAGCCGTTGCTGCCCCAACTTGAACTCCATTTCAATAAAAAGCTGCCCACTTGTTGGGGATCACGGGATTGCAAGTCTGTTATCATCGGCCGGTTCTGCTCTGACAAAGGTGAAGCTCCAGGCTTTGAATATCAGTGATGTGTCTCTTGCTGTTATTGGACACTATGCCAAGGCTGTTACTGACCTAGCTCTTATTGGCCTCCAAAATGTGAGTGAGAGGGGCTTCTGGGTCATGGGTAATGCTCAGGGTTTGCAGAAGTTGAGGTCCTTTGCAGTTTCCTCTTGCCAAGGAGTCACTGATCTAGGGCTTGAAGCTGTGGGTAAAGGTTGCCCAAATTTGAAGCAGCTTTACCTTCGCAGATGTGCATTCTTGTCGGACAAGGGATTAGTTGCATTTGGCAAAGCTGCAGGGTTACTCGAGAGCCTGCAATTAGAGGAGTGCCACAGGATTAGCCAGTCTGGGGTTTTTGGCGTCCTTGTAAACTGTGGTGGGAAATTGAAGGCTCTAGCTTTGGCAAATTGCTTGGGGATGAAGGATTTAGTCTTGGGATTTCCTTTGATGTCTCTTTCCAATTCCCTGCGATCATTGTCTATCCGCTGCTGCCCTGGATTTGGTAATTTGAGCTTGGCCATGTTGGGTAGAATGTGTCCCCAACTGCAGCATTTGGATCTTAGTGAGCTTCCTGGAATAACCGATGAGGGACTTTTCTCACTCATTCAGAGCTGCAAGGCTGGTCTGGTGAAGGTTAATCTTAGAGGTTGTGTGAACTTGACAGACAAAGTGGTTTCAACCATTGCCAAGCTGCATGGTATGACTCTTGAGTTGCTGAATCTTGATGGTTGCAGATATGTCACTGATGCAAGCTTGGTGGCAGTAGCTGAGAATTGCTTGTTCCTAAGTGAACTTGATGTTTCCAAATGTGCAGTCACTGATTCTGGCATTGCAGTCTTGGCTTGTGCGGGGCAGCTTAATTTGCAGATACTTTCCTTGTCAGGTTGCTCAGTAGTGTCGGACAAGAGCTTGCCTTTTTTGGGAAAGTTGGGTCAGAAACTTGTGGGATTAAACCTCCAGTACTGTAGTGGAATCAGCAGTAGTGCAGTTGATCTGCTTGTCGAGCACCTATGGAGGTGCGATATCCTTTTCTAACAGGGGAAAGGGTTGGAATAGCCCTGTAAGTTGGATTGGGCATTCTGGTTCTCCTGTTGGTAGGATTGTAGCAGTAGTGTGTAGTTTTTGGGTCCATGAACTATATGGGTCTTCTCGTTTTCTAGTTACTGGGCTCCTTTTTCCAGGGAAGATGGCCAATTACTCTTTTTTTGCAGTTTTCCTCCATAGGAAGCTGTTGCAAGAATTTTGGCTCTCAGCAATGGGGTGTCTATTTCTTCCTGGCCATCAGTTCCTGAGAATGCAGATGCTCGGTTCTTGATCTTGTGACGATACTTTCCAGTGGTTCTAGTTCTGTGGTGCTGGGGTCTCAGCCAGGTGTTTTTAGCTTTCAGCCTTGCATTGGTTGTAATCGTGCTTAGGCTATGAGCTTTATTACAGCTTCTAGGTTTTTACGGTCTGTTTGGGTCTTTCCACTTTCAGTTTTACCGAGTCTTGCACGTTGCTGAACCTTCGTGTTCTGCACGTGATGGTTGGGTCTCTGTTTTGCTATTTAGGTTTTTTGGTTTGATCTCTTTGTTTCAGTTTGTGGTTGCGTTTGGCGGTTTGAAGTTTGGTGCCTCTGTGTTCGTGGGCTTTGGCCGTGGCAGAAGGTTCTTTTAGTCTGCTGCCATGACAACCCTCTTCCCTTTCGGAGGGGTTGTTTTTTTTCACCAAGCCCTAGTGTTTGCAGGCTTCTCTTGTTCATGAACCGTCCTATGCAACCTCTTTCTAATGTTATGCAATTTATGTTTGACCGTTGTATTGTATGCCCTTTGCTATGGTGGTATTGTTCATGAATAAAAATTCCGAGATATTTTATGATAAAGAGAATGTGGTGTGCTCTGTATATTTGATGTACAAGGTTATGCAACTGTAACATAACCTCTCGATACCGTATTGAAAATGATTTTTAGTAGTAAATAGCAGGTGAAATTTGTTGACTTAGGGTGTTTTTTATTTTTTGGTACGGTATTGGAATTTTACTTTTAATACCATATATTTTCCTTATTTTATACTCCTTTTGGCAGCAGAGCATGAATATCGAAATTGTGTCATGTTGCCAGCTGAGCATGAATATTGAAATTGGGTCGTGTTGTGTCATGTTGGAGTTTTGGAACTCGATTTGTGGCTCAAAAAATCAACGACTGAAAGCTTCTATTCCTAGGAATGCCTGCTTCTCCGAATGCTCATGCTCAAGTATTTTCAATTAATCTTTTGGAACTTTTTGCAAATAGTTTGTCAAATTTTTTCCTTTTTTCCATCCTATTTTCCAAATATTTCTGAAATATTTATGTTGTCAAACTACAGGAAACTACACACCTAATAAATTCAAATTGCAAGTTATATTAACCGTTTTTCTATCACACAAAGAAACATTAATGTTGCCATCACCACCATTTTCCACTGTTGCACAAGCAATGAACTTCTATTAGCTTGTCATTTTTACAATGAATGCCCAACATGCATATAATACCTAATACTTGAAAATTTATATACAACCATTACAAGAAGAACATCTACAATGGAACCCAAAATATGACCACCCAAGCAAATTCAACTGTAAGTTTAAACTTAGATTTAACAATCAATACCAATTTGTTCATCAGCAGTTTTAATAGCAAATACAAGCCCAAAATGTTTGTCGAACTAAAATCTAAACAGCCAGTTCTTAGTTTCATGAACCAACTAAACACAGATTTTCTCCAAAACTTTCTCAAAACTTGTCAATATCCAGGCAGCTATAAAGCATATTTAACATAAGTTAAGGATACAGTGAACAAGCAATGCTGCAATAGCCAAGCGTATCCTAACAACCATACCAGCAACCTTTAAAGCAGACGAACAGTAAACGGCCAAACATTGCTGCCAACTATGGACACATATAGAACAACCCTTAATACTAATACTCTTCATGTCTCCATTGCCCAATGATGTAATCCAAACCTTAGTCATTCCTCTTCTGATATTTTACGCCAAAATGGGATTGAGGGCAGAATAAACATACATCTTGTTCCACGCTGTTCTGTTTTACTGTTCCAAATGGACATCCGCCATACTAGGCTGAGTTTCACATGACTCAACGGCTGGATCAACCTCCTTCTCTTGGAAATGAGATGCAGATTCATTGATTTCATTAGATAAGGTTGTTTGTTGAGATGCATCTTTGTGCAACGCAGCTTCATTTTTTTCAATGGATAAGTTGGTTTTTTCAGATGGCAGCTTAGGAAGGGACTTCCGTGGAGGCTTCTTAACATGGACTGGAGAAATTCCTTTGGCAGTGTTGTTTTGGGACACATTCTCGTTCAGACTTAACCGACCTGGTCGACAGGTGCGGCTACTGTTTCCTTCGGAATCTCTGAGAGGTGAGCTCTTCTTTCGACCAAGCTTAGGAGATTTGGCCCTTGTTGGTGGTATCTGGATCACAATAACATCAAAAATAAAAATAAAAAACATCAAGGCAAGTTCAATGTAGACCAGACGAAAAAACATAGAAAAATTTGCACTGATATAAAGTAGCAGAAAATCATCACTGACCACCAATAGAAGTTGACTCATACAGCCAATTATTAACCTTTCACCTCCAACAAAAATGGAACATCGGCTATCCATAACAAATAGCCCACGTCCAACATTCTACCCATCACCTTGCCAACCCCAAATTTTACCAACATTTTTGCCAACCTTCTTGGCAACACATTTTGCCAATTGAACTGCCAAAAATTTATTGCTCACCCAGCATACGAAGGAAATACCATCAGTATTGACAAAGCCAAATAAAACTCCAACCGAAATTCAACTTATGAGACCATCCAGTCTTATATAGCCAACTAATTTAAGAATTCATAAATTAGCCACTTTTACAGATCAGACAGTAGTCCAAAGTAACACCTTACTCACTAGCATTTTGTGATGTAACAGACAACAAACTTGTCCATTATCAGGAAAAACAAAGGTTTGTATACAACTAAAACCAATTATTCATAGTGTTGGGACAAAATAATGCCAGAACATGTGAGATGAATCCAGTGTGAGAGACACAGACAGAGAGAGTCCTTGATACATGATTTAAGCAGGCATTGGTTACAAGTATAAGCAAAAAAATCCAACAGTGTGTTAAACATGGACGATATAATAATTAAAATGGGCTCCCTCATTTTTTTTTGTTAAAACTTTGCTCTGCTCATGTAATGATAGCATTTGTTTGCCGAACATAATATACTTTTTTTTTCATTCTTATCTGAGAGAGAGAGAGAGAGAGAGATTCATGTTCTTTAGGCTACACAATTAATATGGCAAAAGTCTTCACGCCCAAATACACCATTAAAATTTAAGTTCAAACACTAAAAATCTGGGTAGATTTTGTGGTTTAAAAGTAACTTGCATGGAATACTCAGCCACGTTTGAAATCTCCTCCCCCTCTCCCTGGCTGCATGCTTCCCCCAGCAAGAGAAAGTAAGAATACAAAAAGGGCACATAAGAATGCGTCTCTTTTGTCTGGTCATGGGGTGTTAATAGTCAGAGAGAGAGAGAGAGCAGTAGCAACTCTATGAGTTCGATGAAATTGTAGTTAACTGACTTTGATTAGTTCTGAATAATTGATGTAAAACTAAAATTCAAATCTTTCGTTCTTGTCACAAAACGTGGCAACTTTGCAATGTCATGTCGTTTTTTAGGTCAAGTGCTACCTCGCTATTAACCAGAACACTAAAGAATTAAATCAAACAATTTAGCAAGTTTTAAGATCCTTAAACCACCACAATTAGAATAACAAATATTAAATCACCCTCACACATTACAAATAACCAAGGCCAGCTTTGGCCCCACTACAACAGATAATTGTTGCATGCCCCATAGAATCATTATGGGGCATGGCTATACCATGTTGTGCAGCCTGGCTATTGGACTGAAAAATTATCGACCACATGTGGAAAAAAACAATCAACCGTCATACCCAGATAAGCAGTTACTATATAAGATATTGCACTTCATAAACACTTGGCATGTAAACAAACCCATCCTAATGCTTTGCACAACCAAGCTCAATCTCCAAGTAACATAGCAGTGTCTTGCTCCACCATCTCATCAACAGAGCTATGCAAACATCAGTAAATTTGAAGAAGAAAATAAGGCCAACCTTGATGCAATAATGCTAGGTGTGATTGATAACCGAAACCAATGGAAGGGAACCACCTTCTATAGCTAAGTGAAAGAAACGAAAAGAAAAACCATTTGGGAAATAAAAGCCAGTAACCTATCTATCTACAACCATAATATATCTAGAAGAAACAAAACCACTTAGCATCCACCACTCAAAAATAAGTATATCCAGTTATACATACAAATGTAGTAATTTGAGTGAAGTACATTAAATCACAGAAAAATGGCAAACCACCTCAGTTGAACTATCATTAATGGCAAAAATAAACACGTGTCATGTATACACAGTCATGGCACCTATGAAGAGGAATAGATTACAAGAAACATATACTTGATACCCCTGAACCCGGGGCTCAAAAGGTGAATCATTTGCTCTTCATGTGTAACATTTTTGAGCAATCTCAGACTAGCCCGGGCATCATTTGACAGGCGATAGAACCATAAGGTTCACTCCTATTGCAAGTTTTATGCCATCCCATACTACAACAAATTTAAGTGCCTCATATCAACTGTAATGATTAGCACAGTGTAGTGTCCTAAATTACTAATAGTCAATTTGAAGAGCAGGCACAAATTACATCTTCATGTAACCATCATCATCATGTTACAAGCAGAAATGCAGTCACAACAGGTTCAGAACATAGAGTGATACAAATTTTCAGGCTAGGAAGCTCGATTGGTAATCAAACAAGGCTTAAAAGGCCCAACAACTTTTCCATCTTTCCATCTTTCCATCAATAAATAACAAAGCCGAATGTTTCATGTTGTAATTAAGACATGAATTTTGTGTTTTTGTGGCATATGCAATAAGTACAAACTCACCTTTTTTAACTCTGCCTTAGGAGGAGGAGGTTCCTGATAGAAGCTAGGCATTGGTGTAGCCTTAAATGTCAAGCTCTTCCTTAACATTTTGATCTCAGCTTCCTGACTTTCCTGTTTCAAAATTGAAAAACGAGTCATTACGGTCCACCACCAAAAGCTTTGAAAGCATTAGTATAATCTATGATGCCACCTTGGTTTTGGCTTGCAAATTATTTATCTCCGCTTCCTTTGCATGAATCTTTTCCTCAAGTTTGGAGTAAAACTGCCCACATATAATAAAAGAATTCTCTGAAGTCCACAGGCACAAATCATGCTGAAACTGAACTGTCACTCCCTATAATCCAAATGAAAAAACTAACCTCTTTTCTTTTCTCAGCTCTTTCATCACACTTAAAACTAAAATTGTAATGTGGAAGAGCACCCACTTTCTGGAGTTTAGCATCTTCTGTGGTAGGGCTTCTATGAAGTAGTTAAGGATAAACTGATCTAAAAACATTTCAATGAACTAAGCTTACTTTTCATTACCAACGTATCCAGGAAACCTGAATACAACTTATTATCCTCCCACAAAATTTTATTAACATATAGTCAATATAAATAGGATACAAAGAAGACTGTGTGCTTCCTTCAGCTTTATCTGAGGAAACCTTTTTCAACGTCTGCATTTTTGTCTTCTCCCTGTAGTCAGGAAATTACAGTTCACAAACCGCTGGGAAAAGAGGTTTTCATCAATAGATAAAACTTGTAGAGTATCACAAAGTGTAGTTTCAAAACAAACAACTTTATATGAAGATGGCAACTAGGGACCCTCAAGCATTCTCTCTCACCCACCATTGACGTGGGAGCTAGCACTTATGCATATACAAAGCTCCATGGAATAAGGAAGCAGGAAATTTATCACAAGTGCTAGAAAGACATACTTAAGGCCATCAGACAGTATCACATTTGCAGCAGACGAAGTTGCATCAGACTTCCCAGATTGCTGCCAAATAGAGAATCACTTAATTACTAACAGCAAAAATGGTAATCAATGAACAAAAGAAATTGAATAGTTACCTTCACGGCTTCACAACAACGTACAACTAAACAACCCATGTAAAAAACCAAAGCCAATATCAATTCTTACCTTAGATGGATGACCACTAATTAGAGCAGGCATTGTTTTAGAATTGATGTCAGCAGCCTGCCGGTCAATAAATGACCTACTCTTTGCTTTAAGGGAAAAAGGCTGTTTTGGATGTGAATCAGAGGCAAGAGAACCATTGGAACCAGAGGAATATGTTTGCACTTCTTTTCCATCTTTGCTCTTCTTCACCAACATTGGTGCAGCATGTTTAGGGCTCAAAGGCTTCCCATTCTTAGCCTTGCTTGTACCCTTTTGTGGTTTAACATGCTTTGAATTATCTATTTCTCCGACTTTGAGTTCCTACAAATAAATGGTAAGAGTGGCTTCCAAATCAAACTAAGGTTAACATTTTGAACTAAGATGCCAATTTCAAAAACTCTACCTTAGAAACAGTTGCGCCATTGCTTTCTACACGAACTATAGATTCCTCTGTGACTTCTTGAGCAGATAAGTCAATGGCTCCTTCGTCATTCAAATTCACAACACTTTCAAAGTTCAATTTCAACCCATCAATCTCTGCACCACCATTAGAGGTTCCATTTAATTTCTCCAAACCAACGGAAAGTTGTTCATGAACTCCATTTTCACGGCCAGAAACCGCTACGTTGTTTTCAGTATCCATCACACACTGTAAATTACAAAAGCAAACCCAAAAATTTACAAGCTTGATACAAAATCAGGAAAATGCTCAATACTTGCCTTCCTCCTATGGCATGTTCAAAGAACTAAAACAAAAAAAAGAAAGAAAAAAATTCTAAGCATCACAAAACTGTTGCCCGTTCCAATCTTCCATTGAAGAAATTATGAAAATGATTCTGAAAGAACAAGTTTGAGATATTAATTTCATATTTCTGCAACTTAAGACTACCAAGACCTCCGCCCCCCTTCTGGCTCCTTTGTTGTTAATTTTTAACAGTAGAGGTGCTGTTAATTAAAACAGCATCGTTTTGCACCAAAACAACGTCATTCTATTTAACAAAACAATGTTGTTTTCGTGCAAAACAAAGCCGCTGATTTCCTAACAGCAGAGAATCCTCACCCAAAATATCCAGCTTCATGGAAACCAAAAAATTTACAAAAAAATTCACGCAACAAATGCCAAAATCTTGTTGTCTCCAATGTTCATTAACTTCCTCGCCAAAAAATGCAAAGCTTCATGACGCAAAAACACCAGCAATAACCAAAAACAAGGAGTAAAATCACCCACTGCAGTAAGTGATTAGCTCATCAAACATACAATTAGTTAAGAAAATAATCCCAAAGAAAATCAATAAGAAACTAAATCTGAACATCCCCACAAAAAGACAAACTCAAGCAGAATGTCACTTAACTAGATCTTCAAATCCACCAAAACGATCCATTCTTCCGATTCAACATTCAACCCAGAATCAAACTTCGCCATTATTATAAAAAAAAAGGCAGTTCCCAACACCCAACAGATCGTTTCACATTCGTATAGTATAGAAATATACATATATGCATAAATGTGAATGTGGGCAGATATTTTGGGCTTACCTATGAAAGCTTACAATGATCCAAACACCATTGAATAGAAGACAACGAAGAGATTTGTGAACGGCTTTGAAGGATCTGAGAGATCCTAGAAAGAAAGACAGAGAGACAGAGAACAGTACCAAGAGATGAATCGGAACCCGAAGCTGTGACTGTGACTGCGACTTCCGGATTCGGAACAGAAACTGAAATCGAAGAAATTATACGAATTTTGTATTTATTTTTGGGTGTTTTTTGAAATGGGAAGGCTCTCAAAGCAGTTTTTTGCCAGCGATTTCGAATTCCATTCCAGGTCACACTCACACACTGTGGTTTTAGGAGAGAGATAGAGACAGATATGGTATACGATTTAGAGAGAGATATATATAAGCAACGGATATACGGTTTTTACACGGTGGTGGTGACAGAGAGATACGGTTAGGGAAAAGGGCGTCTGATCAAACCACGTCAGCAATCGTGTGGGCTCGGATGACGTGGCAACATCACAACCGTTAAAAAGGATTACAACTCTGGTATAAATTAGATTCGATTATCCGTGTAATTGGTAAAAACCAGGATAAAAAGAAAGAGAAATTCATTATAAAGTTTGATTTTCAACATTAACCAAAATGCGAGGATTTGGTCTTCCTTAAAACACCTGTATAGTAAACAGATGAACTCGACGCAACACGATTAATAAACGAATTCAATATGAGTAAAATCAATCAGAAGAAATATACGACACAACTTGTTTTTATACTAGTTATATATGACTAATTTACATATAAATTCGATATGACACGAATTAATAAAAGAATCAAGTATGAGTGAAACTCGATAGGAACTCGTCCCACCTGACATGATCAACATATCTACTTATAACCACCCACTAAGTATAAATATCAAATAAATTCAAAAATCACTAATAAAAGTGGAAATAAAAACATCCAAATTTATGAATTCACTTCAAATAAACATCATATCACAAGGCTACTTGCGCATGTTACACCCAACAATTTTCACAAAGTTATGATTAATAGTAAGAATGAAGCTTAGTGGGTGCTTGAGAAGTTTGAAAGAGTAAGATAGCTAAATGAGGAGAATTTCGATGAAGAAAGATGAAGAAGTGCTTTGAAAACTTAGCAGTGGAACCAATCAACTAACATACATAGGTTTGACCAATAAAAATTCATAGCTGCAATTATTTAGAGGGGGGGGGGCATAAACGAGGAAAATTCTAGGTTTAAATTAATATCGAGGTAAAATATATTTCTAAATCATTAAAGTATGCTTGTAGTATGTACTTGATTCCCAATCTTTCAATTGTGTATATTTGGTCCCTAAAATTTTTAATTTGTATTTATATCGTTCAATCTCAAACGTTCGTAAAAAAATCATTAACGTCTCTGATCATGGGTCAATCATGTGAGATCAAATAAAAACAAAATTAAGAACCATGTGATTGACACATGACCAAAATCGTTATGATTTTTGTACGGACGTTTGAGATTTGACCACATAGATATAAATTAAAAAATTTAGGGATCAAATAAACACAATTGAAGATTGAGAATCAAATAAACACTAAACATATACTTTGGGATTAAAAATGTATTTTACCCTCAATATTGTTTGGTTTTGGGTGGTGGTTGGTGGGGAGGGAGGGGGGGGGGGGGGAGGTTCTATCAATCTTTTTCTGATACTAAAAGGATATAAGGGTTTCAACTTTCGACCCTATCCTATATTGTGAAAAAGCAATCTAGTCAGGTGGCTAAAAGAGGCTCCAATCCAAATTCAAAAAATAAAATAAAATTATATAAAGGTGAATAAGAGGCTCATATTTGATCCTTTGAGCTTTCCTCTTGACTTTAATGAAGGGAGAAAGATGGTGCTGTCTCTCACTTGGTCAATCAGCTATGCTGGAGGCCTTGAAAAACATTGTGGTTGTGGCATACTATGAGCTTAAGTCAAGCATATATCAAGGTTTTGTTTATACTAATTAAATTCTATTCCTATTATCACCTAATCTAGTCTCATAAATGTATAATAAGTCCTTATCAAATACGAGATTACTAACCATAGTCATGTGCGATGCACAAAATTCTCATCGTACCTATATTTTCATAATTTCGAGGAAATGCGAGATAGAGGAGTGGGTATTAATAGTCTAAAATAACATAAAAAGTATCTATTAAGAACCCAAAATGACACAAAAACTATTTGTTGATTGTTGTCCACAAATATAAAGGAGTGGAGGTAGCAAGAATACAAGTGTCGTGAACTGAGAATTAATTAAATCAAAATCATAATTAGCAATTAGAAGGAAAGATCTTTAAAGTCCTCTATTAAAAACTGATTGTAATAATATACTTGTATTTTCAAGCCACCCAGTAATAAATTCAAATCTACCGAGATAAAAAGACTTGATCTCTCACCACTCCACCATCATCAATATCACCATCTCTAACATCTCGCCACCAACCGATTCCTTTACCACCACCAATCCACTGTCGGCATCACCACCACTCCTTTGTACCCTCCTCCAACCCTCTACCATTGCTACTACCACCAACAACACGACCTCACCATCAATACCCACCGTTGCTAGTACGATCACCATCTTTGCCACCTTATCACCCCCGCCACCTCCAAATACCCCCATCGTCACCAATGCCCACCATTGTCCCCTAATATTGCCACCACCACTACCACCCCTATACTCTATTATTGCCACCACAACTTCACCCATATTGCCAACGCCATTGCCACCACCAGCATAACCTCACCATTACTGCCATTATTTTTAGGATTTTAATAAGCACTTCTAATTAATTTAATGTCATGAAAGATATTTCGAATAAATTTCATTCCACTCAATCAAAAATTTGATTTATCCAAATACTAAAATGTATTATCCTTATTAGATCAGTACTTAATCATGCTTGTTGTCAAAAACACCATAAATGGTGATGAGTATCTTATTAGATTCTCAAGCTCATCTCACACTCATCTTCATTCCACTACTAAGTCTGCATACATATATGAGAGGGATGGAGAGAGAGAGGGTTTGCATGGTTTGTAATTTGACAAGTGTGTTTAATACATTTATTTATACTAATATTTACTTCTATTAACTATGGGGAGCTCATAGGCACTTCAAAAATTTCAAGTTAGGATGGCAATGTCGATGGAATAGCTAACCTGCAGTGCAAGGTGCCTAGCAGCTGTTTGGTGGAGGTAGTTGTTGAGGAGGGTGAGGCCATGGCATTTGAGTGCTGGTTTTCATTAAGATTTATTGCAACTATGATTAGTCAGTTATTAAGATTGGAATCATCGGTGGATATGACGAACGATTAAAAAAAATAGAATAATAATAAATAAGTCCTATTTTTCCATCAAAAGAACCATTAACTCCTATTATGTTTACCTTGGGACAATTAAATCCTATTTTTGATAATTTATTTCCAAGAAATCCTATACTCCATTAATATATAGTGTGTTTTCTTCCAATTTTATCATTCTCATTAACAAACTAATTATATTTTACCAATAATATTTGTTATTAGGACCCAAAGCAAATTATTATTTTTTTAATTAGAGCATAACACCCAAAATACGTAATTAACAATAAAGACTTATAAAAATAATAAATCATACATCCCTATTTTTTTCTTAAATTTAAATTTTTTAAGCATATAAATTTTGACTCATTGGACTATCAAATCTCAACTATCAAGACATATAATTACATAAATTAACAATGTAAAAACTAATCTATGAATACAATTATTTTGAAAATTTTATCTAATTATGCTTTTTTTTAATTATCCTTCCACATTTTGAATTAATTAGAAAAGAATTATTGTTTTAAGGCATAAAAAATAAAAATTCAAACATTCAAAGCTACAAGGTGGATGCTCTGATAATTAAAGATGCAACTAATTGAACTTTAATTTAAGATAAAAATTATATTTTAATAAAAATAATTGAATAAAATTATAAACAAAAATGTAATTTGTGTATTCATGAAACTGAAAAAATTGGAACAAAATAAACCATTAACAGAGTTTAGGAGTACTTCTTGAGAATAAATTATCAAAAATAGGACTTAATTATCGCAAGTTAAATACTTGATGGTTCTTTAGAAGGAAAAGTAGAACTTATTAGTGTCTTTTCCCAAAAAAATTGAGTCTACGATAACAAAATTAGATGTTTTCAGCACATATTTGAGGATGATTACCATATTTAGTATTAGTATGTGTATACATATGATTTTATCAACAATTCAGACAAGTAAAATTTGATATTGCAGGTACAAATTGACATTTCTAGCATAAAAGTAAAAGTAAAAGAAGAGTGAAAGTCAACCCTAAGTAGGATCTAAAAAATTTAAGTACAGTTCCAATCTTGACGTAAAAATAAAATTCAATCGTTAAAAGCGATATCTTTTTTAGTCCCATTTTGTTTTCATTTTTGGGTCGGGTTATAAATACAAGTCAGAAAATTGGGTTTTTCAAATATTTTTCTGCTTATGACAAAAAAAAATATTTCTCTGCCAACCTACTAAGTAACTTAGTTTGAGATCGAAAGTGAAGTTGAGAGGGACTAGATTGTATCCTTATATACCCTTATATACATATTTAGGGGAAGTTCTAAACAACATGCATGTTCCTTGTCTAAAATTGCTGCTTTAATTAATGATCCAACTGCTTTTGTTTTCAATGTATCTGATGATTTTGATTTTTGGAACGGAAACTAGAAGTTAACATATTGTTGGCCATAGTAGAATTTTTTTTTTAGTTCATCGGTTAGAAGAGTTTGAACCAACTGACGTGCACTTCAACTAATCTTTTTCACAGTCCAGGCAGATCATACACACTGGAACTAGAATATTCATGAGAGATAAATCAATCATGGTCTTGTTAGAGTATTTTTATTGAAAGGCAATGCAATAAATTTTGTCAATTTGCATCCACTACAATAAAAAATATCATTACACCCTAAACTACAAAAATTACCAGTAGAAACTAAAAATTTTAAACGAAATTATGAAACATAACCCAAACGAGAATACCATAAATAAAAACTAGACGATTGTTGACTTAATTGAAAAGAAGATAAACAACTGTAGATGCAATATCTTCGGGAACATGAAGCTCGTCCGACACATACAACCCTCCATTTCTATGGTCTGTCCTAATCAATTTCTTGGACCGTGGATCCTACACAACACAACCAATAGAGGAAAAGTGAACTAAAAATTTCGAATTAAACAACTGAATAACTGAGATTAAATTTAAAGTAAGCTGAGCAATATAATAGACATCAAAAAATATAAGCTGGGAGGACACAATTGTTCCAACACCGGCCAAAGACATTTGGGTGCCATTGGCTGCAAGAATAGATATAGAGGGAGGAGAAACAATAGAAACAAATAAGTAAGAATTACTAGCCATATGATGGGTGGCTCTTGAGTCAAAGACCGAGACACTTCAAGATATACCTGAAGGACTAGAAGTGAATGAACCTACTGAGGGAGAAACTGATAGAGCACCTAGTTGACGAAGAGATAGAAGTTTCTGCAACTTATCAACTATGATAGTCATACTGGGAGCTAATGAGAGCGACTCATCCACAAGTGATGCAGCTGTTGTTGTATGATAGTCTTTGGACTTAAATGACTGATTTAATACCCCTTTAGCATTCTTATTCGCCAATTTAGGACATTGGACCTTCTAGTGACCCTTCTCATGATAGAAACTACACTCATCCGAAGCAAATCGACCCCGATAGTTATTATGTGAATGAGAAGTCACCTTGGGTGGTATAGCTAATATAGTCTGATTAGGCAATGGAAGAAGACAATTCCCAGAAAAAGTCTTAAGACGGACTTCTTCAACCAGAAACTCATTCACTTCTACATCAACTGTGAGAAGGTGAAGATGATGAAGAATAGAACCACGAAGTCCCTCGAAAGTCATCTATAAGAGCCATAAAAAACTGCACCAACTGATGTTCCTCCCTAAACGTGCAATAAACCATATGGGTACTCAGTTCAGGAGGTTCAGCAAGTGCTAACTAATCCCAATATCCAGCATAACTGAGTAGAACTCTTGTTTGGTCTTATTACCTTGACGTGCAACTCGAATGTTATGCTCAAGATGATATCTCTTTGAAAAATTAGATTGAACAAATAATGTAGTTAAATAATCCCAAATCTTATTAGTTGTATTAAACTTAGTCAAATGAACACCAATTGTCTATTCAACTGAGTTGTTAATCCAAGTGATGATTCTACCATTGCTAATTTCTCAAGTGTTCTTTAAGTCAGCATATTTCTATGCCTTCGGATCTGTTGGAGTTGCACATCATTACTAACATGACACCACATCTCCTTACCCAACAAAATTTTTTTCATAACATAAGCCCAATAAGAATAATTTGTACCATTTAATCTTACACTAATAGCCTAAAGAGAATCAGAATTTTCACTTGTCATAATGTTAAACAAAGAGTCAATGCTCACAACGAAACAATACTCAAACCAAGTCAAAACATTGGGAGTCCAACCAGCAAACCTATGAAGTCATCCAATGCAAACGTGATACACCACCAGTAAAGCCACCATCGAAGCCAAGAGAGATCTCCCCAACCCAGAACACAAACCAACCAACGAAGCAGCGACCTAGAACACAAACCAACCAGCAAAGTAGCGAAGCAGCAAAGCCACCAAACCTCCCTAGCCCAGAACACAAACCAACCAGCCAGCGAAGCCAAGAGAAGCCTCCCCAGCCCAAAACACAAACCAATAGGGGCCAAGAGCAAAAACCAAACTTCAGCGATTGTTCTTACTATGAGTAGTAGGCCGACAGTCCAAAGCAGCCAAAATCCAACCAAAACTTAACCAAATGTCTTCCAATCACACAACTAGCTAGATTACACTCTTAATCGCACCATTTAGACCCGATTGAAAAATAGAGCCGAAATTTTTGAAAAACATTCAAATATTGAAAAACCTTATCTGATGGCCTCAAGGTCAAAAATGAAACATACCATTGAAAAGCTCATGAAGAATCGAATATGGTAGTGCTATCCCCGACTCCAGACTGATGACGTCAGCAATAACGTCAACTCTAATTTAATGATGTCAACCCTCGTTCAAAAGAATTTGAAGAACTAGCTGTGCTCTTCAATTTTTTTTTTCTAAGGATTGAACAAAACTCTGATACCATGTTAACATTGATCAAAGGCAAGAAAAGATAGAGAGAAGTCAAGAATATTATTCAAACTAATCCAATTAGTGATATAACCTTAACAAAGAATACATAATGTAGGCTCTTATATATTAGGGCAACAAAATAATATAAAATGCCTAAACTACCAATAATATAAAATACTCTAACAGATCTAACCCTAAAAGATTGCCAAGATTTCTATCGTCATAGATTTCCTTCGCATGGTGTACTTGAAGAATTTCCACCAAATTGGTGTATAAATTATTTGATGGGGAATTTAAGGTTTATTGTCCCTCTTTTCAATTGTCTCTTTCTTGGTTGATATATCAATTGATCTAGTTTACTTCTCGAAGGAAACGGAAATGAAAAATTAGAGGGTTTAAGTTTTTCTTAAATACCTGTTTAATAAATGAGAAGATTCGACACGACATAATTAATAAATGAATCGGGTATGTGGTAATGTCAATAAGAAGAAATACACGACATAACTCGTTTATATACCAGTTATATACAGTCTATATACGATAGGAGTGTGATATGACATGATTCGTTAGACACAAATTAATAAACGAATTGGGTATTGGTGAAGTATTTTTTAACATGAACTTGTTAAGAGTCGATACGAACTTGTCTCACCCGACACGATTGACAAGTCTAACTAAGATTCATATAATAAATCCCAAATAGTTGAGAGATGACTCAATTGAAAGTTGAGTTGATGAATTGTGACAAAGAACTTTAAATTTCATGAAGACTCTTCCAAAGTAATTGTCCACATAATTAAATTCTTTGGGTTTTCTTTCCCCTTTGGCGTCATTTTAAGATAGAAGTGGCTAGCTTGTTGATTCTTAAAGCTCGCTTCTTGACTATCTTGGCCATTTGGAGAACTTCTTGCCTTGGAATAGGATTGAGAGAGACCAAACACAGTACTTTTTATTTCCCTAGGACATTTTCTCAAGCGAGAGTAGGGGAGAGAAAATCTTTTGCCCTCTTCAAGTTGTAAATTAAAAGGTTCACCGCCCATCAGGTGGGTGGGTTGGGTCCCCACCTTCTTGCTAATTGCTTGCGGTAATTGCATTCCTCTTTGTCATCTTCATGATTATTATTCCATTTTAAAGAGAATGAGTGGTGGAAGACTCCATGTATAGATAGATTATGATAAGGTTTTTGAAGCTGATTTGCTGGAATAATAAATAGACAAGACACTGAGCTTTTCAAAATGGTGGCAAAACTTCGTACCATCACCTTTCCGAGAAAACTTCAAATAGACCCCCACTACATTAATGATTCAAGCATACTTACACTACCGGGAAAAAAAAATTCAATACCGCGCTAAAAGTTATTATTTTTAATAGTCAAATTATATATTTTAAAGGTGAATTTATAACAAAATAAAATTATAAAACATAAAATATTTTAATCGATGATCAATAACAATAATTACTAGAAATTTGATCTTAAAAGTTATAATTTTTATGATTGATAATGTCTTTTATAGTTGTAACTAATTATCTAAATAATTATAATTTCACTTTAAAAAGTAACAATTTTCAATACGCGGTATCGTAGTCTGCCTTAGAATTCAAGGTGAGTACCATATTTTAAGAAGGCACTAACCTCTTGATACGAAAGGTGTATTAAAAATCAGAGTAAACAAACACAGCTTCTCTTTCTCTCTTGGGTCTCTGTATTTTTCTTATGTCTTTGTCACCCTAGGGCTTTTTGACTCTCTTTATTGGGTTTTCCATTGGGTGGGAGAAGGTTCGACAAGGGTAAGGTACAGAGGGAGGGGCTCTCTCTCTCCCTCTCCCCCTCTTTCATGTGATTTTGACTAATTTTGATCAAGGGTGAAATATGATATTATGGAATGGGAAAGAGTAAGATGTTAAATTAGCATATGTTATTGGCCACCTTACTTGAAAAACTCTGACATGGTAGTGCAATTTCCAGAACTATTGGAGGTGGAGTATATTTTCACAAAACTAAGTGGTGTCAAGTGTATTTTCAATATTGAATTGGCATGCTATGTTAGTTCCATTAAGAGGAAAGACGAAAAAATAAAAGAGGAAAAACAAAGATGATACAATATACTTAACCAAATAGCTGTTCCAGTCCCACCCACAAACGTTTGTAAAATGGCATGTGTACGGGTTGATTTTTGTGCAATTGTTGAGGTAAGGATATCGGCTAGATCATACATGAAATTTTTGAAACAAAGAAAAAGGAATTAAATGTATATTCGATGTATTCTTTTTTATGCTCGAGTTTTTTTTTTTTTTTTGGACAGATGTTTAAACCTAACTGGACAACTCGACTCAACTCCTTAAAAGGAAAAGAGACGAGAGTCACTGTATACTCACACACACACCCAAAGGCTTCCGATGTGGGAAGCCCCAGCCCCGGCTAGGTCTTAGGAACCGACGCCTATAGCGCATCCCCGAGGTCAAGTCCACGCCGATCGCGTTTAGGACACACGCGCGCAATAGACGGTTCAGCTCAACACTGTTTTATCAGAGTTAGGTCAACTAGGATACAACATCCCCCGAATGTTCTAGGGGTCAACAACTGCAAGGATGTTTTTCAGTCTAATAAAGTTCAACTTATTGAGTACCTTCTCTGTCTAAAGACGCTTGGGATACCAGGGTTCGCCAGATGTGGGCCCACTTTGATACATGCGTCTTTTAATGGTAGACCCGCCACAGACTCACGTCCCATCAAATTATAAGCACACATTTTTTTTTTATTTTTGAATTGACCCCAATTTTAATGCACATGGTGAGGTTTTTCTTGAACAAATTAATTACGGATTATGAAGATAATTTTTTTCATATGCCTTGATGATGAATTTACAAATTAACAATTAAAATACATCATATCCCATCAAAACTTCACAATTAAATATCTTTGGACTATTTTTTTTTTTTTTTAGATACTTGACCCTGCAAAAGTCTTGGCATTGAAAACCATTTTTTAAAAAGAACAATGTTATAAATTCTAAATTTGTATCCCAAATGTGCATCCCAAATCAATGAGAATCATTAGATGAGTGAGTTCCATCAACTTTTTTCATTGGGACTCACTCATTCAATGGTTCTCATAGATTTGGGATGCAAATTTGGGATACAAAGCATTACTCTTTTAAAAAAGGGCAATGAAGTTGGAACTAAACAAATCTGTTTATAAATTTTGGCCATAAGTTTTGGATGTTGAACTCTTAACTAATGAAACTTTCGGTACAATAATTGCATTAAATGTGAAGCAATGCCTAGGTAATGTTTGCATAAAAGTGTTGCTTTTTGTATCGTTTCTCTTCTATAAATCAGCAGCACAATTTCTTAAAGAGTAGGGTTGAGGCCACATAAATGTTGATTATATAAATCAGCCACACAAATTTATTCGAATTTTCTTGCGAGACTCAAATTAATAACTACCATAACCTTTCTCTTTATAACTATTTTACTTTTTTTTTTTAACATTAAATAGATATGTAAATAGATCATTCCACATATTCGTCAAAATAGCTAGGGTTTAGTTCAAATTACTTTGCTTAGATACAGGATCGTAATTTTGAATCAAATCTCTTTCTTTCCTTTCGTTTCTAGCTTCAGATAGAAAGTAAAAAAAAAAAGCAGAAAAGAGAGGAAAAAGCTATAAAGGATAGGGGGCAAGGCCAGGGAGCTAACGTATCATTACGTCATGTTGAAGAGTATAACAAGCCCCATAAAAATGTCATAATTATGGAGATTCAAACTCAAGTATTGAGCAATAAAATTTGAGTATTTACCTATTGAATCAACTACTCACTCCTTATTTTGTTGCAATTTTGGTATATATATAATGAGGTATATAGGTAGTGTTGATTGAGATTAGGAGAGGAACAGGATAGGAATGCTCAAAAAGCAAAATTGAGAGCAACCCTCAACTACAACAGCTCCCAACTTGAAAATGAGCTCAAGGGTTGCATTATTTTCTTGTATTGTGTTGTCCTACTCCAATGTTTAGAAAGCTATGCTTTGAGCCACACATCACTTTAATTTAAAGTCATTGTATAAGGACCCTCCTGACTGTCCCATCTGGTAGAGATTATCCATTGAAAATTGAGAATAATTCCCTGTCCCACTCTCTAACATAATATATATATATATATATATATATATATATATATATTTTTAGAATGAAAGATTTAATTTTAGCAGGTTTGGATCATAGATTAGAATCATCGAGCACTTCGGCCCTAAATTTTAAGCTTAAAGGTCATTCTCGCGCCACCGCTCTATAACGTGTGGGTGAAAAAATATTGGATGTAACGGTGAAACCACATGACATTGATAATGTAATATCACAAATTAATAATATAATATCAAGTGGACTTAGTGAGCTCCAATGTTTTTTTAACTATCAATAACCCCTTCTGTCATGTTGAAATAGTGGAGTTCACTAATCTTATTTATTATTTTATAATTAGTTAGTGACACCACGTGATCATAATGACGTTGTGTCACCGTTACACCCAATATTTACTCAATGTGGAGACATCGAAGACAGTTAACTAAGCGATTTAGTTGATAAGCTTAGTCAATGACATGAATTTTTCACAAGCGTCGTTTGTGAGTTGAATCAGTTTTGTCACACGGCTCACACAACTTAGATATGATAATTGTTAACACAATCCATTGATTCTATCTAAAATTGACATGAGATAACGAAATAAGAGTGTAAATGCAATGAATTTAAATCATTATCCCATTTAACTTATTATTATACCCACTTAAAAGCCTTCATTTTTAGGAGGACTCACCATTAGAAGTAAATAGATAGAGTTGGAGCCTTTTCCTTCATAACCCTCACGTGTGCAAACTGATTTTGCCGCTAACTCTCATTTTGAGGACCACAAAAAATGCTTTATAGCTATTCAAAATCTAAAATAAATGAAGCATATATATGTGGGACCCCCAGTCTGTATATCTTTTTGTTTTCTTCTTTTTATTGTAATATGCTGCTTCAAAGCCACAGATTAGAGAGCATAAGAGTTGAGCATCGGGAGGGGCCCAAAGTGTAACAAGGACTTGCTCTTAATTATTATATTATTAGGGTAACTCGTGTCTGAATGTACGGTACAACATAAATAAGAAATAATAAATTTGAAAAGAGGAGAATTCAATGTAAATGATTTTGAGAAGAATATTAATAACTGTTGGATGAATTTATTTGAGACCGTCGAATTGACTTATTGAAGTCTATCTTGTTTTATATTGCAGGACGAAATTTAGTCATTTACTGTTAAACGCCAATCACCAGAAAGTTGTATCGGATCAACATCAGGACTAAAATCCACTGAACCATAAAGAACAACGTTCACCAAGCATGCCATAAAACTAGGATATCAAAAAGGCCTTTCGATTCAGGTTTACCAAGAAAGAGTGGAAACACCTAAGTATGATGATGTCGTGTAAAATAAGTATAAGATAGATTTAATATTTTGTTTTTTTTTTTTTTTGAGTTCAATAAAACAGGAACTTGGTTCTGTGAAAATTAACAGAGTCCAAACGAATTAAGAATGACCCAATTCTAAGCATATTTAGCATTAGCTCTGGCCTCCTTCAGAGTCTATATTCCAACAAATCTAAACACACAGTAGTTGAATTAGCATGTCATTTTACAAAACATGACAAAGGACAGAACATTAGGACAGCTGAACATAAAAAAGGCTACGAATCTGGTATATGTAGCATGAAAAGGTTGAGTGCTTTACTTAACTCTGCCAAAACACAAACAACTAAAAACTACATGAAAAAACAAAATTGTAACTTTTACCACCTTTCTCTTCCATTTTCAGCAGATGAAAAGATAAAGATATTATTCTGACAAAGTTTTACATTCTCCTAACTTGCAACTCCCTTGTGTTTTGGATCCCACTTTCAGGATTATAGGGCTACCGGGACTTCGAGGATGAGGAAGGAGGGAAGTTTCAGCCATGGATTTGCACCTCCCAGCATAGAAACATTTTCAAATCATGGGTATAAATGAGCTCATTCTCAGCAGGGATGCTGGGACTCTGGATTTTACAAGCTATAAAAACCACCTGTTGTGCTTTCAGGAAATTACTTCCACTTTGCTCCAGAATTTACAAGTTTGATATAAGCATTCTTAAAATCTTCGAAGAATAAATCCTGATTGTCAGCGTATCTTGAGATCCATCTGTGCACAGAAACACAAGTAGATACAAAATGAGAATAAAAGAATCATTTACGAAAATCTTAAACTGGCTTGAGAATTAGTATTGATGAGTGTGCATCATAACTTGTTTTAATAACTTCCATGGAAGGATGAGCTCAAAATAAAAAGAGACACTTTCATGCAAGGAAGCTAGAGGAGGCCTTCCAATACGACCATTATGCAAACAGATACTCCATATCTGTATGTTCAACGGTCATCTGCCAGACTCAATATGGAGACAAAAAGCAAATTTCAAAAAATCAAAAAATTGCAAACAATTTAAGAAAATTTAAAGGAATCTAATTAAGGCCGTAGAAGTTGTTCAAGTAACACGTATTATATGTTGTCACAACAAACTATGAATGATATATCTGAATAGGGCAAAAACTATTTGCAAATTTGATCTACAAAGTATCATACTTATAGAAGCTGGGTTTGAATTAAAGGAAAAAAAGTTACTATTGAGAATCTTAAACAGAGGCAAATATATCAATATTTACATATATTGCCACAATTTTGTTGGCCCCAGACGTACTACAGTAATTTATATTCGATATAAATTGTGAGTAGTGGCAGGTAATCGTTGATTTGGATGACAAAAATACCTTAAGCAGTCATCATCATCAATGAGTGCACGATCTGAGGGAAGCCCAATCATACTTGACATACCAGCTGCAGGGATCAATGATACAGGAATGAAAAATGGGCAAGACCAATTGACAAACGATAGTCAGTGCTATGATGACCAAAAATAAGTAATAACCTTCATTCTTTAGTAACTGGGAATGTTTTTTTAGTAAGAATGTCTAGAAAGCATGACTTGGACAATGAGTATGATCTTGAGAATGAGGATTAATGATTGGGAACATCCTACATTATGTTGCTTTTTCAAAGAGGGAATACTGATCCTGTCTGGAGGCCAAGAGCACCTTTATTGCCCAGGTTTTGAACGAGTAGGGATGCAGGCAAATTTTCAAAATAAGAAGCTAAGAAACATATTATGACAATCACCTGAAGATAACCATGGCTTCTCAAGAAGTATTTTGAAGTAGGAATTATCAAAGACCACTGGATTACCAAAACCTTTACTTCCTAGAGTATGAGCTCCGGACAATGCAACAAGTTCTTGGGTTCTGCCATGGAAATTCAACAGTCATGCACGTATCAGACAAGGTATCAATTATAACTTAACCAGGGAAAATTTTCCAGAGGTAACCGATAAGCAGTGTGCTTGATAGCTTTCAGTTGTGTGCACAACTTGTTGACAACCTAGGTGTTCTCACCGTTCATACTTCTCAAAAATTTCTGTCATACCAACTGAGGACACCTATTGTGAGACATACATGAAAGATCAAATATGGTGATTTCTCTATCATTCCGCAGTGTCCACAACTTTCCCACCCGCAGTAAGGAAGAAAAACAGGAATTGGCTCAATGACAGAAAATAGATCCTAGGGAATACCAGTTTGGTCCGATGTAGAGCAAGTTATGATGTACATTTGGAAATACTAACATTGGATATACTTGATCCAGATCACATTTGAATTTTAAAAATGTCTCAATATACGAATCCTCTTCATTTTTTCCAAGTGTTGTAAATACTGCCTTGATTCCACATAACTGCCAACTCTATCCTATATGAAAAGAATTCTTAGGTAATCTCAAGAGACCTAATATGATGCTTGAGTTTAGCTATTGTAAGGATCTTTACAAGTTCTCAAGCCTTGTAAAGGATTTGAACAGTTCCCTTTTTGAAGTAAGAGACAATGTGAGGCATGGAAAAATTGAATAGATTAGTTCTCCACCCTGTACTAAATAATGCTTAACAGTGTTTATGAAAAAATACAAAACATGAAAGTACAGTTATTGAACAAATCAACATAAGGATTAGCCTTCTGTCTCATGTTTCATATAACCAAATGATGTGAACATCTGCACTTTTCTATAAATCCAAATTGATATGGCCCAATGGAAATTATGTTTTCAATCCTTTTCTTGTTCACCACTCGGATAATTCCCTCTGAAAATATGTATTTTGCAGAACTTTTTTCTCAGTATCATCAATGGCTCCTAGCTGCCCCACTATATTGAAACTAGTTTTTCTCATTTTCTTTTGAGTTGAGGATTCAAGGTACTACGATGGTGTAATGTCAATATAAAAGACGTCAACTACGACCCAAAAACAGAAAGTTCCATTTATGATATTGACCACAAAAGATTTAGCACAATAAAGTGAGTTTTAACCACTGGAGTTGCATATGTTTGCACAATGTGATTTCAAATAAACAGTCTATACTGTCCAAAGTATTTAATCAGCTTGAGTAGCTGAAATAGTCACACCATGACAGTGTGTGCATAATCTAACTAATAAGTTACAGCAGAGTTAGTTGTCAACATAGTATCAAAACTTGGTGTTTCAGGAGGACCGCTAGGTTCTATTTATGTAATGGCTTGTTTTCGCTGCTTGTTGGCCTCTCCCAGAGTGAGGATGGAGGTTGCGCATTTTTATTTCTCTTCTTCTTTTTCATTTTCCTTTTCCTTTAAGATTTTAAGGAAACAGGTTTTCTTAAACTTTGTGCATTCTTAAACTCCCAAAATTTTCAATTTGTTATGTCTCAACTATTTGTGGCATATAGTCAAATCAGAGGTTAATTTGAAGATCTCTTCTTTGCTCTTATCTTCTCTTCTGACTCTTCTTGTTATTTTTCTTCTCCTCCTTCTTCATGCTCTTAGTCTTGCAAGCAAAAACCCTGGAATCACCCTATTCAAAACTAGGGATCTTAGCTTAACTAGTCTAATCATTTATTTTACGACAACTCACTTATAGCAACCCAAAACTCCATCAAAAATCCAAAACACTGTTTACGGGTACTTAAAACACCACCCTGAGCAGGCCTTGTGACCACCAATTTCATGCTCTATCAATCCAAGTCAACCCTCATTTCAACACCAAAACAAGCAATACGTTACCTATCCAGATTATCCCACCAGATTCTCTAAATTTTCTGCTACCCAACATCTCCAAAACTATATCCCAAGTGAGCCCCTTTCTTCCTCAGCCACAAACTGCAGAGGCTCTAAAAGCTACAAATGATTCTGACAGATATTGCATGAAACCATAAACACATCACTTCAGCAATCAAAGAACAATAAACAAGATACATAAGACAACACAGGCTTGACAACCATTTAATACTCCAGCATACAAATTTTGGCAATAGAATATGCTGGATAAAAAAACATTAGGCTACTATAGGTTTTTGGTGACTCTTTTCAAACTTCAGAATTACGATTATTCACAAAAATATAAATTAATCAGATAAGCAAAGAAGATAACAAAGCAGGTGAAATGTTAGAACCCACGAAAAGCCTTTTCTTTGAAAACACTGCTTCAAACCAGAAGCATCCAATGATTCTTGAGGAAGTTTCCCTTCAAGATCCGGCATCCTGTAAGGAAAAACAAAACTAATAGTCAGGGTTAAGAGTTCATCATATCTAACCTTTGAATTTCAGACTGGATGACTAACATTATAAGTATGGTGAGAATGTGCCAGTGAGCACAATCTACAAGATTATTAGGACAAGGTATCCAAAGGTTCCGATTTAGGCTCAGATTGAGACAAACCTGATCTCGAGCCATATATGATATTGTAAAAGATGGCAACTTACATTGAATCTATTCTTCCGATTAGAACTGGTATCTTTGGACCTCCACATACTGATACAGCTTCTGCTCCAGCCACGGCAATCATATCTGCCCATGATACTAATAAAGAAAGAAAAGCCACAACCAATAAGTGCGGTATCATAGAAACTATTACAGTCAATATTTTCATGGACTAACATCACATAGGAATCACCTGGTTGTATTATATCCACTTCACTCTTCGCTTTCTCTAGAATCTGAACAACAATGCATACACCGAGGAGTTAGCTGGTTGGAGGCTGCATTAAAGTTGATCAGTATAGATATACATCCAAGAAAATAGGAACTTAAAATGTAATAATCAAGCATATACTTGCAAGCACATAAAAAGATATGAACATGCATATCCTCTGCATGAAATCAAAATGAGGAAAAGAAAGCAAAACAAGAAGAATGCAAGAGAGAAAGAGAGCGTACTTTCAGAGATTTCTTAAGACCTCCGTTTTCAGGTCTATCAAGTTCAAAAACTACAGATCCATTCATACCACCTGAACTTAAAAAAAATTACAATTTGGATTGTTTACTAGAAAGGAATAAACTAAAATGAACTAGGGAAAGACCAAAACCAGTTAGATGGATGGGTTGATGCAGTGAAAATTGATAGCACGGTTGATGACTTCATGTGTTCATAGTTCAGCATGCCAAAACTCAACTCACTCACTCATAAAATCATCAGACCGACTCCTTGGGGCTGTCTTACCCCAACTGATGTTAGCCCGCCAATTCAACTTAGTTTCGGACTCACCGATATATTGACACAGTACCAAAGTAGCTAAGACGAGTATGCCCTCTTAGGTGTGTTTCCTGGCTCTTGTAGTTGGAGTACCTTCCTCATTTTAATAAGATTTTACATTCCTAAAAAAATTTGTATCTTGCATTCCACTAAATATTTTGATACATGAAACTAAGGACAAAATAAAATATAGAACATCGCAGCTAATAACTTGTGTGAGGCACATTGTTCACCCCTTGAAGCATTAATCTGTTATCGATTGCATCCCATATGGAAACCTCCTCCCAAATGAAATCTCCACAACTTTCCCAGTTATTGATTTTCCTCCTCAAGATCACACTGCCTATACCTAAGCTTCCATTATATTTGGAAGATTAACCATATGTTAAATGCTGTGCAATAATTCAATTTAATCAGATACCTTTTTCAGAATTTTGAAAGGTAAAGAATGGGGAGGGAAATTTTAATAGGGCTGCCTGAAGAAGAGGTTTTCTACCACCAAAAGAAACCTGTACTTTCTTCTGACAGAAAACCTTTTGTAGATATTTAAAACATTTGTAGATTTCAAAAACAAGTACCTGAATTCTCTTCCATTTCAAAAGTTCCGGCATCATGAAAAACTAACCGAAGTACACCAGCAGCCTTGCCCTTAGACAATACCTTTCTAACTTCTCCCTGAATGAGAGAAACTCCACTGCAAACCCACATTTTAATGTCAATAAAGAATAAGAAATAAATAAACATGGTAGACAGTTTATAACTGAAGAAGAATATAGTTTTATAATTTGTTTTAGTTTCCATATTAAAAAAAATAATTGCAGAAATATTTTCTTCTTTTTTTTTAGTGGGGGGTGAGGGAGGACTGATTATTTTAAAGAAATAAGTATAATTTATGCATAACTGTAAAAGGAATCACTAAACTTAGGGGAGGCAATGGCCTTTGCCAACTCTTCTTTAAATTTGCCACTAACTCCATATGAAAGCAATATCTATAACACGTAATATAAGAAATCCTAATGAATACGTGCTTAGAAAATCCAATTTAGAAATAAATTCTAGCTCCGCATTCCTAATCCCAAATCAACATACCTAATTTTCATACAATACTTAACAACGAATTAAAAAATAATTTTCCCAATTTTCAATAGGGGTGTATGGCATGTTTAGCTCAATGAAAATTTTCAACTAATGAGCCCACTATCTTTCTCGCTAACAATCATCTTAAACCTCATGCTAGTCTTCCTCTTTCGCAACAAAATGTACCCTTGTAACTTGTAAGGAAGTGGATGGCAATTGCAAGTCAAAAATAGAACTAGAGAAAATATTCAAGTTATTTTTTCGTCACAAGGGTCTCCTCCTCTTAAAGCACTCAATTAATTCCCCAGTTCCATGCAATGCCCCAACAAGCATGCCCCAGCGCATAGCCATAATTCTCTTATGTTCTATGATGGATCCAGCCTACTCCAAAAGTCCAGAAGATAAGGGTAATGGTAAGGGTAAGGGTAAGGGATGGGTGACGCTAAAAGTCATTTAGGGATCAAATTAAGGTCTTTGACCTGATAAGAACTATACAGCGTTTCTACTACAAAGGCAAGCCTTGAAAACTATCCTTGCTACCCAGGCTAACTCATGGTGATTTATTATGAAAATAACATATTCGCCAATGATGTGTTCCAATAACTATATATAATTAGAACAAATTAGCTACCCATGACTTATTTAACGAAAATTCTCACATTCTTTTTATAAAAGCATCACTTGGGAACTTTCAAGTAAATTATTTAGAGTTCCTATCCAAATATAAGACCCAAATTATTCTCATCTATATTTCTTGTTACAACAGTTTAAAGGAAACGCACTAAATCCAAAATAAATCAACAAATCGAACACTATTACCGATACTACGCAATGAAATTAGGTTGTTCTTGGACTTACTCCAAAGCATTGGCACCAAAGCCCCCCATCGATTGATGCAGAGGAAGAAGAAACGGAACTGTAGCCACAAGTACAAGTGCCCTCCTCCCATATGATGCACAAAAGCGACTTTCATCTGTAATTCAAACAAATAACTGCAATGAAGTGACGAAAATTCCATCTTTGCATTGTTATTTCTTGTTGATCAAATAAATAAATTAAGGAATTCAGCCCTTTCTTTTTCTTTTCTTTTTTCTGTGGTTTGTCTGAGCAACCAAACGGGGGGTAAGGGAGAAATAAAGGTCTTACTCGAGTCATCGTCGGTGGTGATGGTGGCACATGAGGAAACTTTGATGGTTTTCCGGCCAAATTCGACCGTTGGAGGAGTTCTGGCGGGAAATTTGAAATATCTGGCGGAGGAGAAGGCGGCCATTGAGGAGCTCAGCAGCGAAGGGTCGACGCTGGTGCTTGCCATCTTTAGCGGACGGTTGAGAATGGAAGTCAGTCCGAACAAGTATACAACATGCACACGCTCACTACAGACACGCAGGGTTCGTTTCATTGCCGTATTAGAAATAGATGGATTAGATATAATAATTCGGTTTAATACAATACGGAATGACAAAATACAAGATTAAATAGAGTATTAGAATAATACGTAATTTTATCAAGTATTTGGTAATACAAAATATAAGTGTTGGATAGTAGTTATTTAATCCAATCGATTGTTTGATTAAATAATTATTTTATCGTATTAATGTTGAATTAACAAAAATATCCTCAATCAGTGTTTATTACATTGATGACAATTTGATTTTATCAGTTAGGGGGTTATAATAGTAAATGTGTAGAATAATACGTTTGAGTTGGATTATAATACCACCTCTCTTGATGGTATTAAAAAACTTCCATAATACAGAGTTATCGTATAAAAAATATACGTTAAGTATACGATCAATATACGTTTTTGAAATTAATACGGTACCAAATTTACTTACCAAACAAAGTATTAACCCCGATTAAATAAAAAATAGTACAATCCAATATTTAATCCCCTCCTAATACGTCTACCAAACGAACCCGCAGTATACAACTACTTGGATTATTTTACACTGTCTTAAATACAACTGTATAATTTTTTTGGATAAAAATTATCAATATGTCGGGACAAAGGTGAAAAAATCACATAGTTCAAGTGACAAAATAAAATAAGTTTTTATCGAATTTATAACAGATGTTAATAATTATGACAACGTGAAATTAATGATATAGCTGATGATACAATATAAAAAATATAATAGTGAAGGGGGCAATGTGAAAATGGAGTCAAAGTATAATTTGTCTAAGTATGATAAAACTATAATTAAACATTACAAAATAATTTGAATAAAATTTCGAATTTATTCAATTACTTTATAAAGCTATGATTAAACATTAATTTGCGCCAAGATCCAAGAGAGAAACAATATCAAAAAAAGAGTTATGAATTCACACAAAACAAAACAATTAATAATCAAAGCTTTGCACCATGTTACATTTTCACTCTTACTGATTCAATTATTAATTGTTGCAAATTAATGGTCAAAACATTTATAAAGATCAATCATTATATAGTGGGAAAAATTTTGCATACTAGTCATGACCTAGTATGGACAAAAGTGACAATAGTGAAAACCTTGATAACCTACAAGACAAGCGACAGCAATGTGAACCAATAGTTAGAGGTGGTCAAAGAGACTCCAATGGCGGTAGTGAAGCCTCGAACGTCCTGCAAGACAAACGAAAGCTAAGTGAGCTGATGACCGAAAGCAGCAAAAGAGACTCCGATTGCTTAAGTCAGATCGTAAGCTAAAAAAGAGAAAACTCAAGCGAGTAGCCAGAAATGGTGCCCAAAGACTATTTATAGTGGTAGGAAGTTGTGTTTTATTGAAACTAGAACTCTGAATTTTGATAGGATTGATCTACCTTCCAGCATAATTGACCTTATCACTTGTTCCTTAATGTTCGGAGTAGTGTTGGACTAGAATTCTTGCTCCTAATTGAACCGTATTCGAGTAGGACTCATTTGGTAGTTATTTTGATGCAAGTGGGCAAGCAAGCTTATGGTAGTAGTGATGTAGTTGTCGGGTAATATGGTCGGTGGTCATGTGCCCACCGGCTAGCAAGGCCATAGCCCTTCCATGGTGGGTTTTTGACTGATAGGTGGTTTTGGATGGTCTCCCACAATTGCCCCCATACCTCATTTAATAATTTTAATTAATTAAGGTTTGGTTTTGAAGAACAAGGATTCTTTGGGCTAACTCCTTGCCATTGGGCTTTTGTTGCCTAAAAGATTAAGGCTTTAAAACATCTCTTTTCTCTTCTCTTCTTCCTCATATTGATGATGATATAGTCACAAAGCTTCATGAGGTTGTCAAGTCGGCTTTCATGAGTGTGAAAACAACAAGAGGAATAGGTCATGCTACCATACTTTCGAAGGATAAAGAGAAGGTGTGAAGAATGTCGTTAAGGGAGTTGCTCGACTCGTTGCTTCAGCATTCAACCTTGGTAAGCTCTAAGCTAAGTTTGAAATAAGTTTGATTTGGTCCTTAGTTGACACTTTGCTGCTTTTGCAGGAGACTTGCATTGCTCACGAGCTTGCCCAATATCATAAGTTACTCTTGAGTCAGTTTGGGTTAGCTCAAGTCAAGGCAGACAAGCTCGAGAAACAACTTGAAGATGCTAAAGCTGATATTACCTATTTGGAGAGAAAGGTTGTAGAGGCAGAGTCTCAAGCTGATGAGCTTCACGAGGAACTTGCTAAGGTGAAGAAGGAAAACGAAGAGATAAAGGAGCAACTGAAGAATGCTATATGTGATCATTACTCCGGGATCTTGAACAAAGTGAAGAAGAAATATGTCAAGGAGAAGAAGAAGACATTCGGAGATGGCTAAGGAGGATTTCTCAAGGCAGTTGTGATTGATGTGTCATCCCTGATTTGGGAAGACATTTTGTGGCCCGAGAAAGATCTTCTGCTACCTGTGATTAAAGAGAAGTTCCTCGAAGGTGATGACCAGAGCCTTCCTTCATAAATGCTTCTAGTACCAACTAAATTCTATGGCTATTGACTTTATAATTGCACTTCAGAGGTATAGCAGGGACACATTTAGCTTGTTAGGAAAAACACCTCAATGAGGTCGTGGATTCAGGTCCCTACTACACAACAATTATAAAGATATAGGAAGCCCATCCTTAGATAGCTTGTTATTTTGTCTACTTTTATGTTGGTTATGTTTAAACCATCTACTTTCATTATTTTTGAAGCTCTATTTGTCTTTTGTAATGGAAGTAGCTACTCTTTTTCTAGTTGAGTAATTTGTTATCTAACTTGCTTGAAGGTTGGTTTTGTAGTTGTTCATAAACAACTTACTAAAAGGTTGGTTGGGTAACTGCTACTAAACCAACTTGCTTGCGTTTTACATACTAAAAGTGTGAGATGGTATATTTGAATTATGGCGAGGGGCTTAAGGGCTTACCACAAAGGTGTTATATCATCTTGTGAAGGCTAAGTAGTATGTTAGACAACTGTTGCTTGTTCGAGATGTCTATTAAAGGTTGGGTAGCCCATAAGGCAACCTTTGGAGGTTGCAAGACAATAAATGGAGGCTAAGTAGCCTAAGGGGGCAACCTTGGAGGTCACAAAACAATAGATGGAGGCTAAGTAGCTTAAGGGAAAACCTTGGCGATTGGATGGAGGCCAAGTAGCCTAAAAGGCAACCGTGAAGGTCATAAGACAATAAATGGAGGCAAAATAACCTGAAGGGCAACCCTGGAGGTTGTAAGAAAATATATAGAGACTAAGTAGCCTAAAAGATAACCTTGGAGGTTGCAAGACAATAGATGGAGGCCAAGAAGCTTAAAGGGCAACCTTGGAGGTCTCAATATTACAACCATAGATGGAGTCCAAGTAGCCTAAAGGGCAACCTTGGAGGTCGTAATAAGACATCGAACATGAGAAATAAATTCTTGTAGAACAACTTTCCAAGTGTAAAGCTCATATCTTATGATATGCAGCTAACCAAACCATTCCTTGGTCCCTTGGAATCTAAAATCACCTTGTAGGACTTTAATCATCCAAGCATCTATCTAGTATTCTCAAGGTAAAAAGATATAGTGGTTGAATGAGCACTGTATTCCCCAATAAGCTATCTCACCACCAAATGAGAGTCGAAGTATATGGTCAACTCTTCTACTCCCAATCTTAATGAGTTTCATATTTTGAAGATGAGTGCTTCATACTTAGCTTCATTGTTGGTGACAACAAACCCTAGTCAAAGAGCTTGTTCCATGACTTTTCCATGAGGGAAAATCAATACAATGATAACTCTCGATTCTCAACGAGTTGAGGATCCATCTACATGTAGCTCCAAGGGTTGACACTTGAGAGTCAAGCACCAGGCTACAACTTGTTCTTCGGGGAGTTCAAATGTGAACTCCGTTATGAACTCAACCAAAACTTATGCTTGGAGGTCATACTGCCCCAACTCTAGCAACGTTTTTGCAACCTGTCCAAAAAGGTCAGCTTTTTCAAATATGCTTTTTAAAGGATGTTCAGTGATTATAATAACGGTGTGGGCTTGAAAATGGTGGTTCCACCTGCAATTCTTCGATTGATTTTTTTTTCGGCTTACCCCCTATATCCTCTAGAAGAGAGATGTCTTTATCAACCACAAAGACTTGTTATGATTTAGTCTTCGATTTAGCCCCATAGTTGAGACATTGCTTGGAGGTAGCTTGGTTTCCACGAATCTCAGCTATCTCATCGTCGGTTGGAAAGCATAGCTTCTGATGGTAAGTGAAGGTTGCCGCTTCTGATGCTTAAGTCAGATTGCAAGCCAAGAGAGAGAAAACTCAAGTGAATAGCTAGAGCTCGAATCCCCCTATCTGGTGACTGGATGCTCTATTTATAGCAGTGAGAAGCTATATTCTATTGAAACTCAAACTTTGAATTCTAATAGGATTGATCTACCCTCCAACATAATTAACTTTATCACTAGCTCCTCAATATTCGGAGTGGTGTTAAACTAAGATTCTTGTTGCTAGGTTGAACTGTATTCGAGTAGGACTCTTTTGGTAGTTATTTTGATGCAAGTGGGCAAGCAGGCTTATGGTAGTAGTGATGTACCTGCCGGGTAGTATGGTTGGTGGTCATTTGACTGTCGGCTGTTAAGGCCATAGGCCTCTTAGGTTGGGTTGCCAACCGGTGAGTGGCTTCAGATTATCTCCCACATTATTATTGGAAAAAATAAGAAAAATTAAAGCATCCATTTTATGATTAGAATATAATGATAGAAGTTAATTACACATCCTAAGGGAGAATGAGTGTCACTCGCTTAATAAGCTCTCTTGACATGACATCTTTTAAAGGTCTAGTCGATCCAATAGGTTGCTATAGTCAGAACAAAAAAAAAAAAAAAAAAGGTTGCTATAGACCTACCCGAAAATCGATCAACTGGTTACGGAAAAAACTTTTGATGGATCCCCCACCAATTCCCCTTGAAATAGAATTAATCATGTATCCAAACAACCCTCTTCTTTCTTTCTCTCTCACACACGCGCGCGCACACACACACACAAAGTCGCCCAACCATAGTTGAACAACCATTGCTATTACCACTAACATGTACTTATTCAAGCTTGTTATTGAGTAGCTTAATTTTTTTGCTATCTAGTATGAGCAAAGCCACTCTTGGACCAAGGGGTCGCACATCATTCATTCTTTTTATGTTAATCGATATGGATGTATATAAATGCATTATTTAACTCTTAAATATGAAGATTGTAAATAATTGATTGCATAGCAGGATAGAAAATCAATATATGACTATTAGTTTGATCAAATATATATATGGAGCAAGCCATTTTTGAATGCATTGATTATAAAGTTATAGGGGTGGCTCGAGATATTTTGGAACCTAAAACAGAAACAATAAATAATATTTTTATTTTAATATTATCTGCTGAGTCGAGAACGTCTTAAAAAAATATTAATTAAATTTTTAATT
>CM042186.1:36931788-36942955 GCA_023539305.1 Ilex asprella | reverse complement strand
TAAGATAGTTGACTCAGTCTCCTGATCATGTCAAAATTACAAATCAAAATGATCCAAACTGAATAACATAAAATAAAATGTACCTAAGGGAAGGCTAATCAGACGAAGGAGATGACGGCAATTCTAGATATCAACAGATAAAAAGAAAATTACAAACTCTTTCAAAAATTCTCTTCAAACCCTCTTTGAAACTGCCTATCTCTAGAACTCTAAAGAAGGTGAAAGACAAAGTGAAGGCTATAGTGGAAAAGGGGAAGACTTTAAATAGCTTTGGTAATTGATAGTTTTTGAGCACTACGTACATTTAATGTGCCTGATCCGCATGGCCACATGCTGCCATGCGATGGGCCTATCCCGAGCTTCAAGGCACAAAAAAGTGCACCATGTATGGTTGCGTAACAATAGGGAAATGGTCTCATCACGTCTTATCGTTTAAATGCAATCCTAAGAGCACAACTAGATAGGCATGCTAGAACAACCCAGTACGCCAAATACTACAAATAACACAGCCCTAACTAGAGGATAGCTTAGGACAATCCCTGCTCAGGGCGAGGGGCAACTAATGATACAAAGTGGAAATATGCAATGCAAACAAGTTATGAACGCAATAGATGGATTGGCTAACTAGATCAAGCCAGTAGATGTGACCATGGGTTGGGCTGGGTTTGGGTAGTGTAGGCCTAAGCCCTTACCCAAGTGAGTTACCGATCGGGTCAAGCCAAGTCGGACTTTGGATAGGGGTAGGCTTAGCCCAATTCGCGAGCATATTTGGTGGGTAGGCCTGTTTGCGAGCTTTTTATATACAACTTCATTTAAAAATAATGAATATTTTGTAACTTAATATTTGTGTAAATTATATTTTTAAATTAAAAGTAAAGTCAAAATAGATAAAAATAAAATAATGAATAATTTTATTTTTGATTAGGGAGTGAGCTACATCCGATAGAATGGATACATCTCAACTAGGTTGACACTTATTCACTTATCTATCATTTGTATCACTCTATCCTTTAAAACTTGTATATTTAATACATGTAAAAGAAAACAATACATTATTTATAGTATCTAAATTTTTAAAATTTTAAATTCTAACATTAGGAGACTTATTTTAAAGTTTCAAATTTAATGGTTTAAAAATATAGCTTTTTTTTAAATGAAGGGTAATAAGCAGACTCTTGGGTTGGGTTTTAACAGGTTTTTTTTTTGTGGTTTATTGGGCCGGATTTCGGGGCCAGTAATGGGTTTGAGGGTAAACCCAAACCCTTATTTTAAGGATATTGGGGCCGAGCTCGGGTGGATTAATTATCGGGTCTATTGAGTTTCAGACTTACTTTTATAGGCTGGGTAACAGGATCCGCGGATAACCCGGCCCATGGACAACCCTAGATCAAGGTCTGGCTGACCTGACCTATCAAGATCTAGATCAAGCAAGACATGAATCAACTCAACAACAAATAACTCAACAAATAATGAATTAGCTTAGCAAATGCTAAAAAATAGGATAGAAGAGGAATTACACTACTAAAACCAACCTTGTGTAAGAAACCATTACTTCTAGAATGTCACCTCATAACTTTTAGAAAATGTCACATCATATACAGGAAAAATAGTCTCTAACAGTCAAATATTTCCTCATAAGAGGTGTTTGGATCACCATAGGTGAATTTGATTTGAATCCGAATTCAATACAACCCAATGTAAATTAATCCAGATTGATTTAATCCTACTAAATAGTATCCCATTTTTAATTGGAAAATATGAGGGTCTATTTGGTTTACATTTTCAAAAAACAGTATCCGAAAATAATTTTTTAGAAGAGTTTTAAAAAAGTATTTTTTGATATTTTTGAATTACAAAACTTGTTTGGTTATATGGTTTTTAAAATAGTTTTAAAGAACAGAAAATAGTAAAACTTGTTTGGACTATGATCCACAAAATTAATTTTTAACTTATCACTTTTGACCAAAAAAAATTATCACCACAAATTTTTTCTCTCCGCATCACATCTTCTAGAGCTTTATCTCCCTCTCTCTCTCTCCTATCTCCATTATTTTCTCACACAACAAATCCCTTTCTTCTCTCTCTAGCTGTAATTCTCTCTCTCCATTATCTTCTTACACAACACAAAAATACACATACAACAAACCCACACCCACACATACAATAAACACACACACACACATACAGATTTGTTACAGAGAGAGAGAGTGAGAGGAAATGACACTGGAATCAACTTTGGAGCCGATACAGGAGTAAACATAGTTCTGAACTCAGATATATGTGTGTGTTTCCTTTCGTTTGGTTTTCGCCAGAGTGTGGAGAGAGGAAGAAGAGAGAGAGAGAGAGAGAGAGAAAGAGAAAGAGAAAGCCAAAAAAAAAATAGAGAAAGACAATAAAAAAAACTTTTTTAAAGTTGGCTATGTTTTGCTACTAAGAAAGTTTGAAGGAGAGATCTCATTAATGAAGAATTGAGTTGTTCTCGTGTTTCCCTTCTTTTGTCTACAAAACACAGAAAACAAGCTAGCAAGCCTACCTTGTTTTCCATTTTTTGTTTTTTAAGTCCATCTTTTCCTAAAAATTGGAAAACAAAAACCCAAACCAAACAAGTTTCTCTTGTTTTTTTAGAAATTTGAGATAAAAAACTGTTTTCAAAATTCAAACCAAACAGACCCTTAGTTTTGTGGGCTCCATTCACATGTGTAGATGAAATATGAAGAAATGACCATTGCACTATTTGTAAAGAAATCTAATCTAATCTTACAACAACTTTGGATTGGTTTGATGCCAACTCAAAATGAGGATACTTAGGTACTTAGTTTTGAACAAAATTTTAATTTAATAAATTGTGTTTTTTTAATAACATAAAGCCGAAATTTTGTTTATAATTTTTTGAGAGATTTACATTCATACCTCCGGAGGTTTGTCATTTAATCACTTAGATCTCTTAACATTATCAAATATTTTAAATTTTACAACCAAAATTCATGTTCTATTATAACATTTATTGAAATAAAATCTAATTAAAAAAAATCATAATTATTGTGCAATTATACTGTCATAACAGATATACTAATGGACATTGATGGTATAAGTCTAAGTGTTATACGTGTACAAACTTTAGAGGGTCTATATATAATATTTCAAATATCAAGGGTCTGAATAATTAAATGACAAACTCTAGGAGATCCGAGTGTAATTCTCCCTAACTTTTTTAATTGAATTTGTACAACACATGAGACAAGTTGAGAGAGAAAGGGCAGAACTTCATCCACAGACCAAACTTCATCTCAGGAGACTTAAGAGAGAGGGAGACAGAGAGAGATATTGGATCTGATCCGATCACGTGCGAGAGGAGATTAGATCGATCGAGAGATAGTAGATCTGATGGGTGGACAAAACAAAGCAAATATGTTACAACTACGTGCTTTGGTTTGTGTCTATTAATTTGTTCATTCATTCATTCATTTTTTTTTATCCAAGGTTAGATAGTACTTGTATTTGTTGTTGGGTAGAAAAATAGTTTTTTTTTGGGGGGGGGGAAGAAATTAGTTTGGTAGTTCATCCATACCCAAAATCTGAGAATATCTCCATTTTGGTACATCGAAGGAGGTTGTGTATTAGAGACATTTTGGGTGGATTTTTGGGGTTTGTGTAGATTTAAAGCTGAAATTGTGCGATATATATATAGAGAAAGATAGGGGGTTAGTACAAGAGAGAGAGGGGAAGAAGAGCAGTGGGTCCACTCTTGTGAAAATGAAAGTAAAAGTAGATACAAACCCTAGCCAAATTACTATGGAGGGTGTCTTTGTAATTTCACCCTTAATCGTACCCACAAACTTCACAATCCCATATTTCACATGGGTTACAATAATCCGGCTTAGGGAGGAAAAGGCTTCAAAGACTACGACCGATTTTTTCAAACACAACAAAAATCCATCTCATTTTTCATAGCCAAACCAAGGATATGTGAGGCCCTTCACAATTATAACCCAATTCCCCCTATAATCCCCTTATATTCGGTCATTCAAACACCCCCATATATTCTAACAAATCAAGGGACTACATCATTATTATTTGAGGCCCACACTACCCTAGTGTATAAATAGGCAGACCTTGCCTTACCAAAAGGGAGGTGTGTGTAATTGTTTTCTCATGAGTGTAATCATTTTTTTTCAAGTAATACAAACGAAATGAGCATTAAAGGAGCTAGAAATTTTATCGAAGATGGGTAATGATGCAAAAAATAGACTTATGCAAGATCAATAGTCAAGTGTATGATAAAATGTAATTAATGGACAATTAATAGAGCAATCAATGACAATAATATAAATATCAGGTCAACATACAAATATATAGTGGTTCGGTCCGGGTGACCTATTCCACTCCGAAAAACGGCAACGATGGCCGGGGACCTTTATTAATAAAGTAAGGTAAATAAGAGAGAGAACAATGATTAGCTTCGGGAGAGATACAATAGTTAGGAGAGAGAAAAACTATGTGTAGAGTGTGTAGAGAGGTGTAGAGAAAGATCAAGAGGTGCCCCCCTCATGTACAGAGATCTTACAATTTATAAGTACAGAGCATTGGTTAAGGCGGTGACGTAAGGGCAAATGCACTAATTTTTTGGGTAGCTACAAAAGGTAAGTGTCATAAGAGGTTGACTTGATCTTTGAGAGTGAGTATCCCGATAATTGCTCTCCACCTACTCTAATTATTCTTGGACATTGGGCTAGGTCGAATTCATGAACTGGACTTGATTTGCTTTTTAGCTGATTTGAGCTTACTTGATTTATTAGGCCTGACCTAGTTAAATTTGGGCTCGTCATTTGCCCCCATGCCCCAAGCCCTTGAGGTGGTAAGAGGTTGAGGGCATGAGAGTCTTTGGACAGATGTGGGTTTCATGTTCTTCATGGTGATAGCTTCATTATCTGAAAAAGGTTCTTTGTCCTGCATAGTAATAGCTTCTTCAATCTCTTACTCCGTTCACACCTTGAGAGCTCATCCTCTTGACTTGATAATCACTCTATGATCAGTTTCTATGTAGTTTCACCCACATTATTTGCGGAACAGGAAAGTAGGCTCCAAATAGTTCATGACCATCTTTTCAAGAAATTCTCGAAGATTATGTCCGCACCAGTTTGTCCCAAGGTTTCTTGTAGGCTAAAGAAGAAAGATGTTTGTTCCTTCCCATAGACTCTTAATGGTTTTGGCATTGTATGTTTTTTGCCTCACACCAAGTTTGTAGGTACTTCTATTGATAGGACGATGATGGAGGCTCTCTATACTTCAAGGGTGACGTTTTCTTCTCCTTCTTCTAAGAGGGCGAAGTCTGATGCCCCTAGCACTTCTTAGTCGGGGCCAAGCCCATGAGTATGTTAGCCGACGTGAATTTGGCGAGGACGTTTGCTATACCGTTCTCCTATCGGGGCACATGGTGGATTTGGAAGTAAGTAAAACTTTTTAACAATACTTGGACCATTGATAGGTACTCTTGAATCCTTTCCTCATTCGTTTCAAAGTCTTCCTTTATCAGGTTTACTATTAGTTGTGAGTCACTGTAGACTGTCAAGTAGAGGGCCTTAATCTCCAATGTGAGCTTCAAGTCTAATATTAGGGTCTCATATTCAGTTTGATTGTTGGATGTTACAAAATGGAGGGAGACGACGACTTGAGTGGAGTGTCATGGGGGCTGATCAACAATAGTCCTACACTGCCGTCTTCTTTGGTGGAGGACCTATCCACGCATAGTCTCTAACAAGGTACAGTAGATGGTAGCAAAGGTGTGGAGGGCTCCCGTGGAGTAGGCGCAAAGGAGTCGGGCACCTCTAATCTCAAAGTGTGTTCTCTCGAGGTCTGTAGAGCTGTCTCTAAGACATAGGGCTTTCTCAAGATAGTGTCTTGGCTTGTCTTAGGGTGGGTAGAGGCATTATGCATTGAGCAAGTGAGCACAGAGGTGCGTGATATTTCCTCCCGGGATTCCCATGGTGGTGTAGACTCTCGGGACTCCCTTGGTAGTGTAGACTCCCGAGACTCCCCTAGTAGTGTAAACTCCTAGGATTATCGTGGCTGTGTAGACTTTCCTTTTGGTGTAGACTCCTAGGACTCCCATGGTAGGACTCTTGTGGTGGTGTAAACTTCTAAGACTCCTCTGGCGGTGTTGACTCCTACGACGGTGTAGACTCTTGGGACTCCCATGACGGTGTAAACTCTTGGGATTTCCGTGGCAGTGTAGACTCCCGTGGCAGAGGCTTATAAATAGACTATCTGCGTGAGAGCAGAGTCAGAGTTGTGAACGTTATGTGAGAGGGCCACAAGAGCTGAGGCTGAGTTACACAAAGCTCGGGAGATGACTGTCGTAGTAGAGACTTATAAGGATACTACTTATGTGAGAGCAGATTCATAGCTGCGAATGTCCAGTAAGAGGGCCGCATGAGTTGAGATTGAGCTACGTATAACTCGGGAGATGATTGCCGTGTAGAGGCTTATAAGGAGACCTCCTGCTCGAGAGTAGAGTCATAGTTGTGGACGTCCCGTGAGAGGGTCTCAAGAGTTGAGGCCAACCTACGAATAGCTTGGGAGAGGATTGTCGTGACAGAGGCTTATAAGAAGAGTATCTAAGCGAGAGCAGAGTCATAACTGTGAACGTCCCGTGAGAGGGCCGCAGGAGCTGAGGCCAAGCTACATATAGCTCGGAAGATGGCTATCGTGGTAGAGGCTTATTAGGAGATTACTTAAGCGAGAGTAGAGTCATAGCTGCGTACGTTTGGTGAATGGGCCCCAAGAGGTGAGGTTGAGCTACGTATAGCTAAGGAGAAGTCTGTCGTGGCAGAGACTTATAAAGAGACTACTTGCACGAGAGTAGAGTCGTAGTTGCGAACATTCCGTAAGAGGGTCATAGGAGCTGAGGACGAGCTATGTTTAGCTAGGGAGATGACTGTCGTGACAGAGGTTTAGAAGGAGATTACTTGCGCGAAAGTAGAGTCATAGTTGTGGACATCCTATGAGAGGGCCGCAGGAGCTGAATCCGAGTAATGTATAGCTCGGGAGAGGGTTGTAGTGGTAGAGGCTCATTCCATTGAAATGGAGACAAGGAGGGAGACTGCTAAGATGGTCATTGCAGACGCCTTTATTAATGGTTATAAAGAGCTTGACAACTTTCTCTGCTATTGATTTCTTTGGCTTCGTCCCATATGAGGCATCAGGGGTAGATGGTGACGGAGAGAACCTTAATAACAATGGCTCGGGGAACAGTAACTGATCGTCGAGAATATGATGACTTTATCTTTTTGTCTACCTTGTTGTTAGGTCATGTTATGACTTTTGTAAGTCGTTTACAAACTTTATGAAAACAAGACAGTTTTGGACGCAATAATCTTTGTAGAGTTTTATTTCATAAATAACAAAAAAAATCAAGTGTAACAAAAAATGACAAATAAAATGAGAGCCACTAGCTTATACATGTTATTGATAATAACTTTTCAGTTGGAATCACCTCCTCCTCCAAACTCTCCGGAGATCATCTAGATTTCTCCGAGGGGCTGTTGGCGCTCTTTGTCATTCTAGTTCCTGTCAAGCACCGAGTTTTGTCCTCTGCCAACAATGTACTGCCGCAAATGGTCATGTTGTATAAGCTCCTCGACCTACCTTTTAGGATCAAAGCGGTCATCAGTATCATGGTCATGGTCGCAGTAGAAGTAGCAATATTTGTTCGGGTTTATATGGTTCGGGGCGGTCTTCATCTTTTCTGGCCAACGTACTGTAGGATCATCCTATATTTGGAACATGATATGCTCTACGGAAGCATTGAGTGACATAAAGGCTTGTCACTCTCTTAAAGGCGGGGGACTGAGGCAGTCCTGGACAAAGACTTTCTCTGTCCTATTCCTTTTATTCTTTGTTTTTCGCTTGTCCTCACGGGTGTCCTTCTTCTTCTCTCCCCCGTGGGAGGACTCACATCGTCTAGCCTTAGTGACATCCTCGGTATTCGTGTATTTTTGTTCCATTGACAATAACTCGGGCATGTTGGATGATGGTTTTTTTAAGACAAAGAACATGAAAACTGGAGGAGCGCAGACCCACGATAAAGGCGACCATGGTCACCTTGTCGTCTGGCTCCTCGTTAAAACGAATGAGGTAGCTTCTCAGGTTTTAATCCCAATTCTGCTTGATGGTGAGCAGGTGGGTAACTGACTTCTAGTGTCGGCGTCCCCCAATGAGGTGGGAGACAAAAGACTTACTTAAATCCGCAAAGGAGTGGATAAAAGAAGGCTTGAGTTTGGCGAACCACTGACTTGCGAATCCCTTGAGGGTAGTAGGGAAGACTTTGCGCATAATCTCATTAGGTACGTTGTGGAGTTGTATGAGAGATTTGTATGTGTTAAGATGGTTGAGGGGATCTTTGGTGCCATCAAAGATCTTAATGCATGTATCTTGAACTTTGAGGGTAAAGGGTATTTGCCAACATCTGCTACAAACAGTATATCAGTGCGTCTTACCAAGTAATACACCATCTCCGGCGACTTTGCTTTGATGGTGTTGAGGGCATCACCGAGCTGGTTTTATACCTCCCTGATCTTCTCGTCCCATTAGTTGGGGTTGTCCTATTTTGGGTCATTGTAGTGACTTTCATGATCAACATACTATTTTTTTCCTTTGTCCTCTTACGCATGTACATGAAAAAGGGAAATATGTAGCTTCCTGTGTTGAGGAGAGATTCCCGGGCGAGGGGCACCCTGGTGTTGCCCGGGAGTGCTTTGATGCTAGGCCCCACGGTGGGCGTCCTGACTAGTGAGATTGTGACACCAATTGGGGGGAATATTGTTCCCACAGGCTGAGGGACAGCGCCTCCTAGTGTAATCATTAGTTGGATGATACGCTGGTTTTGGCTTACCAACAATTGCATAGTCTACAAGAGCTATTGCCCAACCATAAGGGTTGTTACAATAGATGGTTCCGCTGGTGCAAGCGGAGGAAGAGCCTACTCCTAGGGGCTGACTTGTTATTCTTTGGTTGTTGACTTATTGACCTGGTCGTGATCGCCATAGAGCCCTAAGGATATGTTTAAAATGACTTTTTAATGTGACAAATAGAGTCATAAGGGTGTGTTTAGGGTGACTTTTTAAAAGTGTTTTTAATATTTATAACTTCTCATAAGAACTTTAAAAAAAATAGTGTTTGAAAACTGTCCCACCAACAGCTCCACCGCCCCACCACAATCACCACCACTGCTGCCACCCTACCACATCCATCACCTCACTATTATCGTCATTGCCACCACTACTGTCACTCCACCATCACCTCTCCCACAACAATCACCACTACTGCCCCACCACCTCCACTATTGTAACCCCCCACCACCACCACATTAGTGCCCCACCATCACCATTGTTGCCGCCACCTTACAACCATCGCCATTGTCCCACCATCACTCTTACCTCATCACCCCACTGCCCCCAACCACCATCACCATTGTCACCTATAACTGCCACAATTATAATCGATTGTCATCATTTATCACAACTACCACTGTCTCCTACCATCACATTATCGCCCATCATTACTACCACCGGTTGCTCTCACTATAAACAGTGCTTAAATTTCTTTATTTATTCTCTATCTTTGTAATTTGATTTTAGGTGCGAACACAAATATGTTTATTGTTGACCATTTTTTTTATTACTCCGTGCCTTCAGCATAAAAAATAACTATTAATCTAAAATAACAAGATACGTGGGCCAATTAGCACCGAATTCAGCTAGAGCCTAAGATAGCAGTGCCTTTTGCTTCATTACAATTTCACATCAATGTTATCAAATTACATTCATCTTACTATATTTTATTTAGACAATCAAATTTGATAAACTCATACATTATTTATTGTGTCATAAATTCAAACGTATAGATTAAAGCGAAAAAAAGTCAAGGTACTAGTAAAAAAAAACAAAGACAATAGGCTTAAACTCATTCGGTATAAAAGTTTAAAACGAATATTAGGATTCAAATTTTAATGAATACTATGAAAAATGTAATAATTCTTGCTTTTTTGAATTTGTTCTCTGCATACTCAATTATTCATGTCTTCAATCAAATAAAACTTAAATTCATATTCATTACATACATCGAGATTTCATATTGGAAATCCTCAATTTTTTTTGTTAGTTTCGTAAATTAGGCACAATCTTAGACACAAAGAGATAAATCCAACCCATTAACCCAATAAAAATCTAAGGGCTATACAATTTTTAGAAATACGAAAAAAACACAGATTTAACCTCATCCCTTTTTGTTTTTAACCAAATGACTACAAATAATTTTTGTTCTCTTTTTCATTTCGGGTCTGTTTGTTTAGTAAGAAAAAAATGATAGAAAGTGAAGTGAAAAAAAATAAAATGATAGAAATATTTTCATGCATATATTTAGTTGAATGACAAATTTATGAAAAAATTTTAAAAAAAAATTCTTATATTATTTGAAAAAAAAAAGTTATAAGAAAATTTTTATAATTGTCTAAATTATATTAAATTAGTTTAAAAAGGAAAAAAAATATATAAGTATAATTATAAATTAAATTTTTTAAAAAAAGTGGCTTGAAACCTAATTCTACAACAATCACTAACACAATTTGGGCCAAATTATATGATTAATCAAATTAATATAATTTTTTTTAAAATTAATAACTAATAAAATATTATGCAAAAATAAGGATAAAATGAGAAGTTAGTTATAGATTACAACTTTCTTGTAAAAAAAAAAGTTGGTTATTTGCGTGAAAATTTAAGTATAAAAATTTTATTTTTTCTATTATTTTTTTTATGCTGACCAAACACATAAAATTTTATTTATTTATTTATTTTTATATTTTTTACCACTCTCTCGCTAAACAAACCAACCGCCCATGAAAAACCTCGTTTGGTAACGTTTTTATTTTTGTGTCTTCAAAAAACAAAAACAGAGACAATTTTTTGTCTTTGTTTTGTGGTAAATACGGAAACAGAAAATATGTTTGGTAGTCATTTTTGCCTATCAAATTGTGAGAATAAAAACATAAAATATGTTTGGTAACTACCTCAAGTTTTATCCTAAATATGCTTTATAATACCTCATTTTTTGTTTTCAAACAAATCAACACTTTATTTCATGAAAAATAATTTACAACCATGAATTAAAG
>CM042186.1:36892066-36908410 GCA_023539305.1 Ilex asprella | reverse complement strand
CAATGTAAAGGCCAAACAGTCACAAGTCAAGAATCAAGAAACCAAGCATAAATCAGTAAAATTCTTCACAAGTATTTCTATTTGGCTGCTCTCCCTAATAACAGCTCTCTCTCTCCTCAGTTCTTCTCTCTTCTGAGTTGTTGAAGATGCCTAGACCTGGCCCAAGACCCTATGAGTGTGTTAGAAGAGCTTGGCACAGTGATAGACACCAACCCATGAGAGGCTCTCTCATTCAAGAAATTTTCAGGTACTGAGTCTCTCCCTTTCCACTTAAATGAAAATTGTTTATATATATTTATATGTGTGTGTGGGTCCGATTCTTATTCAGAAGATATTTATGATTAGGGTTGTGAATGAGATTCATAGTTCGGTAATTAAAAAGAACAAGGAATGGCAAGAGAAGATCCCTATTGTTGTCCTGAAAGCTGAAGAAATTTTGTATTCCAAAGCCAATTCTGAGGTTTGTTTTTCACTCATATTATCTGAATTTTAGCATTTACTCAGTTTTATTTATTTATTTATTCATATCTCAAAAATTGGGTTTTTGCTCATGTTTTACTTGTATCTCCTGGCTTAGGCCGAGTATATGGATCTTACAACTCTTCGGGACAGAGCTAATGACGCCATTAATACCATAATTCGACTTGATGACAGTACTGAATCCGGAAAACTTTTGCTGCCTTGTATTGAAGGTACCCATCAAAATTGATTTGCTCTTGTAAAGCTTGATTTTGGAATCCAAATGGGTGTCTGCTAGTCTATATTTTTCATTTGGTAGATATGAATTTATATATGTCTTCTTTTTCATCATGTATGTTCATGTATATTATGGTTGGTCATGGTGCAAAGGTAAATTTGTTCTATTGTGATCAGTGATCAGAGCATTACGAGTTTGGGTCACATAAACCAAATCTCCCTATTACCTTTCCAGGACCTCAAAATGTGAAGAGCCTTGTAGAATTTGTTGCCCTTTTTTTTCCCTATATTCATATAGTTATGTTTTCCATTTTAGACTTGAAAGATAATTTTTGTTATATACTGTATTTGTTTGGATTGGTGATAATCCATGTGCAATTTTCATTTTCCAATTTGCTCAGCTGCTCTACATTTAGGCTGCACTCCAAGAAGAGCATCAAGGAGCCAGAGGAACAATACTCCCAGCTGTTATCTTAGTTCTAGCATTCAAAAAACTACCTCTGTTCCCACAACTGATTTCGAAAAAACAGCTCAAGGAAATTGTACAAACAATACCCAAATCAGATCTGAGTATTCAAGGTTCATGAAGCCCACTATAATGAATTCCAACAAGTTTGGCTCAGTTTGTCTAAGCCCTATTGTCCGAAGCAATATTGTCTCTGCTGAAAAATTTCCTTCATTACCTGAAAAGTTTGTTCCTAGGAGTGATATTCTGTGTTTACCTAAGAAAATTAACCCTTCACTGAACACATGTTCAGCCTATCCCTTACACTGTGAAGATCAATTGCAATCTAAACAGTCTGAGCTTGGTTCTTGTAATTCTTCTAAACCGAATTCTTACTCCATAGGGCCTAGTGAGACAAAGGTCGCACAAATGGTTTCCTCTCGCAATGTAGATGCCTCAAACAGAATTACTCAAGTAAATTTTGGAAGTGACCCACCTGGGATTGCCTGTGATTTATCATTGCGATTGGGCCCTTCTGTGGTTCAGTGCAAAAGGTTGCCCCTTGATGTTGGTTTGAGCACTTCTCGAGAGGGGAGCAAATATAGTGATCTCTCTGCCCCAATCAATGAAGATTTCTCTTTCTTCTCCAGGGCCAATTCTGATGACCCATTAAACTCATGCTTGAGTGAAGGGAAATCTGAGAATGGAAGTTTGAATGTGGGGGAAAGAGTAAGAAAAAGGAAGGCAGTCCTTAATTACCCATCCGAGAATAAGAAACTTTTCTGGCAGCCAGTGCTTTCTTTTGGTGGAAGGATGAGCAATGCAGGTTCGTAAATTGACTTGTGCTTCGGTAGTTTCCTTCACATTTTTGGAATGGTGCAGCACATAGATATTTATTTCTAGCCTTCTTGAGCTCTTGCTGTACTCACTTGTTATGTCTACAATTTTCTCAGTAATGAGTAGTTTGTCGTGATGTTGTAAAATTTGAAGTGTAAATACTGATTGAGTTTTAGTATGAAAAAAAAATTGATCTGATCCAAGGCTGCTTGTAGAATATATACACACATAAATGTATGATTTTGGTGCATTGCCTTTGCTACTTGTATCCACGCAATTTTATTTATACATGAAACATAAAAAAGGGTAAAATAAGCAAACAGTAATGCTTGTGTCAAGATGTGGTAATTTAAAGGAAACTTAACAAGTTTGACGGGTCTATCAAGCTGTGGTTTCAGGTTAAATTTATTGTATCTACACAACTCAAGCCAAAATGTCACAAACTACTGGGATTTCCAAGGTGACGACGAGTACTCAAGCTGAGGATAGAGATTCTGGCATGATGGTAAATTGGTGGAACAGAAGAGCTTACTGAAACATCTTAACTATATCATTAAGCTATCTAAATAGAAATAGTCAAGGATTTGATTTGCCTGCATAATCTTTTTAATAAACCGAGTGTCAACCATGTGACTGACTTCAAATTGTTCGGTCTAAAGCTTGGCTGATTTGAATTGAGAATGGATGATAGGCATGGAGGTATAATTCTAAGCCTGTTAAAAGACCTGTTTGCATTAGTTCTCTGTGTATTCTATCTTCTGTATTGTGCAGTCTGAAGTTTTTTTTTTTTTTTTCTGAAATTGGTTGTTGCATCAAGACACCTGATTCACATGTATGAATCCTCCATATAGAAGCTGGTAGTGCATTTGGTTTATTCTTCATCCTAATGTTCAAATTGAACTTAAGGGTTCATGGCTGTGTTTGAGATATTTGGTGAACAGTGGAGTCTACATCTAGGCATTATAATGTCATGGGGATTGAGGTAGGAAAGAGAATATACGTGGTTCCGCACAACGTCGTGACTACATACACGGACTAAATGGCACCACATAACGTCATGACTACATACATGGACTAAATGGCCAATTGAATATACGTGATGTGTTATTAATAGTTGTTATATAATGAACTACAATTTATTTATAGAGTGAGAAATACGCTTGATTAAAATAAAGTATCACTCATGTCTATCGTCTTCTTGTCCGGATTTTGTGGATATTGTTGGGATCTGTTTTGAACCTATCATATCTCTAATATACAAGATCTGAGGTGGGTTTAGGTATATTTTTTTAGCCTAACCTTTATAGTTAGAAGAAATTATATTGAGCCATTGGACTTAGGTTCAGTTGAACTACATTCTAATTAGTCTAACCAGGAACTGGGGATGAATTGAGGATGGGTGCGTTGGTTGTTTATTGGGTGGGGAGCAAACAGGTGTCTCTATGCAGAATCCAAATGCTATCTTATCTTAAATCAATATACCTGGGTGGGGCCATGTTACTTTTTCAATTGGGATGGGGCAGAAAAAGACTCGTGAAACTCTGGATATGGATTTATGTGCTTATATATGAGTGGTGGCAAATGCTTGTGCAAACTGGTTGTACCTGAACCACATGTTGAGCAGCAGAGGAAGAGCAGGACTTCCTTGATCCTACCCTACAAGGGATTGTGTCTGTGCATTGTTCTTTCTTAAAAGGCCATTTGGGTCCTCCTCCTACCTCATAGGATTGGAAATGGAATCTATCACTAAAATACAGTTGTTTTAAAACTTTAGTACCAAAATACAATTATTTTGAAATTATTTACCAATTTACGACAGTTTTTAAAAGCGGAATCAATGAATTTGATTTCATTTGAAAGCGGAATCAAGAAATACGTTTTTATCTTGAAAATCGGATTTGTTGACTCCACCTTTAATAGAAGCGAAATCATCACATCCGTTTTTTACACAAAAAGGTGTTCAACAATTTCACTTTTCAATGCACAATATATAATTTAATCCTCCAATGATTTATACTGAAAGCGGATTCAACACATCCACATTCAAAGGCCTGCCCACCCCCCCCCCCCAATCCCAAAACAAACATTATAAAATTAATAACTATCCCCCTACTATTACACTTTTCGTACGTATTGAAAAATTATTTTTAGTAAATTGAAAAATTAAATTATAGTACTGTAAAGTTATCTAACTTGTACTCAAGATGATAACAATAAAAAAGACAAAAACCCGAGTGGGATTGTTTCTACCCCCACAAATGAAAATTTCATTCCTACCCTATTAAGCAATAAATAATAAAACTATTAAATTCAAGGGTTGTTTGTTTACTATTTTTTTTCTTGTGTTTTGTGTTTTTGTTTTCAATTTTTGTCAAAAATGAAAACAAAAATATGTTTGAGTACTGTTTTTGTTTTTGTTTTACATTAGTTATTTGGAAACAAAGACAAAAAAATGGGAACAAAAAATTTGTGTTTCAGGAAACACTCAAAACACAAAACACGCGCTTCTTGATTACATGAGGTCTCAACTTCGAGTCTTGTTAGACACAAAAGACTCGTTCATTTCTCAAAGTATAAATAAGAGTTCTTTTTTCTCCCTTCTCCTTCACACAGATTTAATCTCTCTCTCTCCTCCTCTCTCTTTCAATGACGAAGACGAACTGATGGTACTCTGCCAACGAAGACGAATCGATGGTGCTCTGCCAACGAAGACAAACTACTACGTCTCTCTCTCTATTCCTTGCTATCTGTAAAACCCATAAACGAAGACACAAATTTGTGTATATATGCACAAATTTGCGAATATATGCACAAATCTGTGCATATTTATGCACACATCTATGTATATTTACAAAGATCTGTGCATGTGTGTGTGTGTGAGAGAGAGTGACAGGTTTATGTGTGTGTGTGAGTGATTGACGAGCCTATGTGTGTTTTATGTTGTGTGATGCACAGATCTGTGCAAATTTACACAGATTTATGCGTGTGTGTGTTTGTGTGTGAGAGAGATGAGTCTATGTGTGTGTTGTGTTGTGTGTGTGTGTTATGTTCTGTGTGTGTGTGTGTGTTATGTTCTCTCTTTGTGTGTGTGTGTTGTGTGTTTGGATTAATTACCGATTGAATTGTCATTTGGAATTGTTCAATTGCGATTTAGGATTGATTGAATTACCATTTGGGAATAAATTATCATTTGGAAACTAATTATCATTTGGTATTGATTGAATTGCAATTTAGGATTGATTGAATAGCTATTTGGGATTAAATTACCATTTGGAATTGATTGAATTGCTATTTAGTCCCAATTTTTTTGGTTTTTTATTCTCATAATTTGATAGACAAAAAATGACATCCAAACATGTTTTTTGTTTCGATATTTATCACAAAACAGAGACAAAAAATTATTTCTATTTTGATTGTTTTAAAAACACAAAAACAAAAACGTTACCAAACGACCCCTCTCCTTTTAAAATTTCTAAAAAGATTACCCATTTTACTCCTCCCCTTACCCAAGCAAAACCTTAAATCCTAAACATTAAAAAAATCCTATCCGCTGAAACTATTATTATCCAAGAGAATATCAATCGTACTCTCCAAACCCAAGCAACAAACCCTAAACCCAGGGGAAAGAGATTTTATTTCTTTTGCTATAAAGCAATAAAAAAAAAACATTCAAAATGAAGAAACTTTATGTCTTTTGTTGAAGTAGAACTATAAGATTTTATTTTAAATGACACAATACAAACATATTAGTCGCAATATTTCTAATGACGATCATATTTTCAACAGTATAGTGGTGTGTCATGTAAGCAAAGAGTAACATAGAGAAATTTTTCATAATAATCACCATCACTTGATTCTTCAAAATCAGAAAGATTATTGTCAGAAGCCAAAGATGGATCGGATAGTATTGCATTAATAGGCTCTACAGGGTCTGAATGTTCAATCTTTATCTTACTAATAAGGTGGAATTGATTTGGCCGTCGTTCCATCTGATCATTCTCAAGAACCAGTGTTGCAATGATATCATGATAGTTATTCGTGTACCATTTTACACACATTTCAGTTGAACGTGCTTGTGTCACTCGTAATTCATGCCAACGACAAATACACTTCAAGCTCACAACGCTTAAAATAAGATTTCAATCAACTTGGTCCCAGTGGTTGATAATAAAACTCTAGAGGCAGAACAAAGGTTGCAAGTCCAATTATCACATGGATGACTTCGGTGAAAAGGTTATGAATGTTGATTGGCTTATTCTTCAAGAAACACAATTTTCTATACCATATTACTCCATTGGGATCTGTGTAATTATCGGGTTTTAGTGAACTGAATGAAGAAAATATTTTATGATGTCAGTGGTTGGTTGGAAATGAGTCATCGTTGGTTTGGATTGAAGACCCAATTGTTGATGTTGTTGACATTATATTGTATGTAGGGTTTACACTGTAGATAAGTATCTGTATATAAACAGAAATGTAACTTATTTTAATATTAGAGACATTGAACTGAGTAGTAACATTTTGTAGTGAACATACAGTGAGAAATGAACAATGATAGCGACTATACATTGATGACATAACATTGATACCAACGTACTAACAATGTTGTGGTAACTCAGACATTGATGACATAACACTGATAGCAACATACTAACAGTGTTGTGTTAAATCACCACTGATGACTTAACATTGATAGTGATATGCATCGTTCAGTGATGAGACGAATCAAAAGTGTTGCACGATTAGTCAAATTATTATATTTTAAAAAAATTATCCACAATTGACAAAATAGTGATCATGACTACCATCACAATATCGCTATGAATTTGTTGTGTGTGTTGTCCTTACCAACTACAAACATGAGTTACAGTCCACACATGGTGCTTGAAAGATGGATTATCATTGGATGTTAGAGGATGAACTCTTCTATCATCTAAATCATCGTTTACGTTTCTCACAGAGGTCAGTGAATAAAATGAGGGAGGAATGACAATATCGTTTGAATGAGAGAGAAGTTCTAAGTGAAGATTTACACATTTGCAACATATACAGGTCGCGACAAATTTTCATTAATATGCCTATTGATACATCACAACAATTGAAAGGTGTATTGTGGCGTATTCGAGGAGAAAACAACCAAATGATAATACGACAAACTCAGTACAATTTTTCGATGAATTGCAAGCGATCGTGCTATAGAAGGTTTGGTTGACAAAGCACGTTTGTGCTTACAGTTGTTTACAGAAGTAGGATGTGTTTTTAACGTTGAAATGTCGGGCGAAGAAAGTTTCCCATGATGAAGATTCCTTGATCAATAACAATTTACGCATATGTTAGTTTATTCTCTAGCGGTTGTACTCATGCATCGTTTATTATAATCATGCTTATATGTTTATACTAATTTGTTGTTGTAGTTTATCTGTACTGTCATTGTGCATTGTTAAAATATAATGTGCCGTTTGTTGCCTTATGTTATCATACCCATTAAAGTGGAGAACAACGCTAAACATAACAATGCATACAATATAAAAAAAATACATATACATTTGAAAACAATAGAAACTATAAGTTGGAATTAAGTATGTATTGTAAATACTGACTTTAAACATATTGTATTTTTAAAAAATTCGGCAAAATTTTCCTTAAATTTCTACCATACCAAAATAAATTTACCTTATATATATAATATCAAAACAACAATAATCACAGCAACAATACAACGACAAACATAACCAACACAAACAACGCCACCAACACCCAACCACAACAGCACAAACACCCCACCACACATTCATAAACACTCCACCACACAACCAACAACAATACTTAGAAACTATTCTATAACATACATATGAAAATAAATTTCCAAAAATGATAAAACATGATGTAACCCTCCGGTTTCCCAGACGCGTTACTTAATAAAATCGATCGATCACAATAAACCACTAATATCTCCGAATATAAGGATAGAGCTCTAATTGCCTCAATAAATTTATAATCACAATTTTAATCTCCAAATAACAATAAAAATTAAAAATAATATCAAGATTCGTTTATCTTCCATTCCTCAAATATTAACTTTGGTCATTCCCTCTGAGATTATCCTGGAAAAAAAATATTAAAAACGGGAAAATATACAATATAACATAAAACAATATGCTCAACAAGAAAAATATGAATGACCAAATACCAAATAATTCAGATGATAAGAATCATGGATAAGGAAATCAAGAATCACATTCGATAGGCCACATAACTTAACTGCTATCAAATATAGTCTCATATTCAGTTTCTCTTGGTGACATGACAAGTAACACTTAGGCATATAAATCCATACTCATAATAAATAATCACACCCCGTAGGACTGTAATCACAATTGCACCTGTAGGGGCCATAATCACATTTCGTCAATTATACCTCAAGTACACTTCATACATGTATCAATTAATTCCAAAATATAAGTTAACCAATGAAAATATTAGAATGTCGCATCAATCAGAATAATCAGTAGGAATACAAATTTCAGATAATCAAATGACACTTTTTGCAAAGAGATTTAAAAGACAATAGTATATTATATACTACCCCGTATTTCAAAGTTATCAATAATTCTAACAGATGTGAAATTAGAAGTATTATGAACAAAATAGTCAAATTTTATAACAATCAAAAATAAAATCACTGCTCAATTTTTTACCCTAAAATCTCATAATTTTTTTTTATTCTCTCTCTCTCCTCATTTTTTTCTCTCCTTTCTTGCATGCGTTTTGACCTCTAGAACAAGGTTGTTTATAGCCAAATTTTTGCTTCCAATGTCACTTAGGTGACTTCACATTGATCACTTCATTTTGCATCACATGGACAAGTGTCCAAGTTTTGTCCAAGTCTTTCATTTCTTTCTTTTTTTTTTTTTTGAATGCCACATGTCACATTTTTTTCAAATATTATATATTTGTACATATGACATTTATTTTACATTCTATTATATCATTTAGATACTTGAATATTGATATGATATTTTATTTCAACCCGAAACATGACTTATATTATAGTTATTTAACTCGTATTCGCTACACAAATATCTTCTATACACTCTGATGCATTTTTCAACTCTTTGCTATGTAACCCAAAATTTTGGTATGAATTTCAACTTATACATCCGTCTAATGGAAATTGGTTTACTTACTCTGCACACTTCAAATTTCTATACATACAACGAAAGTTAATAGTCTCACTTCCCACAAGACATATACAAGATCTGATACTTAAGCTCTAATACCTCTTTGTAACGCCCTGGTTTCCTAGACGCGTTACTTGATTAAATTGACTTATCACAATAAACTATAAATATCTCTGAATATAGGGACAGAGCTCTAATTGTTTTAATAAAATTATAATCACAATTTTGATCTCCAAATAACAATAAAAATTATATCAAGATTCGTCTATCTTTGATTCCTCAAATATTAACTTTGGTCATTCCCTCTAAGATTATCCTAAAAAAAATATTAAAAGCAAAAAAATATACAATATGATATGAAATAATATGCTCAACGAGAAAAAATATGAATGAAAAAATACCAAATAATTCAGATCATAAGAATCATGGATAACACAATCAAGAATTACATTCGAGAGACCACATAACTCAACTGCTATCAAATATAGCATTATACTCAGTTTCTCTTAATAACATGACAAGTGATACTTGGGCATATAAATTCATACTCATAATAACTAATCACACCCTGTAGGGCTATAATCATAATTGCAATCCCGTAGGAGCCATAATCACATTTCATCAATTATGCCCAAGTACACTTCGTACATGTACCAATCAAGCCCAAAATATTTAGCCCAAAATATAAGTTGACCAATGAAAATATCATAATGTCGTATCAATCAGAATAATCAATAGGAATACAAATTGATCAGTAGCATAAAGAGTAGACCCAGTGTCACATGACTCAAGTATGACCTGCCTCAATTCGAACTGGCACATGACAAGATTAGGGAAATGTCACTCTACTACTACAAAGCATATCAGTGGTGCACGCGCCATCCATACATCACTCCTAATAGCGTAGTATGCTAGTAATTCTATTATGACATCAGCAGTATATGACATCCACACCATCTACAACAAAACAAATACTCAATTTAAATGTTAGTCTAAGCACATTTGACATTATAATCTAGTCTATGTTTGTGTACAAATCGAACCTACTCTTCATGCATTTGATCTAGTTGATCTCTCTAATGTCTGAAGACGTGCCTAAGCCTATGTACATATGATGTCATACGCACATTCCACCTGCAACACAAAACAATTCATTTCAATCAATGGTGAAAAAATACTAATGTGTCAACTAGTAATTCCTCGTTACACATTTGCAACCCAACGGATCCCTAGGTAATGGATCATGATGCTCCGACATCTCCTCCGCAGCAACAGGTACCTTTGTAGCAATCCCAATATCAAGCCCCTCAGGAACTTGAAATGCATCGAGTATATCTTCCACTGCTTTCTGATGAGGTAGTACTCCTCAGGCTGGATATGTGTAAGCCGTTCTCATACCCACAACTATTCAATTTAATGTAACATAATATTTAGCGGTCCTCCAAATGTAACGTAACTTATAATTACATGTAAATGTAACAATATCTGTAATATAACTAGCGGTCCTCCAATGTCGGATGCGTTTGGGGCAGTGGCACGACACATCTCACAGTACAAGCACACTAGAATTGCACTACCCCAACTCAGTCTCCCAGAAGTATCTAAGTCCTCAAGATGTTGTAAGTACATAAACCCAACCTTGTTCTTGGACTTGTCTAAAAAAATGAAAGCCCTAAGGAGAAGCACAATGTAGGCACAAACATATCGACCAATGGTGATGGCATCAATAACATCTCGGTACGGCTCAACAAATAAAGCAGTTAGAGTGGTCATCTTAAATCGAGATCCAGATAAAGTAGTTTTCGGTGGTCTGAAAAAAGTAGTTTTGAGTGGTCTAATGCCTAGATGTTGCTCACAGTAATCCTGTCATTTCTACATTGTACGATGTGTATCAACACCTGCCACTGCATCACCGTCAATGGGGAGTCCGGTAAGTATTGTCATGTCTTGCAATATAACTGTCACCTTGCCAATGGGAAAATAGAATGTATGCATCTCCACCCTCCACCGCTCCACTAGTGTAGTGATCAAATGGTGGTCGAGCTATATAAACAAAATATTGTATATCCCATAAAATCTGGTAGTCATAACACGGCGCAATATCCTATCATCGGGATGTCGCAAGCGACGCATAGTATCCTCAGCCTGATAGTACTTCAATGGTGCTAATTTCTTTAATAATTACATAAAGTCATTAAAATTTAATTTGTGAGTTAAGTTTTGAATATATGTATTGTAGTCAGTAAATTAAGTGCATGTCCATCCCATATCTGTGTGAACCGATGTTGTACCTGCCAGTATAATAGTACTAGGTTAATAGGTTTCGGGTGTACTAATTCACGCGCCTGCTGATGCTCCATACCTTAATTGCATTAAATTACATTGCAGTAAGACATTATCACTACACTAGTAACAAAAATTACATAGACTCATTACATATACATAAAGTTAGATGTCACTACATAGGGGAATATATTTATCTGATATATATTGTTCATTATTTAATACAATTCAATACAACAAACAACCGCACGTACTTCTTTAAATGAAGTTTACCCTTTTTATTCTTCATTAGACATATAATCATCTGATATATATTGTTGACTATTTAATACACTACTACGCTCTACATATGATAAGTCTCGTCCATATGCATTTTGTACCATGTCCGTTGCAAGTTGATCCATATAATATCGTCGCCTACGAACCAACATTCTATTATTCTCCTTTCAAACTTGAGTAACTGTTGATTTGTAATCTTGTCTGTTTCTTCTTTGCATCATTAGAGATCTTCGGTGTGTCACCGGTATACCAAGTACTCTAAACTCAGTGCATAAATCGTTTGATTCATTACCACGTAACACCCAATCTCATTTTAGTCCAGCATAATACTCGTTTGAGTTAGTAAATTTCTCACTTTTGTAATCATCGTTCCGCTCTGTCAAAAGCCAAACCCTTTGCTGTTTGCGATTGTTCGCAACTATTGGTCCTCGAGATGTAAATATAATTCAATTGAAGTATCTGCAATAAGTATACAATATGAATATAAGCAGAATATAACGAACAACGATGTAATTACATAAACACGACTACTACAATTTCACCATTACACGTACACAACATACTTATACAGATGAATATAGTTCATTTATTAGAACCAGACATTACATTAGTATCTACATTCAATGACCCCTACGCACATCTTGTGCAGTTCTGGATGGGCATGTTCATCGATCGTGGCCTGGTTGACCACACAATCTGCATTGATACGTATTACGGCCCTGTCATATGTCCATTTCATTTTGAATGCAAGTAAATTGGGGACGGCCTTTCAAGTGTAGTAGATTCGGATTAGGACAGACTTTTGGACCAATGCACGTATCCCATAGTTTTTGCGATGCAGTGGATGAAATTCAGAGGCCCAAGAGGTATCATAGGCAGCAACAATGTATATCTCACAACATACTACCACGGGTCTAAATGCCTCTTTAAAAAAGCGTCATTGCATGAGAACATGACATTTTATAGGTGTTCCACTTTTCACATGAACATGTGTGGCCTAAAACGTTTAATACCTATGCATTACCCTTTTTAGTGACCACATTTGTCTCCTCGGTGGTTTGGCTGAATGTGGTAACATTATGACCAATATTTTTTATTGCAATATATGATATCTTCTCCATAGCGTAAGGTGTGAATGAGCACCCGCTATTTGACGGCGAACCACATCTGTCATTGAAATACTAACAAGCTTGTAAAATATTGTTTCAACGTATGACGTGATTGATAAATGTCTTTGTTTTTTTAGGACAAAGTTGAACACCTCAGAAATGTTGGTTGTCATGACTCCATAATGCCTTTCATTGTCATTTACAAGTGTCCACTGCTCTTTAGGTATCTGATCAAGCCAATGAACTGTGAATGAGTTGATTTCATTAATTTTTGTTATGATCTTGTCATACTTATAGATTTGATGTGCAGTACTAGCATCCCATACTAGACGTTTAAAATGAGAGTTATGAAACTTACTGTTGAAGTCACTACGGACATGTCGCAAACAAAATTGAAGGTATGCATACAGTGTTTGCCATTCGAAAACATGAGCAGCCATTGATTGAATTATACCTTGATGGCAGTTAGATAGCAGACATATGCTCAAGCGGTCACCAACAACATCGTGTCTAAGTCTCCAAAGAAACCAACTCCATGTATCTATACTTTTCTCATTGACGATTATAAAGGCGAGAGGATAAATCTAATGATTTTCATCGAGCCCCATAACAATTAACAACTTTTATTTGTACTTCTAGTACAAGAATGTGGTATCGATGCTTATAAGTGGACGACAGTGTCGAAAATCGTCAATACACGGTTTAAATACCCAAAAGACTGTCAAAGACAGCCTCCCATTTTCAAGGTTGGCCAACTGCTATCTGACTATTGTACCCTGATTATATTTTTGCATTGCAACAAAAAATTTTGGCAAAATAGAATATGATTCATCCCAGTCAACAAAAATCATAGCTAATGCACTTTGTTTTGCTTTTCATGATTTCTTATACGAAATCTCATACTTATACACCTTGACAATGTGTTGTATTATCACAACAACATTTAGAGATGGATCTGACCTCACGAGGTCTTTTATTTGTCGTGCAACGAATTGAGAATCTAATTGCACATGGTCTTGGATGGCTGACACATGCAGACAAGTATGTGTGCCTTCATATTTGGTAATTTGAAACATCACGTGTATTTTCTCTTGACAAGCACGAAACCTCCACTTGCAGTCGAAATGGTATTTTTTACATCGCAAAACCAATAACTTTTTTTCACTCTCAACAACCTCGAATTGGACATGATTGTTAATTGAATAAATTTTTACTGCATCTTGCAATTATTTTTTACCCTTGAAGATTAGGTTGATGGATAACTTAGGCTGATCAAGATCCCACAATGAAGATCTTGTTTGATTATTGGGGGCAGACAGTTGAGGAAGTTCATCATTGGTGAAGAAGACGAATGATGACTTATGTATACGAACAATGTCTTGCACTATAACTGATGGGTCATTTACGTTGTCGTCACCATTAATGTTTTTTACATCATCTAACAATGTAATCTCTTCGTCCTCATCATCTATGTCTTCCGCATAATCAATTGCATGCATTCCGTTTCTCGCCAACATATCACCGTCTGACTAAACCAGATTTCGAATGACATCGGTCCTTGTTTCAGTATGAGATTGGATACCAACATTCGAAGAAGATGTGGTGTATCCCAAAAAATATTGATGTTTGCGTACTAGGCCCTATATGGAATTCTAGCACATAAGACTCGGCCTGCGAAATTCCATGTTGTGAATTAAAATGTGCTGCAAAAGTGTCGTCCACCTTAAATCCATGACCATATTGACTACTTCCTTCAACATAGTAAGAGTTAACCAGCGCATGTGAATTGGGACATGTATTAATGCTCTCTTGCGTAAACAATTGGAAATATGGGTCATACTCATTCACCATTAGCTGAGAAAACTGTTGGATGTGTTTTGCCTGTATGTACAAGTCAATATTATTCTGTAATACCCCACATGCGTATAGTAATATAGTAATATACTAGTTTAGTAGTTTTTTTATATATAATGATGTAAAAATGAATCACATAGGTTGAAACATTAGAAATAAATATTTGAAAAAGGGAATATGAGGTGCATTGGAAGCTTGAAAGTAATCCGGAATAAAAACACACTTTACGTAAATTTCGGGTAAAAAATGTTTTGGACACCTCTTAGTATTTTGGCCATAACTTTTTATCCTTATGTCCAATTGATCTGAAATTTTGACAGTAGATAGTATACATCTAGGGATACAAAAGTTTATCTCATGAAAATTTTTCAATTCGACCTCAAAATGGGTCAAAACTGCCTTGAAAGTCAGAGAAAAAATCTGTACGTTGAAGCGTACCGGTACCCCGATTCCAGTAGGTTTTGGGTACCGGTACCATATAATTCAGGATCGGGATTTAGGTCACATTTTTGGGCCTATAAATACTTTAGGCCGCCTCCTTAGCCGTCCATACACAATTCCAAACCCTAGAAAGCTTAAGAGAGAAAGAGAGGAGGATCAAAAACACACCTATCAAGAGATTTACACCCAAATTAGAAGATCAAACCCTAGATTTCAAGAACACCCTTCCCCTAACCTTTCATTACACTTTTCCATACCCTCTCACCCATATATTTTGGAACCCAATGAGGAGTCTAAAGGGGAAAGAAGGGAGAGAAAAGAGTCTTTGAAGCTTGGGTATTTGGCTAAAGCTCTTGAACATTGAGGTAGGGAATTTTCTTCTATTCACTTATATTGAGGTTAGGATATTATACATGTATGTTTTTCACTCTTACTCTTATATATATGATATGAAATGCATGATTATTGATATCCTTGCAATAAATGTCATGTTTTGAACATTTTGATGGTTGGGTATTTCATTTTCCAACCTTGGTTTTAAGAAAAATGGATTTTTCTCTATATAGTACCGGTACCCCGATTCCAGTAGGTTTTGGGTACTGGTACTGGGTACCGGTACCGTTCTGCTTCCTTATCTGAATTTCTTGATTTCTATGCTCTCGAGCTACCTTCAAACTATCTTTTGAACTCCTTTCATCCCAAGTGGTATGGGAGGGTCTTTCAAAGCCATATTTATCTTCATTCAACTGCAAACACATCAAATTAACATTAAGTCTTCAATTATCATAACTTATATTATTTATGGCTCAAAAGCGAGTGAATTAAGCTGATTAGCATCTAAAAATATGCAAAGTTTTGTGCTAATTAGTTCCTACTTTCAAAAAACTTAGTGTTTGATATTATATAACAAAATGATGTTATGAGGATCTCTTGTGCATTGTTCCTTAATTATTCTATGGTATATTACATGCGAAATTGTGGAATTTGGTAATTCCTTGAAATTGTTGTGAGTTGAGTATATTTGGGTTACCTTATTTGTGTGGTTGTTGTGATGGACTTGGATTGCCTTCGAGAGATGTCGTAGAGTGTTAGAGGTTAGTCTATCCCAGTGGGGGTGAGATGCTTTCCTAGCACTTGTAGTGGGTTGTCATTTGGTAATGAAACCACTATCATTCACTGGAGTTCGAACGAGGGATAGTATACTTTTCCTAGGAAGGGA
>CM042186.1:36875265-36891966 GCA_023539305.1 Ilex asprella | reverse complement strand
AAAGACATTAGTAAAAATATCTCAAAACACCTCAAAATATTCTAAATCACCTTAGAACATTGAAATTTCGTTTTAATTACTATTTTTTGTTTTGATTAGAAATATATATATATTTAATAGTTTAATTGAATAGTTATAAATGTAACGAACTTAATCATTAATGGGGCAAGTATAATGATGCGAACTTAATAGTTTGAAATAAGAGAATTAAATGAGATGGAGAAGAAGATTTAAGGGTTGACAATATCCCCACCCATTTTAATACTAGGATTCACATCAAAGTTTCTATTGTTGAACCTCTAATAATTCTGAATGGAGTTATTCCAACCCCACAATTAAAGATGATAATCTTACCTCATTACTTTTAATTCGCTCAATTCATTCATAAATAAATGGGTTGAATACCTATATTAATTAATATTAGTTTTAAATGAGTTGGATAATATGGGTAACAAATGAGTATTCATTGAGTTGAATATTTAATTTTTTATTAAATAACATAAGTAATAAAATTAAATAAATATATTAATATACAAAAAAATATACACAGTAATACACCAAAAAATACAAACATATATACTAATACACCAAAACTCACACACCCCAAAAACACACACACACTAATACACTCCCAACCATGACCCACAACCCAACTCATGGGTCACTCCATGATCCATAGGTCAACCCACAACCCGATATGTGACTCATGCCTATGGGTCGACCCATAACCTATGACTGGACTCGACTGATTATGTGTGTTTATTTTAGTTTTTTTATTAAATGTATTATTATTTTTTGTATGTTAGTATATATGTGTATGCATTTTTAGTGTGTTAGTTTATGTGTTTGTGTTTTAGTGTATCAATGTTTATATTTTTAGTGTATTAGTGTGTGTGTGTGTTTTAGTATATTAGTGTGTATATTTTTATTTTAGTGTGATAATATGTGTGTATTTTGGTGCACTAATGTGTATTTATTAAGAATTTTAATTATTTTAATTAATTATAAACTCAACTCATTATAACTCATTTAATACGTAAGTAAAAAATAAATTGAATTTATTATAACCCAACTCAATTTAACTCAACCCATAACCAATTTAACCTACTCATTTATCACCTCGACCACAACTACTTGCTCTCGTTTTATTAAAACTTAATATGTAACTACTAAATCGACTTCAATTTATGGCTCCATTGATGAGTAGTCACGTCCCATTTTATATCACCTTTATTATTGATTAAATTTACACTCACCACCCGCACTTCTATCGTCACCTTTACTATTGTCATTAAGGGTCCGGTTGGTGCATGGGAGAAGCATGGAGTAATGGGTGGGATTGAAATAAAAATAGTCCGCATTACCACATAAATCATGGTTCATTTTTAAGCAAATGGATTAAATAATCGGGCTATTTCCTACCTAATCCAAATAGTTTCAAAATGTCCAAATTTGTTCAGTTGAGATTAGGATCTAAATACTAAAATGTCCCGGCATTCAACAAAAATTGACTTAGACAAAGGGCATTAAAGACAAAAGACAATGCCAACATTGCATTTTAAAGACATTTGATTTATGTCATGTTGTAGGTCCCACATTTTTTTTCTATTCCAAACATAGGATATAACAATATTCCTATACAGACGTTTCGGAACATTCAATTGAATGAATTTGTAGTAGTCAATCTAACCCAATCCAATCTAAAATAGTAAAATTTACCAAACAACCCCTAACAATCATGGCTATGGCGGTAGTAAACCACTTGATCAAAAAAGCTTAGGGTAAAGCACACTAAAAAATGAAATCGATTTCACTTTGTTCATTGAACTATTAAATTTTTTTACATTATCCTCTCGACTACTTGAATTATTTTACATTGTTGAAATGGTCGATAAATCTTGATCATCATCTGACAATTATACTTGGACACTTGACAGATTGCACGTGCTGAAAAGAGTTATTTGCAATGACTTTACTATGACCGAACAAGTAGCTAGGTTATTCGGGCTGAGCTAAAAATTGGTCCGACCTAGCAAAGGATAAAACTCTACCGAACAGACAGCTAGGTCGTCCCGACCGAGCAGAGGATAAGACCCGTCTGAGCTGTCATCAAATCGCAACCGAGCTAAACAGAAAGCTCAAAAGGAAGGATTGAACTCAGTGTTCGTCATGACCGAAATGTTACGACCGAGCTATTTAAACAGTGAACGTGGTGCTAAAAAGATGCCTATAACTCAGGCATTTTGGCTAAAAAAATTGACAAAATTATAGGAAAGACAAGAGAAATTGCTGGAGAAATATCAGTAACTTCCCAACTAGAGCCGCCTAATTGGAGGAAGGTGTACCATCTTGAATCGAAAATCATGAAAACCCTAACTGAACAAGGATCTATAAAAGGCATCAGGAGCTATGATGAAAGGTATGCTAAACTTTCTTGGTCATCTGGCAATTTACTTAGTACCATTACTAACTTAAGCATCGGAGTACCTTCGATCAAAGCACTTCGATCTTGGATAGTTTGTTCGTCTTGTAGGTGAGGGAAGACTGAGAGATCAAGTTCAGAAGCACATCAATCTTTTAATTCCTGTAGGAGGTAATCTCAATTTTTTGTCTCTTACAATTGCCTTAATTACAACTGCCTATTATTAATTTGGACCGAAATAATTGTTGTGTTATGGCAAAGTAAAAAAAAAACATAGTTCAAGGGGTAAGGGGAAATAAATTTTCATTAAGTATGTAACAAATGTTAATAATTAGAACGATGTGAACATAATATATAGTGCAATGTAAAACACGTGATAGTTAAGAAAACAATTTGAAAAAAGGGTCATAAGATGGTCAAAATATTATTGGCACAAAATCTTTTATGAAAGGTGGTGAGGCGGTGATGAAGTGAAACAATAACACGAGGTGGAGCAATATTGATGGTGACAATGACAACAATAGTGATGTTGTTGGTTGGGATGCACTTAGTTAATAATTAATTGAAAATAAAAATGGGGTGGGTTTAATCATTAATGTGGTGTGCATAAAATAGAATGAGTTTAGTAGTTTTGTATTTGAGATTAAAATAGGTGAGGATGGATATTTGTGGGGTGAAAATTATTCACTCCCTTTGTCCCTCTACCCTCATCTTTTCTTTTCTTTTCTTTTCTTTTGTTCTCTTTTAATTTGGTACAAAATCAAGCGTGCGTTTAGTAACAGGGTGTTTGTATTTTTTTATGTTTTTGTTTTCTGTTTGTCCCAAAAAAAAAAGAAGAAACAAAAACATGTTTAGGTTGAGTAATATTTTAAGGGTGCATTTGATAATAGGGTGTTTGTGTGTTTCTCTATTTTTTTTTTTTAGTTTTTTCCACAAAAAAAGAAACAAAGATAGAGAGTTTTTCATTTTTTTTGGCTAATATGTGTTGTAAAAAATCCCAAATTTTGAAAACAAGATTTGGTTGTTTACTAAAATAGGAAAAAACGCAAATACATGCGCAGGGACGAAGGGGTTACAAACCCCATTAGTAGCAATTTAAGAGCACATTTGCCTAGAATATATAAACAATATTTTTTCTATCTTCTCTCTCTCTCTATCTCGTTTGTTGCATCTAAAGTGAAGCAGATCTCTCATCTCTCATCTCTCATCTCTCATCTCTCGTCCATCGAAGCAAAGACGATCTCCAACTGCCTGTGTTGCCTAAATCAGGTATAGCCACCCGATCAGAACCAGACCCAAGGCTAGGCATGACGATGTAAGCCAACAGGTAGAGTTTTGAGTCTGAATATGTTGGCTGGTCGGTGCAATGGTCGAGCCAATGTGCTAAAGGCCAGTGTCCTGTTAGAAAAGACGATGGTAGTTCCACGAGCATAAGATCGAGGGCCAAGCACATTTGCTTAAAGGGCCAACATCTTTTTTCATCTTTCGAAAAAAGATTTCTAAGTGTAAGGTCCCTTAGCAAATGGCTAAGGGCTGAGCTTTGAAAATCATGGCCGAACACATTCACTCAAAGGGACACCATCTTTTTTTATAATCGGCTGTAAAAAAGATTCTAAGTACAAGGTCCCATAGTAGATGGCTAAGGGCCAAGCTTTGGAAACTGTGGTCGTGCGCATCTTCTCAGAAGCCATCATGTTCTCATTTTTTCGTAAAAAGATTTGTTTTAAAAAAATGGTAAAATCCCACAACAAATGGCTAGGGAGTAAACTTTTAAAATAGTGATCAATCGGATTCGTTAAAATTTATCTTTGGTGGATTTTTATGTTTAGGTCCCCCAAGAAAATAGCCAATGACTAAGTTTTGAGTAAAAGTAGAAAACAAAAAAACTTCCATTCACTAGAAATGAGGTTACAAAAAGAAATTTCATTCATTGTAAATAAAATTACAAAAGAAATGATGCAGGATCTTGCTAGGGTACAAGAGGGGTAGATGAGTTGACGGGGAGTGTGGCGCGAGAACAACTCAGAGGATGAGGGCATGTTTGCAGCTGGTAGAGTAACTTCCCAGCCCTTTATGAAGTGAGTCTTATCAAGAAGAGGCAGTTGCAAGGCCAGCTTGCCTTCAACTTTTTGCATTCCTTGCTCAAAGGTGTCATCTTCCTTCTTCTATGAATAAGCCTTAAAAGACTCATACTCCTCAAGAATAGTAGCATGCTCCACTTGAGCAAAGGAGATCTCAGTCGCAGTCGCTGAATCAGAAGCTTTTACATCGGCCACTATTGCAGAGAGTTTTCCATTATCCTTTGTTAGATCAGCCATCTGCGCTCGAAGAACAAGCATCTCCTCATAGAGTTTTGCATACTCCTCATCCACCTTCTTTTTCTTCTCCAAAGTTACAAAGTGATCATAGATAGCCTGCTTCATGGCCTTATCCTTTTTTGTGATCTTAGCACTGACTTCATGGACTTTCTATAAACCTTGAGTTTTCAAAAGAAGAGATGAATACACTTATAAAAAAGAGAGAGGAGGAAAGCATAGAACAAAGTTTTAAAGTAAAAAAAATAGACTCACAAGTACCATCTGTTGAATCTCTTGTCAAGATATATCATTATTAGACATCCTCTCATTCTTTGCCAAATCATGAGGCAAAATCACTTTCACATCCTCAACCATAGAATCATGAACTGTAATATCTTTCCATTTTGCCTTCAAGGTTGGGCGAAAAGAAGGAAACACTCACTCGAAGTTTGTAAGGGGGTCTGGTGAAGACATTCTTGGCTTATTCAGAACACTATCCTAGGTAGGAACATAAGTCAATCCTCCTTCAATCAGGTTGGGAGGAATATTGGACATAGTATGAACAAGCTAAGGGACTTCTGCTTGAGAAGGGAGGTCCAGTTGTATTGTGTCACCTTGAGCAGAAACTTGAACATGCACCTCAACCTCGTCGTCTGGAACGACGATAAGCTTGGGCTCAATTTGAGTTAATCGAGTAGAATCGGCCGAAGGAAGATGGGTAAGATCTGGAGCAGGAATAGGCTCGAGGATGACGACAGGGGTCAAGAAGTCCATCAAACTCCTCACGGGTCTATTCCTTCCACCCACCCCAGGGACAAACTTCTTATGGGAACAAGGACTAAGATCTCGCGTAACTTGAAAAGTTTCCCAGTCCTCAACAAGTGTGGCGTTTGGACAATCATGGATGCTGATAAAAGAAATGTATGTAGGTGTATAACCTAACAACACATGCGCAGATCGATAGAACAAGCTCTCGTTGTAGTACCTATCCTTCTTTAGTTTGTTCATCTTCAAAAAGCTTTCTAAGATTTTCCTTTTGACGGTTTCACCTTTAAAAAAAAGAGAAAAGAAGAAAACAAAGTCATATGAAGTGGAACATCACAAAGAGTAAAAAAAAAAGGGGGGGGGAACGCAACTAAGAAGCATATCTGCAAATACCTGGTGCATCCTCTTCGTATAAGCATATGCTCGATGGGGTCTCCCAGCCTTGTTCTCCTAGTTTCTAAAAACGAAGATCACATTATTCTCGCGATCCTTCTTCCTAACTACAAAGTAATAGTTGTCCCCTATTGGCTTGATGATATAGTAGTAGAGGATCTCCCATAAGACAAAGTTCAAGCCTAGGAGGTTGTTCAGAGTTGTTACCCCATTACGATCCTGAAAAGGTTAGGACAACATTGGATGGAGAAAAACATCAGTGAAGACAATACCCAAATAAGAAGATGATGGGGGGGGGGACCTCACACCACCCTTAGTGATGGCACAGGTGTAAATAGGGACAGATTCCCTAGTTCCAATCAAAGGTTCGTCGGTTCTGGCCACCCGAACCTCTACATTGTTAGGAATGTTGTATTTCACTTTGAAGGCTAGAACATCTGATTCTATAAGGGGATCCATTTATGAAGAGAGAAAGAAGCAGTGGAACAAGAGGATAAGTTTAGAAGATACTAAAGAAAGAGAGTTTAGAATATGAGAAAAAGTCGAGGGACAGACTTTTTTTTAAAAGAGGAAAACAAGCATCAAAAGTACAACTGCTGAAGATGAAGAGACATAGCATTAAATGAAAAGTAATGTCAGACATGTGCAAGAAGGATATATGGCTCAAATGGACAGGTAATCATAAGCCTTGAAGTACGAAATGACCCAACGCATGCTACGTGGCTTACATTCGTAGTGGCAGGTGAAGGGGCAAGATATTACGAAAAACATATCAACAGTAATCATTTCAGCACATGGACAAGCCATGAGTGCAACAATGCCAGACCGAACTAAAATAGATCCTGCCATGGTTCAAATGCTGACCTGCTGGTAAGACTGAGCAGAATTAAGGGATTGATGTCTCGAACCAAATTAGGCAAATTAATGGCTAATTATCTAAAAGATTGAGAACCAAACAGGAAAGTCTTAGCAAGCATCATCAAATCCCGAGGAACAAGCTAATTAGGGAACGTTAGAGAAATCTTCGTCAATCAGCTGAACATCCGACATAACTTGGTGTACCACCTTGCCTCATAATCTAGGAAAACCCTAGGAGAAAGGGGGAATCTATAAAAGGGACCAAGGAGATTCACAAAAGGTATGCTGAATTTCCCGTGCAATTCTCTTCGGTCTCAAGCGTCTATTGATTTAAGTATCAGAGTGCCTTCAATTGGTCAACCCCAATCCCAGACAATTTTTTCGTTTTGCAAGGGAAGTTGCACAACACACAAGCAATCCAACCATTCGAATCACATTGTGAAAGGCAAGGGCGGCCCAACTCAATTAGAGGCCCTAGGTGAAAATGTGATGTGGAACCTTAGTAATATTTATTTAGTAATAATATTAGTATTAAATAGTTATCAAAATATTAAAATATGTTTATTTAAAAATTATTTGTTTTGTCTTTTTATTTAGATACAACATGAATTTTGCAAATAAAAATTGCATTAATCAAAATCTAATTCAGAGATCAAATGCAATGATACATGCTATTTGTTCAAGATAAAAAAAATATAATTAAAATTAGTTTAACTATTAAAATGATTTTTCTCTGAATGAATATAAAAATAGGAATTTATACAATTTGAGTGGTCCTAAAATAAATGAGACATTGCAAGACATTGTACAAAAATAATATTATGTTTAAATAAGAAAATTTAGTAAGACAACTATGGTTAATTAATTTCAAATAGTTCACTATTTCTACTCAGTCTATTTTATAATCATTCAATGCATTATAAACATATTAATAAAAAAATGGCCTCACATTTAACTTATAGAAATATAAAATCATTATTCATACCTATTATATGATAGACAATTAATTTTAATAATAAGACTACAAAGTGATAATATGTATAACATAAACATCGGGTGAGTTAAAAAAATTAGCTTGAACTCTAGAGCCCTAATTTTTTGAAAGAGGTTCTAAACATTTTATGATAATGCTACTTGTACTTGATTTGATAATCAAATACATTGGATAAATAGCGTATTTTGTTTAAAATTAGCACTCCTTGCTAATTCAATTATTAAAATGTATTAAAAATTTAAATTATGTCATAATATCTAAATTGCATATCATTGTATAAAATTTTATTTTTGAGACCCAAATTTTTCTTCCAATTTGGGAGCCTTAGGCAATGACCTTAGTGGCCTATAGGTTGGGCCGACGGTGCTAAGAGATAGAACTTTTTAGTAAAAATTGGAGGTGAGTTCTCCTAAATGTACTTATTTGGAGATAAGTCCAACAAGGAAACTTATAGGGGGCTATGTCCATGTTTAAACTTATCTATTGGTTATAAAGTCCATTTTTTTTAAATCTTAATATTACCCCTAACGGTGTTAGTTTTGACCAGTTATGAAAATTCAAATAAGTTAGATCATTAAGCTATATATGGAAACCTTAGTTTGAGTTATATACAGAATCATTTTTCATTAAAAATGTTGATAATTAACTGAAGAATATATGAAATGTGTATAATTGGACAACAAGATTTTCTTATCAAGATTTCCTGATTGACTAATTAATTCAGATCACAAGATTACTTTATCAATTCAAATTCAAATTATATGTTGATTTTGATTCAGTTTCTGAGTTTATAATGTTACACGTTGTGATTATAATGGGTTATGCAGTGTGATAAATTAATAATGTAGTATTCTTCTCGCATGGACAACATATGATCCATGTTACTGTCAATGTGACACACTGTGTTACTAATGTTGTTACTGCCAAAATTACAATTTGATGATCATTACAGACAGTAACCAATTGTGCAACAATATTACAAATTCATTGATTTTAACATATCAATTCCACATACAACACAATTTCAGCATTCTAAAATTGAATGATTATTTTAGTTGGGACATTTTTTCACATGTTACTATTTGAGTTACTATTGAACTTACAAATTGGACAAAGTTTCATTTGTTTACCAAACATTCCATTACAAACAAATTCCCAAACCTACATTAGCATATCAATTTAATATCAAGATGTAAGATCCCAACCACAATTCTACATGTTTGAATTGTCCATTTAAACCAAGTACCAAACTATAAACAATTACAACCAACTTCTAACTGAGCTTACAATTAGCTATCAAATGAATAGCTTTACAACATCATCAATTCTGATTTTTTTGGTATTTTTCTTTTCAATCTTGATATTGTCTTGTAGTCTTCAACAATCCATGCATTTCTATGATTTATGAATATAGTCACCATATGTATCCGTAGAGTGTTAAGTTGTACTGGTTTCAACTTCTCTTCTATTTCCTCCCCATGAACAGTTCCGTCAAATTACATGATGTAAATTCATTGAGTTCAACCTATAACATGACATTAAAAGTTAAATGGCTAAACAACATACAATCACATTATCTTAGTAACATGATCATAGTAACATTAATTAATAAACTGAATCCCAGCATCATATTCTTAGAAATATCAATCAAACACAATTCAGTAACTTCATTTTTTCAATACACAATTGATTCAATTGCAAATTCATTGAGTTCCCATTTTACATTTACAATCAAACAACAACCCTTGAACTTTTCATAAGCAACATATGCTGCATTAAAAGTTAAAAACCAAAAAAAGTTTGATCAGTAACATGTCCATAGTAACATTAATTTGTCAGTAACATCAATAGTACCCAAAAACATTCATACATTGAAAATATGAAATCAATTTTTCAGTTATCACACAATAACATGAAAAATGTTAATGTACTCTAGAACCAATGATTTTCGAATTTCTTGAACAACGAAGAAAGCTACAAAAAATTTACACATCTAATTATATAACACATCGATTAAGAAATAATAACATGAACAGTTCCATCTCCAAAGCTATATTGTGCACTGTAACATCGAATTTTGAAAAATTGATAGTAAAAAACAATTCAAATTTGATCTTACTAACATGTACTAATGGTAACACATTGTTAATGGTTAATTTAGGACACTAAACACATATCAATAACATCAAGATAATAAATTTTGAAAATTGCTCTCACAACAACATGAGAAATTCTAAAGAAACCAAACCAATCAATTTCGAATGTATTACAAAACCAAAAAAAAAATCATAATACCCAACTCTTTTATATATTAACAAGAAATCACAATTTTTATTGACAAAAAAAAAAAATTGGACTGTATGAACGATATAGTTTGTAAATGTTGTTTTAAAGCCCTAAAACAAACATCAAATATCATGTAAAATCACATACCTCTCAAATTTGTAAAGAATCCCAAAGTTTTGTGAAGATTTCAAGAATGCCAAGACCAACTGTAACTTTTCGCCAATGAAATTTGAAGAGTAAAACTGATTTTCGATTTTATGGTTTGAAACCAGTTTGAAATTTGAATTGATTTAGTTTGGGTAATGACGGTTTATGTTTTTCAGATAAGGAAATGAGAAAGATTTGAGGAATATAGCCGAATTTGTAGCATAGAATGAAGGGGAAGTTACTGGGTTCCTAGACAGCAATGAAAGGGTTCTTCGTCTGGTAAACAAATGGCAAGTTACATGTCGTTTGGGGTTTTCTAATAAATAAGGGTATAATAGTAAAAGTCGCAAAAAGTGGACTTGAAACCAAATAAGTTTTTTTGCAACACTTATCTCCAAACAAGTCCATGTGGGGGGATTGACCTCCAAATTTCCTAACTTTTTATCCCTTACAACAATTATGTCTTAGTTGAGTATGTATCTTACCTTTTTATGATATTCCATATCATCATATATGTGTTGTGTCATGTACTTATTTTTTTTATCCCTTACAGCAGTTATGTCTTAGTCAAGTATGTATCTTACCTTTTTGTGATTTTCCATATCATCTTAATTTACGTGTACTTCGACTAATCTCCTCTCAATCAGGTCAAAGGCAGGCCATCTACGTCGGGATTGGTCTGGCTCCAAAAGATTGCCAAAATTTTTACTAATAACATCTGGGTTTACAACTCATCCCCTTAGTCACCCCTTATCAAGATTCTCACTTATCCATTCTTGATAAGTTGGTCTTCCTTTGTTAGGCTAAAATAAAGAGTAATATTTTTTGGAACCAATGTAATACCTTAACCTAATGTGTTAAGGAATATTGTGCAATGACAAAGCCCAATAGTTACAATTATGGTAGTATTACTAAATCACTGTTGGAGATTCCAACACGGGATGTAAAACCCAAATTGCTATGAAATTTTACACACAAAAAAATATTATTTTTGTAAGTAGAATAGATTCCCATTATATGTTATGGAAAAAATTATCTCGTGCATAAGTCTCCCCTCTATGATTGGAGTATTGTGATATTCCAGTCATTTTAGTTACAATCTTTTCAAACGTCGGGTACGTACAGTCTTCAAACACACATTAATCCTAAATAATTGATATATCCTAAAAAAAAAGATGTTGTGAAATTAACGAAATATTAAGAAAATATAAAACGAGCCAAACACAAAAATATATAGAAAGCAAGTTTTTTCAAAAGCTTAATATATCAATGTGTTAATCTTCAAGATCATAATATTATTTTCTTCTCCATTTCGTTCGCTTGATTCATATCTGAAGTTTGTTTTTTATAGGTAAGACTTGTACACAAAGATAGTTGTCGGTAAGAGAAACAAGTGATTAAATGGCTACCTCTTTTATAGATACGGTCTCAAGACACACATTATTCCTCAATAATGGGTATATCCTCTGATGATGCACAAAAGGGTCTTATGCAAGATCAACAGTTGAGTGTGTGATAAAGTGTAATTTATGGACAATTAATAGAGCAATCAATGACAATAATGTAAATATCGAGTCAACACGCAGATATATAGTGGTTCGGTGCGGATGACCTACTCCACTCCGAAAAATGACAACGGTGGCCGAAGGACCTTTTATTGATTAAGTAAGGTAAACGAGAGAAAGAGTAATGGTTAGCCCCAAGAGGGATACAATAGTTAGGAGAGAGAAAAGTTATGTGTGGATTGTGTAGAGAGATGTAGAAGCAAAGCTCAATGTGTAGTGAGATGTCCCTCTCAATGGAGAGACTTTATAATTTATAGGCATGGTGAGGTGAAGACGTAAGTGTGAGAGTACTAATTTTTCGGAGGAGGATAGTTATAAAAGGTAAGTACAATAAAGATAGTCTTAATCTTCGAGAGTGTGTATGCCAATAATCTATCTCTTCCACGTGCTCTAATATTCTTGGATTTCTTGAATTTTGGACTGGGTTGGATTGATGCACCAAGCTTGGCCTACATTCCGAATGGATTCGGGCTTGCTTGATTTATTGGATCTGACTCAGTTAGATTTAGGCTCGTCATCCTCCAAAATTAAAGAAAATATTTTCATCCCAGGATAGAGAATCAATATTGGGAATAGGTCTTGGAATTTCAGGGGTCGTTTGGTAACGTTTTTATTTTTGTGTCTTCAAAAAACCAAAAATAGAGACAAATTTTTGTCTCTGTTTTGTTGTAAACGTTGAAACAGAAAACATATATAGTAGTCATTTTTGTCTATGAATTATGAGAATAAAAACATAAAACATGTTTGGTAACTACCTTAAGTTTTTTCCTAAATATGCTTTATAATACCTCATTTTTTGTTTTCAAACAAATCAACACTTTATTTTAGGAAAAATGATTTACAACTATGAATTAAAGACCTTCAACAAAGCACCAATCTTGCACAGCCAGATTTCCAAAAAAATTAGCCATGGAATTTGCCTCCCTATACACATGCCCAAGCTGATATTGCAAGAACACCTAAATGAGGAACCCTTACCGCAATCAATCCCCAAATCTGACAACCTAAATAAAATACAAATAGACTTTACATTACATCAAAATACAAATCTATACATTCCTTATGCAAAAATATCCACTAATTCATCAAAGAACATCTAAAGAAAGATAGTTATATTACATAAGTCAGTAATCACATTCATACATCATAGTGTCCAACATACAACCCCTAAGTTAAGACATTAATAAGTCATATCATCTAACTAAAATTTCAATAATTAATACAAATACCACAAACAATAATGCACAAATAAAAATCAAATTACATCCACAATAAGCAAACATGATAATAGTAATCCATTTCTTCTCTTTCCATCTTGACTGGGCTTGATTAATCACATGTTGTTCATTTAAAATTGTGTTGTACTCATCAACCCATATGAAACAATTATCATGTTCATGCCATCATGGACAATGATAAAAAGCTCGTCCATTGTTTCATTTGGTCCTTGAGACCAAAATATTCATATTTCCAGATTCACACGAATATAGAGGGCCAATACGTGCTATTATAACACACCTAATTACATTAACATCAACAAGTAAAGATTAATTATATAAACATTAAACTGAATCTAACAATGCAAGTATCAACACATTTTTATCATCATAATAAATAATAAAATTAGGACATGTATCAATAGTTAGTTGATGCCTACAATTGATTAGCAATTGGATCTCTGACACGAGTCATTTAACGCAGCTGACTCGGACTTATGTCTAATTCTGTTGGGGCATGTGAACTTGATTCAGCAACAGTTCTTTCAGTATCAACAAATTCTCTTCTTTTTCAATCATCAAATAACTGATCTTGACGAGAATGCATTCTTATGAAGTTATGCATTGTACAACATGCTGCAGGAATATATTTCTGTGTGGTTAAGGGATATGGAGACATTAGCTTCAGGGTGAAAAACCGAGTCTTTAGAACTCCAAAACATAGCTTTATCACATTCTGAAATGAAGAGTGCCAGTGATTGAATAATTTTTGTTTACCAGTTGGTTGTCGACCCCTACCTCTATAATCACGCAAGTGATATCTCTCACCACAACATAATATTTACCCTCTAGCGACATTGGAAACTTGTTACCTAGATTAGTAACACACTCAACAAATATTCTTGAGTCATGAGTAGTACCCTCCCATCCACTCATCACAAATATAAAGCGCATGTCAAAGGAACATGAACACATTACATTCTAAGTTGCTACAGTAGACTTCCCACGGTATGGTATTTACAAATCCGCTGGAACACGTGCATCAATGTGGGTGTCATCAATGGCGCTAACACAATTCTTATAAGAAAAAGAAAAACACATGAATGACATTGAAAGTAGTATTTTGTTACAACATATATCACAAATTACTATCACTCATCTTAAAGAAAGGGTAATATCTTGGGTTGAAATGAATCTGAGGTTGAACCATACTAAAATTTGGAGGGTTGATGATATCAACTCCAAGCCTACAAACTGCTTTTAGAACACGATTAAAGTATCTGAAAATGGTCTCCCCCGAATGCTGAATCCTTTCAGTTACTATGCGATTTCACTCATTATGTGATATTGTGAGTAAAAATATAGCAATTTGTTCTTGCACGGTTACAAACCTGGAGTGTTTCAATCATTTTTCTTTTAATGTCTCACACAACAACACGAACACATGTGTGTCCATTCTAAATTGCTCATAGCACCTACTTTCATGTCTATGTAATAGCTCCAACACGTAATCATGTCCTTTAAAAGCAGATGTTCTACATAGGGATGTCAATGGACCAAAGCGGGGACGGGGGGTGTAGTCTCCATCCCCGTACCCGCTTAAAAAAATTTCGTCCATCCCCGGTCCACCCCCGTTAGGGGTATAATTTTCATCCCCATCTCTGTCCGCAGGTAAATTTTTAATCCCCGTCCCCGTTTCCCCCGTACCCGCCCAAGCCTAAGCTAATTAAACCTAATATTTTAAATAATCCAACAACATTCTAAATAATCTAACACAACATAATATAACATAACATATTTGAATAAAACACAAACAATAAATGTCCAAAATACTACTTCAAAATATTATATATTTGAACAAAACACAAACAAATGTCCAAAATAACATAATGGTGGTAAAATCAACTCAATATATATTTATATATTTTTTTTTGTGGGTAACGGGGACGGGGCGAGGAGGGGGCGGGGGTAAGGGTAAGTCCATCCCTGCCTTCATCCCCGCACGGGTTTATACGGGTATCCCCGTATACGTCCACCGTCCAATACGTATAGTCCATCCCCGGTCCAAACGGGACGGGTTTGGACGAATACCCGTTTTTCCCCGGTCCATTGACATCCCTAGTTCTACATGGTCGTTGTGATGTAATGTGACTATCTAATTCTATTACAGTCAATACAATAGAAATCTCACCATCACTATCTAATATCATATCAAATTTTTTATCTGAATTCATTATTGAATATTCAGGTCTACCTGTAATATCCATGCATAATGCACTTATCAGACATTTATCACAACACATTATAAATGCGCATAATAATTAAACTTCAATCCAAAAGCACGTTGCTACAACTTTAGAATTGATCACCCAAGTGCAGGTTGTCTCGAAGTAATATAATACTCGAAAGTTCGAGATCGAACCACAGGGAATTGTGAAAACATAAAAAAACAATCACACAAATATTAAAACAAACATAAAAGTAAATGATTTATTTTTGGGAATTGGTGAGTGGAGAAAATTGATTTAAATAATTAAAACAGTAATATAAAATACTAGAGCATCAGGTACTCCCTCTCAATTTCATACAATACTGATTAAAGACTCAAATCTTAACTTTAAACAAGAATCAGATGTCGGTTAATTCAAGTAACAAATCAAGTAAGAAAACTTAAAATTATAATCAAAAGATTATTCATGAACCTGAATAATCAACCAATTATATTATTTTATGAAATAATGATAATTACTTCAAGCATAGAATAACCGTTATTTACTCGCGGAGAAATTCAAGCAATCGATGTACATGACACAACAACTCAAGAATTTTTACAGAATAAAAACTTTGCTAAAAGATCAGAAGTTAAATTAACAAAATATCATAAATCATTAAGCACAAAGTCAATAACAATACCGTACTTCATTGAGAGGTACTAGCCCTAGCTTAGCCTTTTAGCCAGACATGATAAACTAAAATCAAAATAAAAAGACGGGAAAAGAAATATTCTCCTCTTCTAAGATAAGAACCTCTATTTATAATAAAATAAATCATAGGTACAGGTAGGATATCTGAGGTTGGCTTGGAAGGAATTCCTTTTCCAAACAGAAGTTTTGTAAGATCAAATTCTCTGCATAAAATCTTTGATCTTGCGAGTATACAATCTGTTTAGACTTAGAACTGAAATTTCGCATATTTAGAGGTTGAATCACGAAATTTTTGTGAAATACACTTTTATAGTCCTTGAAATCTTGTTTCTAGCGCCGCAAAAATAAGGTCAATCGAATATCGGAGTCAAAAGTTATGACCAAAATACTGAACACGTGTCAAATCCTTATCTTCTAGGAAACTTCCTAATCTAACTTTAAATGAGTTTTCTTCAAACTTGGACTCTTATAAGGATTGAATTACTGATTTATCTTCAAGTATTCCTATCTCAATCTTGACTCTTCAATCCTTATCGATTAGAATTCTTCTTCTAGTGATTGTTTCACTTGCATTATTCATTATTACTTTAAATCAACCTATTTACCTGCAAAATAAACCAAACAACTAGAAAAATATTAAACTAGAAAATCAAGGAATTTAACACATTTAATCATAAATAATATGCAATTAATCAATCATTAAATATAATAAAATAACAATTTTGTTGGTTAATCACACGCATAATACCAAAGTCCACATACTCCAAAAGAAACAATACTCCAAAATACACATAATACAAAAGTACATATAATACACATCCAATATACTAGGC
>CM042186.1:36858490-36869581 GCA_023539305.1 Ilex asprella | reverse complement strand
TGGCCAAATTATTTATCAAATTTTGTATTCCAAATCAATGTGGATGGTGATCAATGAGATCCACCGACTATATCAAATATTCAATACATGAGATTTTAACACATCACTTGAGATATAAAATTTAATAAACAAATTTAAATAACACAATTTTATTTTATTTTTATTTTTTAACATAGGATCGATTTGAAAGTAACCTTAAAAATTATAAATGATCCTCAAAATGTATATAGAAGAAATTATAATTTATTTTCTTAAAATATGCACCTAATTTTTGTTTAGTTCCTAATTCTCTGTACGGTACGGTAGAAAAATAGAAGGATGAAAATTAGAGGGATAGATAAAACATTATGTTTTGTAAGGAAGGAAAATAAGAAGGATAAAAAAATGGGTGTATTAACTTTCTTTTCAACTCATCAAAACCAATCCCTCTAAAATTGGGAAAAAAGTTGATAGAAAGTTAATTATGTGCGTGAAAATATATATTATTTGTCTATATATTATATTTATCAATTATATATTATGCATTTATATTTTTTTATTAATACCAAATATAAAAAAAATAATCATTTTTACTTTCCGTCCATCTTACTAAACACAAAAAAAGAAAAATATATCATATCTATTTTCCTTCTTTGGATGATAGAAATTGTATCATTTTTATTTTTCATCCCACCTATTTTTCATCACTTCTACCAAACGGAGCATAAAGTTTCAATTGCTACAATTAAATCTTTAAAGTTTTAATTTAGACCTTATATCAAAATTCATTAATTTATTATGACAAAAATGACCTTTCTTTGGTTAATTTGTATGCATTGGCTAAAAAGTCCTTACATTGGCTTGTTTGATTTTGAGAAAAAGAAAATAACAAAACTGATTAAAAAAAAAAAGAGATACTATAAAAACATTAAGAGCAATATGAATATATCTAAGAGAAACATTTTTTGCTTGACAAATATTCTTTTATGGACAAGTTCGATGACGTCCTTCTATCGAAACAAGTAAACAAATTTGGCTGGAAGTACTAAACTAAAACTCTGTAAAAACTTTAAGGATATAATTGTTACAATTGAAACTTCAAGGATGAAATAGAAATCAAATTCAAACTTTAAGGGTATATATTATAAATTATCCTTTTTTTTTGTTCCAAAGTGTCCAAATTTACGCCAACTATTTTCTCAAGCTCAAATACTTGTCACTGTAGCCTAAATTGAGATCTCTTAGTTATCAAAGATTAGACTCAGTTCATACTGGCTAACATGAGTGTCCAATAACTCAATCTTTTTGTCGAGCTTGATGCTCCTCCTCTGCATTTAGCGAAGCATATGTGGGCTAACCTGACTGGTGTAGCCTTTTATAGGAACTCTAGTTGTTTTTTTGTTGTGTTAAATTTTTGATGTACCCAAAAAAAAAAATCAAAGATTAGATTCAGTCACTAAATTATTATAAAAGATTAATTAGCCATTTTGTTTAAAGGACTATGAATGTGCTGTTATAAGAGATTTCTCAAATTTTAATGATTGAGAGTGAGTGTCAATCAAGAGAATTATATCAATCATGTTTTTTTTGGGACTCTACAAACTATGTCATCTTTCTATAGACACAATCATCGACAAATTACGCACATAGGAATTTATAATTGCTAGTAGACAAATTATTTAGTTGTTTTCTTGTTTCCCATTTGAAGTGAGATGATTAGTTTAAGTGGGACACTACTTTTGTTGTTGAGAATGCATAGATTTCAATCAATGAATACAAAAGATGTAAGAAGACTAAGAATAGCTTAACATGTAGCTTTGGACCCCTACTACTTTGTTGTTCGGTTTGCTTCCATTTGTATTTTCTCGTTGCTTGTGTTCTATTGTCTTGTAATATACACCTTTATGCTTACCCTCAGAGAGAGAGAGAGAGAGAAAAGGTAACATGCAAATTGTTGAATCATACAAGAGATGCTATATAAATGTTTTGGACAAGGTAGGTACCATATCAATCGTTAATCATAAAAATAATAAAATTAAATAATTAATAGAATACGAAAGTTTTACATGTGGCGCATTATTATTGGATAATAAAGGAGTTAAGATACAAAAATTAATTTTTCGGTACTGTAATCCAACTTTTATGTCTTACGTGCTGCGATCTTATGTCAAGAGCTAAAAAACAAAGGAATTCAAATGACAGACAGTTTCTATCAATGCACTCTCCAATATCAAATAATCTTATAAATTCACACTTATATCTCTCTCTTAATTTTAATTTTAAATTGAATAATTAAAAAAATTTAATCATTATTTAAAATATAAATATTACAGGATCAATTAAGGCTATTACAAGTATATCGATATATACGAAGTGCGTTTAAACTCTTCTGAATCTTTATTGAGAAAGTTCTAAGTCATTATGAATTTTAACTAGTGTCAATTCTCCTTTTTTTTTTTCAAACCTTTAAATTTCAGAATAAATGACAAATTTCTCGCAACATGACGAAAAAATATAATGCTTTTTTTTGGAACAAGCACAAGTGGTATATCCTTTTAGATTTTATATGAACATCACATGTAACAAAAACAACATGGTGTGTTATGATATCTCGGGTGAATATTTCATGAGAGAGACATTTTGTCCATACTAATAACTATGTCCCAAACCACTCTAGTCAATAAGACATTGTCGTGCCAAATAAGAATAATTAGAATCTAATATATATACGATACGTGAATGACAGTGTGATTAAAGTTTTGAATTGCGAACATTTCTTTATTCTGTTTTACAAAGTTACGTGCATGTTTTTTCTCGATTCTACGGACTTGTCCGCTCTGCTTTTTCTTTTGAATTGGATATTCGACTGTCGAAATAGAATTTGACATTACTATATGTGCGACCGAGTTGGGGGCGTAGTAAGCGATGAAATGCTATGGAGCTGTTGGTCCCCCCCCCATTCAATTACTATACAAATACAATACAATGATACTTTTTTTTGAGTAAAACACAAAATGGTTGGCCTCAGTTGCAAATGCCAAAGCAAACGACGAACCACATGCAAGCGTTCCAAATACCTCCAACACCCTCCCACTGGACTGAGGTAGATAGAGTTCTTATGTGAGGCCCAAATACACAATAAGGGTTAAGTAATTGTTTGGGCCTCAACTACTGGCCCAAAATTAACTTGTGATCTATCTATCTAGTATTACAGTTAGCTATTGGAATTGCAAATTTATAAAAGAAGAACCATGATTGATTGAGGCTAATTCAATCTTCAGTTGACTTCATCTAACGGTACAAATTTAATTTTTTTTAAAAAAAATTCGTCCAAAAATATCATCTTATTTACACGGGTCCTAATGCCAAACAATTTAACCAACACACCCCAAATTTCAAACAACTCTACCAATCCACACCTATCTCTATTTTCTCTCTTCCCTACCTCTATCTTATTTCCTCTTATCCACTTTAATTTTAAATTACATAATTAAAAAAAATTACTATTAAAAATATAAATATTACATAATTTGATGGGCCAAGCCTAAGGGCCCAAATCATGTTACAAGTCCAAGAGGTCCAACTCCAAAAAGTCCAACAAATTCAGCTCAATATGGTCAACTCGGTCAAGTTCATCAAGCTCAAGGAGCTACATCAGTTTGGAGCAACTCATCAAGCTTAAGGAGCTACATCCAAGAGCCTCCTCATCTCCACCTTGGAGTCTAGGAGCTGGAGAGCCTCCGCCTCTCCATCTTGGAGTCCAAGAGCTGGAAAGCCTCCTCTTCTCTACGTTGGAGTCCAGGAGCTCGAGAGCCTCCTCATCTCCACCTTGGAGTCCAAGAGCTGGAGAGTCTCCTTCTCTCCACCTTGGAGTCCAGGAGCTGGAGAGCCTTCTCCTCTCCACCTTAGTGTCCAGGAGCTGGAGAGTCTCCTCTTCTCCACTTTGGAGTCCAGGAGCCTCCTTCTCTACCACCTTGGAGTTAGAGTCATCCAAGAACCTCACCCTCACTGCTTCAAGAGAGTTAGTCTTCATTCATCATTTGACCAAGTCCTTTGGAGAGCACCATAACTTCCTTGTCCGTTGAGGAGAAGTCACCAATAAGAAAAAAGGTCGTCAAGCTATTTAATACTATTAAATAACCCCCAATCCGTTATGACCATCAGAATGTCTATACAATTATTACGCAGACAACTATAAAATGTAAGTTCCCCCAACACTTGGGGGACGTCTCACAAAATCAAGCTCATCTCTCTGTCTTGTAATTCTCTTCCCTTCCTACACTCTGGAGTTAATAAAGTTACCGGCGAACTCAGCCATTGAAAGTGGACGTATGTCTTGATTGACCGAACCACTATAAACCTTGTCTTCACTCTCTACCTATTTTACTGCATTTTAGACTATTTATTTGACTGTGGTGTGCAAATCAATTTGTGCATCATCATAATTAATATTCAATTTTTAATATTGTAGGATGTCTTCCTATAACGCTGAGTTATATCTAGTTTAATCATATTGTGAGATCCATTGACTACCACACTAGTCTCTGTGTAGTTTATCATCAACTGTAATATTCCTCTATATTTGTTCAAGTTTTTTTTTAATTATTTGAAAGATTTGAAAATAAATTGGCATTTATTTTATCTCTTTTTTTACGCTCTTTGTATCAAGATTCATTATTTTTTAGTTGATATATCTGAGATTAAAAAAAATACTTCTTAATAAAATAAATGTTTAATACTGATGATGCACAAATTGGTTTGCACACCACAATCAAAATAATAATATAAAATACAGCAAAATAGGTAGAGAGAGAGAGAAAAAATAAAGTTTATAGTGGTTAGGTCAATCAAGACCTACGTCCACTTTCAATGGTTGAGTTTGCAGGGAATTTTATTAGTTCCGGCGTTTTGGGAGAGTAGAGAATTATAATGCAGAGAAGAGATGAATTTGATTTTGTGAGATACGCCCCAAGTGTTAGGGGAACTTACAATTTATAGTCGTCTGCGTAATACTTGCATAGTCAGTTTGATGAGTATAATGGATTGAGGACAATTTAATAGTATTAAATAGCCTAATCACCTCTCCTCTCCTTTCCTCAATGGACAAGGATAAGACTCTTGGATGACCCTACATGCTCCCCTCACGATGTAGCTCCTTGAGCTTGATGAGTTACTGCATGCTGATGTGGCTCTTTGAGCATGATGTGTTTGACCGGGTTGATCACATTAGGCTGAATTTGTTGGATCTCTTAGAGTTGGGCCTCTTAGGCTTGTAACATGAGTTGGACTCTTGAACTTGACCCATCATTAATCCCCAACACCCTGTGTCCAATGGAACTTGGAAAGGAGGACATTCGATTAAGTTTGAATTTTCGGTTGACCGGCACAACTAAAAAATTTTTGGAAGGCTAAAACACCTGTTTCTAAGCATTTTTTGGATTTTTTACAGCATGAATCATAGCCAAAGGCTGTAGGTCTTGTAGGGCTCCCCGAGAGCTTCGATTTGACATATTATAAGCCTCATTTGGAGTTACGGAACAAAAATTACTGTCAAAATTTCGAGTAGGGAGCTGAGTGCACGGTTTGGGCGAGCAGGTCACCTCCTGGGTGAGCATACAACCTCCTGGGCAAGAAGATTTTTTTTTTAACTCCGGGAGGCTAAAACATCTATTTCTAGACCTTTTTTAATTTTTTTTTGAAAAGCTCATTACCAAAGGTAATGAGTTTTGCTCAATTTGTTCAGAACTTTGATTTTCATATATAATAAGCCTTGTTTGGAGTTATATCCTTTTTTAAATTTGAATATATTTTTTTTTGAGTGAGGGTTGAGGAGAACTCGGGCATGCAGGCGATAGGCAAGCAAGTGCTAGTCCTGCTTCCCGATGTAGTGGGCGAGCAGCTTGCGAGGGAGATGGTGGGCGCCACTTCAGGGACTGAACTGGGTGCCCTAGGCGCTGGTTTGGTGGGTTTAGGCGACCAGGGAGCTGTGTAGGTGCCACTAGGCGCTGATTTGTCTGGTCCAAGCTAGCAGAGAGGAAACAAGAGAATTGATTTGGGTGATTTGAGCACAAAACCTGATGCTCTAGGCACCTTGGGCAAGCAGGGAGCTAGACTGGGTGAGTTTATTGTGCTGGGTAACTCATTAGGTGAGCAGAGAAAGGTACTGAGCACACATGTAGGCGACGTAAGGGGCACCAACAGTTTGGGCGAGCATGTGTATGCCTTGGGTGCTGACTTGGGGAGTCCTGAAAACCAAGTAGCTTTGGGGAGTTTAGTTTGTGCCCATGCAGGCGGGGCGGACCAGACACTTTTTGGCAAGTCTGGCACTTTCCGTGGTGATGGTCTAGCTCATCCGAGTGCACCTTCTCAAAATTAAATTCCTGGCCTTCCTGGTAATGGCTCAGGCAAAGTTTCACGCCCCTCATAATAAAAAGCACCGAGACAAGGTAGCACATGCCTCCAACTATGCTATGCCGTCGAGTTGAGATGGATGAGCTTGCTTGTGATAACTCCTTGGTGACATTACCATGCTTGAGGCTAGGTGCCTGGTTTTGGGTTCCTGGGGCTGGACGTGTGAGAGGTGTTGGGCACCTGAGAGGTGGCAAAAAATAATGCTATTTCAACATAAAAAAATGTATAATATGATTACCTGGAGAGATAGACAGACCGTTTGCGTGAGAGTAAATATAGAGTTTGAGGATTGCTCGTGTGAGAGCTACACATTTTGAGACCGATCTTTTCGCGATCCATGAGAGAGCCTCTAAGTCGGAGATAGGCTGCCCGCTTAAGAGCAGTGCAGAGGCTAGATTTTTTTTTGCGACCCTCGTGGGAGTCTTTAAGCTTGAGGTACAGACTACCTGTTTGAAAATAGTGCAAATGCCAAGTTTTTTTGGCAACCCTCGAGAGAGTCTTTAAGCTTGAGGTACAAACTGTCTGTTTGAGGACAGTGTAGAGACTAAGCTTTTGACAACCCATAAGAGAGTTTTTAAGAGTGAAATATGGGCTGCTTGCTTGAGAGCAGTGCAGAGGTAGGCTACCTGCTTAAGAGTAGAGTAAAGATACGTCAAGCTTTTTTAGGGACCCGCTAAAGAGCCGCTAAGTTGGGATATGAGATGTCTGCTTAAGAGTAGTGCAGAGGTATGTCAAACTCTTAGTGATCTGCGAGATGATTCACCTTGCCTGGACCTATTGATTTCCTCAGCATTCATATATTTTTGAGATTTTGTTAATAGTTCTAGCATGCTCTTAGGTGGACGCTTCATCAATGAGAAAAGGAAGCTTGATGACCGGAGGCCTCCCAAGAAGACGATCATGCTGACATTTTTATCGAGCTCTTCGACCTAAAGGACCTCCTCGTTAAAACAAGTGATATAGCTCCTTAAACTCTCATCTAGATCCTGCTTTATACTGAGCAGGTGGGTGACAGATTTCTGTTGGCGGCGTCCACCAATGAATTGTGCCAAAAAGGATATGCTCAGCTCAACAAATGTACCAATAGAGGCTGGGGAGAGTTTGGCGAACCATTGACGAGTGGATCCCTTCAAAGTGGTTGAAAACGCTGTTCACATAATTTCGTCGGGAACGTTGTGCAGTTGTATCAAGGTCTTAAAAATTTCGAGGTGGTCCAGTGGATCCTTTGTGCCGTCAAAGGTCTCGACGGATGGCATCTTAAATTTTTGAGGGAGTGGGTAGTTCACCATGTAAGGTTTGAAAGGCGTGTCATTTTGACATACGAGATAATCCTCTGTCTCGGGTCCGTGTGCCTTCATGGTGTTGAAAACATCACCCAATTGATTTTGCACCTCCTTAATTTTTTGATCACAATGATTGGGAGGAAGACATCTAGAATTATCATGGACATGACTCCTATACTCCATGTTTTGGTTCTCACCCTCATCTTCTTAGAGAGAAAGGTCTCCACCACGTGAAGCAGGAGCAGAGCCTAGAGGAGGAGGTCCCTCATGAGGAGCTCCCCTATATGGGGCGCCCAAGAATAGGCGCCTAGATGGGGAGCGCCTTGGTGGGGAGCTCCTTGATGACTAGGGAGTGGATTTTCCCTGGCTTGAGGTCCAGACTGCGATCTTACTTGTTGCCCGAGTATCAATTGTAGAATTTGCTGGTTTTAGGCTACCAACTGTTGCATGGTGTTCAGCATCTGCTTTGCATTTGGGACGAGATTGACAGGTGGAGGAGCAACCTCCTCCTCTCGTGCCGGATTGTGTTCAAGCTTATTCATGGATCTGGTGGTGATCCAATTGGTTCAGTGAAGAAAGTGTTTAGGTGAGAATTTTGTCATTCCCTCAGACAGTGCCAAACTGATGATGCACAAATTGGTTTGCACACCACAATCAAGTTAATAATATAAAATGCAGTAAAATAGGTAGAGAGAGAGAGAAGACAAGGTTTATAGTGGTTCAGTCAATCAAGACTTACGTCCACTTTTAATGATTGAGTTCGCCGAAAATTTGATTAGCTCCAGTATGTTGGGAGAGTAAAGAATTACAATGGAGAGAAGAGATGAACTTGATTTTGTAAGATGTCCCCCAAGTGTTGGGGAAACTTATAATTTATAGTCGTCTGCGTAGTAATTGTATAGTTAGTCTGATGATCATAACGGATTGGGGGCAATTTAATAGTGTTAATTATTCTGGTGACTTCTCATCTCCTCAACGGATAAGGATAACACTCTTGGATGACCCTTACTCTAAGATGGTAGATGAGGAGGCTCTTGGGATGACCCTTGCTCCAAGGTGGAGAGGAGGAGACTCTTAGATGACTCTGTATACTCTCCTCCTGATATAGCTCTTTGAACTTGATCAGCTGTTCCGTGCTAATGTAACTCTTTGAGTATGATGAGCTTGACTGAGTTGACCATATTAGACTGAATTTATTGAACCTCTTAAAATTGGGCATCTTGAACTTATAACATGAGTTGGGCCTTAGACTTGATCCATCAAATGTTACAAATGATTCGATTGTATAAGAAATCTTATTTTATGAAGTTAAAGAAAAAGTAAACATTAGTATAAAAAAATGATGAAAACGTGTAACTTTTAATTGTAAATGAGCTTTCTTTGTCTATCAAATCACATAATCAGTACCTTATTCTTGGTATGTATAGCGAGAGAGATTAAATAATAGCATTTCTATCTTAATTTTAAAGGTAATAATAGCACATTAGTATAAAGAGAGACGACAGATATCGTGTACAGTGAAATATTGACAGCTGTATAAATAGAATGATCATCAATGAAAAGAAAGAGAAGAAAAGGGGTAGGGTTTTTGGTTAGGGGTGTCAATTGTGTCGTATTGTATCGTATCACTTTTGTGTTGTGTCATTTTTTGTCGTGTTTTTTTCGTGTCATATCACTTTTGACACATGTCAGGTTGTTGTTAATATTCGTGTTAATAAAAATTATTTAATTTGACAACAACTAATGTAATACTATTTAAAAAATTATAAAATTCTTATTTTTCTATTTACAATACTCGTTAAATAACAATACCCATTAATGGTGTTATTCGTATCGAACCTTAATTTGACTCATTTATTGTCCGTGTCAACTAATCGTATTTTTTTTGAGTTCACGATGAAATAAATAATTGACACCCCTAAAGTTCGCTATAAAAAGCTACTTTGACTTTTATGGAATAAATAACTCATTTTTTTCATTTGTTTTGAGAATTAATTTTGCATCTTTTCAATAGACTTTTTATTTGTTTAATATTATAGATCTTTATTTGACAATCGTGGGGCCTAGATGGCCACTTCAATGGTCTTGTCTTCGGACCGGCATTGGGCAAAGAGTCATCATCAAAATGGGTGCTTTTTTCACACGTTTATGACGCTACTTAGAGTTTTCAACATTCGTTTTACGTTTCTATACATGTTTCCTCGACCTTTCAAGGAGAAATTTTCACAAAATCCTATTACAGATCATCTTTTGTTGTCCATAAAAGAATTCTAAACGCAGCGTAAATTCCCACCAACTTTAGCACAGCTTGTGAAAGTACAACTTGTGTAAATACTGAGTAATATTGACTAAGAAGTTTCTCTGTGTATGATTGTGGTGTGTAAAGTAAGTTCATGACATCAAGGGAGATTTCAAAGGTTTGGGTAATTTCTCCATAAATTAGAAAGGTTTAATTAAGGCTGAAGGATTCCAACAATTTCATGCTTATCAATTACTGTGTTTCGTATTTTTGGTGATAAAATTTATTAAATTTGAGAGGAAAAAAAGAAGAATAGGAAATAGAATACATATTGGGCTCGTTTGATTGTCGTATTAGAAATAGATAAATTAAATATAGTAATTCAGTTTAATACAATACAGAAGGACAAAAAACAACATTAAATATGATATTAGAATAATACGTAATTTTATTTAGTGTTTGATAATATACAACATAGACGTTAGATAGTAGTTATTTAATCCAATCACTTGTTTGGTTAGAGAATTATTTCATCGTATTAGTATTGAATTAATAAAAATACACTCTATAAATGTTTGTTACATTGATGATAGCTTGAATTTATCGGTTGAGAGGTTATAATAATAAATGTGTAGAATAATACGTTTGAGTTGAATTATAATACCACCTCCTTTGATGATATTAAAATACTTCCATAATATATATATATATCTATTGTATAAAAACTATACGATAAATATATGTTTTTAAAATTAATACGGTATCAAATTTACTTATAAAAAAAAATATTAAGCCCGATTAAATAAAAAATAATACAATCTAATATTTAGTCCCCTCATAGTACATCAACCAAACGAGTCCATTATCCTTCCCATATAATTTTTGAGTCCGAATCGATTCTATAGTGTATTATCTGGTAAAATTGAATGAATACTGTATTATCTTCGAGTTTTTGTTTTTTCTTCAATTTTGAACTCAAAAACGGGTAAAACACTTTTTGGGTGTTTCCCAAATTTTCATTCTTTTTGCTAAGAATTTCAAAAGACACTTGAAATGTTCTCTCAATCCAAACATGTTTTTGTTTATTTTTCGAATCCCAAAACAAAAAAAAAAACATATTTTTGAAACACAATACAAACACGCCCCTAGATCTCTTATGTTCTCTCAATGAAAATTGTC
>CM042186.1:36829866-36851787 GCA_023539305.1 Ilex asprella | reverse complement strand
TCCCAAACAGTAAACGATGTGTATGAGACGTTCTCGACTCAGCATACCCAGCTCAACCCCAACTGATCTCTCTCTCCCTATATTCTCTCTGTCTTGCCCTACCCGAAAGATCGCACCTTCAAAGTCTCCAACGGCTCAGATACCACCGTAACCCCCAATCTCCCTCACCTAATTAGCTTATACCTCAGTTTTCAATCTCTCTTTCTCTCACCGAAACACCCAGAAATCTGGCCCAGAGAGAGGGATAACCGGCAAATGCTCTAGCACATAGAGCAGCTCAGATCCCTCTACTTTTACTATCTTAGAGAGTCAACGGAACCGCGTTCGTTTGTGTCTGAAACCACATCTTCGTCGTAGCTGCAGATCTAGAACTCGAAATTACTGGTACAAAAACACAACCCATTTGGAAATATTTTTTGAATTTTCGTTCAACCTATCAAACTATCTTTGCCCGAAATAACTTCAATTATTATTTTCTGATTTTGGTTTTTTTGTTGGGTAAGGAAATGGCGCCGACGACGATTCGGAAAGCGATTGGAGCGGTGAAGGACCAGACCAGCATCGGAATCGCCAAGGTGGCGAGCAACATGTCGCCGGAGCTTGAAGTAGCCATTGTCAAAGCAACAAGCCACGACGACGATCCGGCGGGCGAGAAATACATACGGGAGATCTTACAGTTAACCTCCTACTCCAGAGGGTACGTGAGTGCCTGCGTTGCTGCTGTGTCCAAGAGATTGGGAAAGACTAGGGACTGGATCGTCGCGTTGAAATGCTTGATGCTAATCCACAGGTTGTTAAACGATGGTGATTCGGTTTTCCAGCAAGAAATCATGTACGCCACGAGGAGGGGCACCAGATTGCTGAACATGTCTGATTTTCGCGACGAAGCGCATTCAAATTCTTGGGATCATTCAGCTTTTGTGCGAACTTTTGCTTTGTATTTGGATCAGAGACTGGAATTGATAGTTTATGAGCGGAAGCAGAGAGGGGGTGGTCAAGAAATTGAGAGATTTGGATCTAGAGAGGAGCGTTGGAGATCGCCTCCGAACAAGGGTTATGACTACGATTACAATGAATTTAAAGATGAACCTGGGTATGGGAACAATGGGATGAGAAGGTCGAGATCGTTTGGGGATGTGAGAGAGTCGAGCACTTCACAGGAGAGAAAAGATGCGACCCCATTGAGGGAAATGAAGCCGGAGAGGATTTTGGGGAAGATGAGTCATTTGCAGAGGCTTTTGGACCGGTTTTTGTCGTGTAAGCCCACTGGAATGGCGAAGAATAGCAGGATGGTGTTGGTTGCTTTGTACCCAGTTGTGAGGGAGAGTTTTAAGCTTTATTCTGATATATGTGAGATTTTGGCAGTGTTGTTGGATAAGTTTTTTGATATGGAGTATGAGAATTGTGTTAAGGCCTTTGATGCTTATGTCAGTTCAGCGAAGCAGATTGATGAGCTTGTGGCGTTTTATAATTGGTGTAAGGACACTGGTGTGGCGAGGTCGTCGGAGTACCCGGAGGTGCAGAGGATTACAGGGAAGTTGCTGGAGACATTGGAGGAGTTTGTGAGGGATAGGGCTAAGGTGACGAAGAGCCCGGAGAGGAAGGTGGAGACTCAACCGGTGGCTCAGGAGGAGGAGGAGCCAGTACCCGATATGAATGAGATAAAGGCGTTACCACCGCCGGAGAATTACACTCCGCCGCCACCACCTGAGCCAGAGCCTCCCAAGCCGGTGGCTCAACAGACTGGGGACTTGGTGGATTTGAGGGATGAAGGTGTGACTGCAGATGATCAGGGAAATAAGCTGGCATTGGCATTGTTTGCAGGGCCAGTAGCTAATACTCGAAATGGGTCATGGGAAGCTTTCCCTTCAAATGGAGAACCTGAGGTGACCTCTGCTTGGCAGACGCCAGCAGCGGAGGTTGGAAAAGCCGATTGGGAATTGGCGTTAGTGGAGTCTGCAAGTAATTTGGAGAAGCAAAAGGCAACATTGGGTGGTGGGTTTGATCCATTGTTGTTGAATGGAATGTATGATCAGGGAATGGTGAGGCAGCATGTGAGCACTGCCCAATTGAGTGGTGGCAGTGCAAGTAGTGTGGCGTTGCCGGGGCCAGGGAAGGGTGCAACGCCGGTGCTGGCGCTCCCGGCCCCAGATGGAACTGTTCAGGCAGTTGGGGGAGACCCTTTTGCTGCTTCTTTGAATGTTCCACCGCCTTCGTATGTGCAAATGGCAGATATGGAGAAGAAACAGCAAATGCTTGTGCAAGAACAAGTGGTGTGGCAACAGTATGCTAGGGATGGGATGCAGGGTCAAACTAGTTTGGCCAAGATAAGCGCTGGTGGGTACTATGCTCCGGGGCTACCACCAGTGATGCCCTATGGAATGCCGCCGGTAAATGGGGTGGGACTACCACCAGCTGGGTATTACTACACTCCTTACACGCCTTATTGATTTTGCCACTCATGTCCATACATTACTTTTCTCTGTTGAATTTTATGTTATTTGTCTTTTCCACTGTATTTTTTGTGATTCCTGAAATTTGTTCATTTCAATTGGGGAAAGGGGGAGAAGCTGAACTGAAAAGACTAGAGGTTGTGGGGTTATTTTAATGTTCGGTGCTCTGTAATCCAGTTGTATCTCTATCTGTGTTGTAACAGTGAGATTTTATTTGCATCTTTGTGTTTATGTGATGCTTTTTTTTTTTTTTTTTGAGGAACATGAAACGAACTAGGTTCAATATAGTGAAGGTTATATCTTGAATGTTTCTTGTTGGTTTTACACAATACCATTTCAATTGTTTCTATTGATTGAATCCCTTTTTATACATTTGATGTCTCACTTGATTTCTTGTTACATGATGCATGTACTATTGCTCAGAGGGAAATAATTACCCTTTTAAACTGCCGGATTAGGATTCATTAGGGATGCATGCAATCATATCTAGAAGCACCAATTCAGGGGTAACTTTTATAGGATTTGTATGTGTTGCCAATTGCCATTGTTTCTGTAGAATCCCACAAGCATTTGGCTTTTTTTTTGGGGAGGTGGTGTGGTGGAAGTGTGGTGGTCGTGTGGTGTTTTCTAAATTTTGAAAAGGTTGTTTCTAAAAACCCATAAAACAATCATAACTTGTTCTCTAATTTACTCACTTTTTGTTCTCAATTTTCAAAAAATAAAAACAAAAAATAGTTGTTCAAATAATTTTTTCTCAGAAACTATCTATGATATAAATCAGAGTAGATTTCAATAAACACGTCCGACAGTTGTAAATAGACTCATCCAACTATTACCAAGATCTTTCTCAAAATAATTCACATTGTATTGTGTCTTTAAGCACATGTTATCTTTAGTTTTCAAAAATAAAAAAACAATTTCTGAGGTCCACACCAAACGTGCCGTTTCTTTAGACATTTCCAAAAATCACACCCGGGCTTCTGAGCAAGCACTAGTTTCTGGTTTTTGTAAAATGTTCCTCTAGAACCATAGAATTGACTGAGTCACTTTCTCTCTTGGTTTTTCCTGGTACTTTTTGAATCAGTAGTCGCTTTTATTGCTTTCCACACTGCCTCTTTTCCTGGTTCACATATGTTTTGACTCTTTTTAGAGAACCGATTTAGAGCGATAACAAATGTTTATTTGCTGAATTGACACGTTGCGGGTTTGACTCGGAGGTAATGGTACCAACAACTTATTTCTTTCATGTCATAGGCTGCTGCGGTCTTATGCACTGGATACAACCTTGCATAGTCCCCGTAGACAATGTTAGGCAAAAATAGTGACCTGTATATTACGGCATTGAGAAGATGTGAAGTCATGGCTGAGAAAAAATAATGAGTTGAATTAAGAAGCACATGGGTTAGTCAAAAGGTCGCCTGGTCGTGCGTACGAAAACAAACCGAAAATCCCAAGTGAAACTTCCGATGCTTATTCAAGGATCCGAAGGAAAAAGAAAAGGCTATTTTGTTTTTAGATAAATAAGTCATAAAATTTCTTTATGATTCATATTTCTATTTTTTTTTTGGGTACTATATTTTCAATTATTATATTTGTAGATACTTTTATCACTATTGTGATACCCAAAAATGGTAAAAATAGGCAGTACAACAGTAGTAAAAACATTCATAAATGTGGTAAAACACTCACAAAAATGGTAATTTTATTATATAAAAGAATATTAATAAAAATAATTGTCACAAAATATGGTAAAAACACTCATAATAGTGATAAAAATACCCACAAAAGTTATAAATTACCTATAAAAATGATAATTTTTTTAGTTATAAAATAACCCAAAAAAATTATAAAAACTCCATTTAAGATAGTAAATTTCAAAGGTATGGAACCGACTTTTTTTTGTCGGTACTGTAGTCAAATACATCATTCGGATATAGAAGTACTGATTTTGTTGAGCAAGCACTAAGAACTGAGTTTAAGAATGATTCCTCATGTGCCGAAAGTTTGGAAAAACCGTAAAGAGGAGTGCTATCAAAAATACGTAATTTGATTTGATAGGCTGCCCGCAAAAAGAATTATCGATATCAATTTATTTTTGTGTAAATTATACCCAAAAAACGATTAACTCTATCTAAAAAATAGTAAGTGAACCTAAAATTTGTTAACTAGTAAGATATCCAAAAAAGGGTTTGAAAAACTATTTGTTTTGAGGTAATAAGTCCTAATTTCTTTATGATTCATCTGTTAATTTGATTGTAGTTATCCAAACCTTTTGTTACCAATACCTGCCAAAAAAAATGATTGTGTCACTGTAAGGAATCATCATCCCGGCTGCGGTGAGACATTGTGAAATCATAGAATCTAAAATCACTTGCAAGGCATCTTCGCCGGTCTTCAGAACAAATCGCTTAAATATAATTGGTTCTATTCTCACCGGCCAAACTAGGGATTTTCCTCCGTTACCCAATATATAGGTATTAATTATTACTCGTGTTTGAAAGCATGGAATAATAATAAAAAATGATCAATAATAAATATATTTATATTCACACTCAAAATTAAATCTTAATTATAAAGGAAAGAGAAAAAAAATTTAAGTATCGGTTAAGTGGGAGCAAGCAGTGGTAGTGGTAGTGATAGTGGGTGACAATAGTGATGGTGGTAGGAGACTGCGATGATTTTGGTGGGTTGCGACGACTGTTGTAGTGGTGGTGGTGGTTGTAGCGGCAACGACGATAGTGGTGGTGATGGTTGGTATGGATGGTGGTGGGCGACGGTGATGGTGGGTATGGGTGGTAATGGACGACGGTGATGGTGGTTGGCAGTGGTGGTGGTTGACAGTGGTGGTGGTGGGGCGACAACGATGATGGTGGGTTGTGGTGGTAGTCAGGGACGATGATGGTGTTGGTGGGCGACGACGGGTGTCTTTGAGCGACAATGTGATTGGTGGTGGTGGCGAATGGCGATGGTGGTTGGTTGTGGTAATGGATGGCAGTGGACAATAATAATGGTGGTATTTGTTGACGGTGGACGATGGTGGTAGTGGGATGATATAGTAGTAATAATAAATATAAGAATGAGATGATGATGGTGATATGTGGTGGCGGTGAACAACGGTGATAGCAATCGGTGGCGATGGTGGTGGTGGAGGGGGGGCAGTGGCGATGGTGGTGGTGGGAAAGGTGACGGTGGAACAATGATTGTGGTAGTAGGATGGTAATAATAGTCGTGGTCATGGTCGTGGTTGTGGGGCAGTGGTGATAGGGGTAGTGGTTAGGTGACAGTAGTGGTGGTGGGGTGGCAGCGACAGTGATAATGGTGATGGTGGTGGTGGTTGAACAATGACTGGTGATAGGGTGGCAATAATAGTCGTGGTCGTGGTCGTGGGGCAGTGGTGATAGGGGTAGTGGTTGGGTGGCAATAGTTATGGTGGGTGACAGCGATAGTGATAATGGTGGTAGTGGTGGTGGTGGTGGAGGTGGCAGTGAAAGTGGTAGTGGTAATTGTGTGGGTGTGGGGGTGATGGTGGGGCAGTTTCAAGCAATACTTTATTTTTAAAAGTACTTATGATAAGTTGTAAGTTCTAAAAATACTTTTAAAAAATCACTCAAAACACACACTTAGAACATATTTTTTCTATTAAATTTGGAGTATTGATATTATCCGTCAGATTAACTTTAAAATAAAATTTAAAAAGATTTCAACTGCGAAAAACAAAAGTTATTTTATTTATCTTTTGAAATTTATATTGTATTGTACTTTACTATATAAATATATATTTAGTTTTAAAATGTCACTATATCTGTGCATTGAAATGGAAACCTTTATCTAGGTTTTAGAAATATTTATAGAGTAAGGAGTTAAAAGTTTGAATCTTATTTTCATACATATTTTTTGATTCGTTTTGTCACAACATTTATTTTTATCATAGGTTAAATTATTTAATTTTTGGTTAATTTATTACTCAATATAATACAAATTTTATTTCAGATATTGTTTATATATTATATTGAACATCTTTTTTTAAAAATTAATGGGTAGAATCAAACATCATAGGACTAGGTCTTATTTTCTGTGGATCAAATCTACCACACCCACACGTAGTGTCACATGGGTAGTTTGACAGCCTTAAATAAAGTTGCAGGAATGGTAAAACTTTAACTAACATGTCCACTAGAATTTTTATAAACTTTTTTGGAAAATGGTGTAAAGGAAAGACGAAGGTCATGGTTGTTTAGCTGCGTGTATTGGAGAAAATATTCAATAGAACGGTGACACCATATTATTTTTGTCGTGTGTTCTAACATCATAATACAAATATAATAAATAAGCAAATGGGTTATTAACTGTCCGTCCATGCAATTCAATAACTATCTCATGCAATGGGAGTGGCAGGAACCGCCCATGGAACAGAGTCCACATATTCCTGTCACCATTAAAGGACTGCACGCACTTACCCATGAGTCCATGACCCACCTTTCTTCTTTTATATTCCCATGCACAGAAGAAATGAGACTTCCTCCTTATTTTTATGCTCTCTTTCACTTTCCTGTCTTGCTTTCTCTTTAGGATGTAAGGGAGACACACACACACACCCCTACTAGATTACCTTATGTTTAGTTTAGTAACTGTTTTTAAGTATATCCTCTAATACCCAAACCAAACTTAGCCTAAAGAAATACAAAAAAATAAAGTCCAATCACATGACTCCGATTATAGTTGAAGACCAAAAGAAAAAAAAGCTCTAATGACAGTTCACCCAACTCACTTCCTAAACTTAGTGGTGAAAGGTCAACTACAGCTGTCACCCACATATGGTGGCTGTTTGGTCATTCTATTGGATCATCTTTAGGTTATGTTGGGTGAGAGTACGTTGTATCGAACCAACCAACGTGTAGTTTTGAGTATATTTTATTATATGTTTTTTGGGTTATTTGCTTTTCACCTCCGTAGTTTTGGTTAGATGTTAAGAAAGAAGGTTCGTTGCATTTGTTTGTTAATATTTTATTAGATGGTGATATTAAGTGATGTAGTTGATTAGGCCTGATAATTGTGTCGAATGAAATAGTTTTGTGTCGGGTGGAACGGGTTTGTGTCAAAAAAACTCTTCATCTATACCTTATTCATTTATATAAACGAATCAAACTATCACACCCGTACACGAATAACTTATTAAACGGGTTACCCGATACAACATGTATGTCACCTGCGAAATAAGAGAATATGTTAGAATATTTTTAGTACACACGAAAAATTATCAACCTGATATACATTATACATGTTTGACATGTTTACTATAACAATAAACCATGTCTAACAAAAAAAATAAAGACAAAAAATAAACATTAAATGACTACTAAATTTGAATGAGTCTAAAAGATGAGTAGTGTGAGATGAGATAAATGCTGGAGACCTAATTTTTTTAAAAAAAAAAAAATTATAGTACAACTATTAACGGGTTGAAACGAATTTATAGATTAAACACAAAACCGCTTCATTTATTTCACAGGTTTGCTAAGTTAACTCGTTAAACACCAAAACTCGTTAAGACTACATACAAACCCGCTAAATCCGTGTCAGATTTATCTCGGTTTCACGAGTCGTATCTAGAATTGTCAAGCCTATCGATGACTATGTAATACCACTAATATATTAAAGAGCAATGCTATTAAAACCTAATTGCTGACTTAATTTACTATGACATTTGGATTGATTGTGAGCTCCATCAAACATTAGAACTAGGTGTTAATCCAATGATTCCAATGAAACCACGTTATTAAGTCAACAAATTATACCAAATTTTTATGTTCAAGTAACATTTCCTTCTATTAAATATTTCCTCCTAATATTGATAAGTTTTATATTAAATGAGATTTATTATTAATTTAATATCTATAGCAGATTGAGTTTGTTTTTGTGGACCCTGAAATGGCAGGTAATCCGTCTTACTTTCTCTCTCTTATGGGTCGCAATCCGTCCACTATTTCACCTGCACTTGCTTTATTTCAACGAGTGTGGACATTTGTTGGTGGAGAATTACCCTGCCTGATTGCTATGTTGCCACAAATATTACATTGGAAAAATTACAAACACGTCGCTTCAAGTTTAGCGAAATTGCAGACGGTATTACTAAGCTTTTTTAGAGGAGCAGCTGCAGATGCAACAGCTGTCTCTAATATGCGTGGGCTTGGAATGACTATGCATAGATCACCCCTATCTTTCTTTCTCTGTGAGTGTGTGTGTGTTTGTGAGAGAGAGATGTTCAAAACGCCAATCCAAATTTCCCAGTTAATATTAGAGTAATTGTTATGCAAACTAAAAGGTGAAGATGGTGTTCTAGGCCAACCTCATTCTATCTAAAAGACCCAATGGAAATTAGTCCTTGAAACCACAAAGAGCTGAAACCAATTTATCAGCACATTGTTGATTTCTTCAACTTTGAAGAAAAAACATGGCTGCAAGTTTCACATATCAACAAGAAACACAGTTTATAGGCCTATAGTGGTTGGAGAGACTATCTTTTTCTTGGCGAGTCTGTATGAACTCGCATATGTTCTGATGATTCCTTTATCCACCATAGGTAGAATATGGAAGAGATTATCATTACCCCAGCTGCAGATCCAAATGCTATTCCAACAAGTCGTCCTACTCGTTTCTTGTCGCGTTTTGAGGTACCAACACCATCAGACACTGCAAAGCAGTCGAGGAAAAAGATGAGGGACATAAGAAAATCCGTTTGAGGTAATTAAAAGATGAGTGATTGTGTGCATCCGAGGTTTAAATTGGAGTCATGTGTCTACAAAGGCTCGTGGGATGGATGATTCTCAGTCACCCCAAAAAATAAAATTAGAAAAAAAAAAAGCATGAGAATGGTTTGGGTAACCTTTAGAGACATGGATAGCTGACACTAAAGGTCCATATGTGCTTTGAGATGGAATGCAGCAAGTGCCTCTCCCTGCCCAGAAGAAATGAATGTCCATGATTGTGTTGGTCACATTTGCCTCGAATGTCTTTACCAAGGCTCTCTTGGATCCACCTGCCTGCTTCCTCTTGGATGTTAAAATCTTGAAGAACTCTTTCACCCTTGAAAACCAGAAGGATGCAATTGATCAGTTGACAATTCGGATCACATAACAAAATTGCCTAGGAAAAAATGTTCAATCTACAAGTACTGTCTGGAATAGAATCAGAACTGCCTCCAATGACATATTAAAAATTTAAGGGTAACTAAATGACCCTGAAAATTCATCCTCGTGGATTTTGGGGGAAGGGAAAGGTTAGTAACAATTTGAGCCAGAGGTCCTATCTGACCCTTGATTATCTTTTTCCACCTTTTTTTTTTTAATCAGCAAGGACTGACGAGTGGTTGCTGTGTGTGTTTTTTAGGAGTATGAGGCAAATAAAAGTTCAACAATTCACGGTTCATCAAATTTTTTCCTTCTGGAATTATTGCTATTTGGGTTGCTAGCGAAAAGTTTTGAATCACTGACCCATGATGCTATTCTAGCATTACCATTCCGAATAATACTAAAATTTTCCAATAATCCAGAGTTTGTTAGCCACATTCAGGGTATCCACATGCAACTCCTCACACCATGAGTTCATTTCTTGGGAATTCTTTGCTTTAAGATCAATGGCGGTTTTCTATTTTTGGCATAAAGTTCAAGTACCTGGATGCAAACGTCAAATAAGCGCCTTCCAAGCCCTTTCCAAGATTGAGAGTCATCGATTTGTATCTCAGCAAAGTGAAGCTCAACTTTGTACTTCCCATTTTTCAGGCCAACGCCATAATACCTTAATGAGCTAGGTGAGATCCTTGCTGTTTTATAGAGCTCTGACTCGAGTGTGTCCATAATTTGTGAATCTGTTTGTGCAATAGATTGAGGTTCATTTGGGTTTGAAATGAAACTTCCTGTATTGCTCACTGCCCATTGAGAATTGGAGCTTGTGTACACTGAGGCAGCTCCTAGTGTTTCTGAATCATCATCAAACTTGATACCAGATGCAGATACTTGTTCGGTGCCACCACATTTGATAGAGAATGAAGCTACATAACGGACAAAACAAGCTTGTGAGATTTCAAGATCAACTTACTGAAGGAAATATTGGATTTTCTGTGGTTTAAGTCGTGCATCTCCATTGTTTGTAGCGATTTATAATTCAATGAACGACGAAAATAATCCACCTATACTGGTCCAAGTATAATGTTTGCTACTTTATTTTTGTACATAAGAAAAGTACAGAAAAGCGTACTTCCTCGTTATATTTCTACTCATCCAAAAGATTCATCCTGCATATGATGAAACACCAAACACATGCCCTCCCTGAGGAAGATCTCTTATGATCAAACTTTTTGCTAGCTTTCTAAACACAACCTGTACATATAGCAGTTGAAGTTTGAGTATAAGAAGAAACGAACACTTACTGGCTGGAACTTCCGTAGAGCAACCCTTATTGCCTAGGAGGCAATGCAACATTGCAGAGGCCTTCCTGTACCAATTAGTAATAAAACAGTCAGCAAAATGCACCCGCAAGAAGCACCCAAGAAAAGGGGAAAAGGAAACACTTAAGGCCTGAATCATTTTGTTGGCTACCATAATTACATTGTAATCACTGGTGAAGTTTTGGTTTCTGGTATTAACAGGTGACTTACTCATCCTGTAAAAAGTTGGCATTGATGGAAGTTCCAACAACATTCCTGAGAATAAAAAGGCAGTTAGTTTTTAATTTCCTAGTGGCACAAAATAAGGAAATAGAGTGGCTAACGAGTTGAGCAAAACGCTAAACTTGTAGATGATCTCGATGTATAGCTAGGGGAGGTATGTGACATTGTAAAGTCGACGAGGTAAGTTTCCAGAAAGAAGATTGAAGGAGACATCTCTGCCACAAAGTGAAATATTCAATTAGAACCATGAGTGAACAGCCTAGATACATGTAAGTTGTATGAAGAAGCTTATATTTGCATCATAAAGTCATCAAAATTCTTGTTGTCTTGGTCACAGAATTAACTTATAATGGAACCTTTGTGCAGGTTTCTGGCCAATATAACTTATAACTTATAATTACTGCCAATATTTGTTTACAAAATTTTTAGCCCTCCGACAGTCTGCCATGATAAATTAAAAATGTCCATAAGGTTGTGAGCTGAGGACGAGGGTAGTCCCTTCGTACACATAATGCCAAACGTTAGCTGGCGCCTCCCAACAACATTGATTAACAGGTACCAAACAGTGTAATGGCTCGTCTAGAAGAAACTTTGCACAAAAGATTTGAGAAAGCATTGAATGAAATAAGCACAGTTCAATTTAACAAGCAAAAAGTGCAATTTTGTTCACATAATCTTGAAGGAAAGACGATACCTATTCAGCATTCAGAACTTACAATGCAACAAGCTTTGGACTTATAATGTATGGAGGTAGTTCCCCAGTCAAATTGTTGTTTCCAAGATACCTGAAATGGAAATAAGTCACCATTAAGCAAAGTCTAGGTATGATGGTGCAGAAACGAACTATATTGAAAAACTTACAGGTACTGCAATGAAGCAAAGTTTTGGTATAAGTATGGAATCGGGCCTGTCAGCTTGTTGAAGCTCAAGTCCCTTTCATGGTGATTACATTTCAACAATGCAGAGAAATCAGAAGTTTGATGCATATAACCTTTTGTAATGAAAATCTGAAGAGAGTGATCAATTATGTTGGAAATATGAGCCAGTTCCTATAGGTTTCTACTTTTGAAAAATGAGAATGAAATCAATTTCAAAGTATATCAAAGTGCAACGAGGAAAAAGGGTTCGAGAGAGCCGAGGATATCAGCATGAATGGTAGATTATTCTCAGTGACAGGGAAACTAACAGTATTTTCAAGTTAGCAGAGTTGCTAAGGTAATCTGGAAGTTGGCCAGCCACACGGCAGTTTCTCAATGATCTGTAGACCATACAAACATGGCATGTAAACTATAAACATGAACTAACAATGCAGTGAAGAGAAGTTTAAACATAAAAGAGCTCTTCTGAAAGTTGAATCATTCAAAACCTTACAATATGGACAAACTTGTCAAGTTCTCCAGGAAGTCAAGAGAAGAATCTTCCTTACTAAGATCACCAATTCTCCTATAGAAAAAGTTAGGATGAATCATTCAAAACCTCATATTAGACATCAGCATGGTAAAACACTCTGTATGTAACTTGAGAAGAAGAGCACATGAGAAGGTCACATAAAAGAACCAAAAAACTTAAGCTAATCTGTGGAGATCTAAGTAGGAAGTCACTGCCGAAAGGAAAACTCCCTCAAATTTTCGATTTCATTAGAGGTAATTCATTTCTCTCGTTTGTTATCCCAAATAAAAAAGTTCGTGCAAAAGTGCAACAGCGCAGTTTTGGGAATGAACATTGCACTTGCATTGGATCACATGTGTAGATCATTGGAAGTCCACTCTTATCTACTTGAATCCAACAAAGAAGTTTCCTCAACTATATTTTCGTAACTACATTATATGGTCTTTCATTAAACTAAATGAAAATGTAAACAAACCAGTGGAAGTCCTTACAAGTCCTCCAGTTTTGTTAGAGTACCATAACTGCTTGGAATTGGGCCCTCGAGCTTTGTTCCTTGAATTCTCCTGTCAATTGACAGAAGTTCCGTGCAGAACACAAGACCGAAAAAGCACCATTTACAAAATCTCCATTCTAAGAGATGAAAATTCACATAGGAATATATACATACAGGTCCTTGAGATCTGTAAGAGTTCCAATGAAATCAGGAAGCTTCCCAGTGAAAAGATTATCAGAAGCCCACCTGAAAGTGGGAAAAAAAATCATTTTTCAAGAATAAGAAATCATATATATCACCATATAGAGATCAACACCTATTCATATGAAGGAAAGTGATAAGAAATTACAATTTCTGGAGGGATTTCAAATTTGAAAGTTCTGGTGGAATCGGTCCACTGACTCTGCTGCTATCTATGTACCTGAATGATTGACAGAACAATTGATCCAGAGTTCATGACCAAGAAAAAAAAAGAATTAGTAGTACACTTACAGCTCTTGTAGTGAGGTTAAATTTCCAAGCTCAGGGGGCAAGGGACCATTGAAATTGTTTGAGCTAAAATTTTTGTAACAAAAACAAAAAAAACTTAGTAGAGCAGTTCAATAAATTGGGTCAGGAGTAAAATATTACAAGGGTGATGGAACAATCAATATGAATATCCTGCAAATTAGTTTACAAGGATAGCAATTTGGTGAGATTGTCAAGCTCTGGAGGCACCAGACCGGTGAGATTATTAATGCCAAAGTTCCTGTTTGATGAAAATTGATTCGTCAAAGGAATTCGTATGGGACGTTCAGTAAACAATCCCTTAGCTCAAGTCAAATGGCTGTAATCCCAATTTTTTAGGAAGTTTGAGCGGCATTGACAACTTACAAGTACTGCATATTCGATAATTGTCCGATTTCTGGTGGGATATGCCCACTTAACACATTTTGATTCAGATTTCTGCATCATAATGTATGATTAGTAAATTAACGGCCAACAAAGTATCCAACAAGTATCGTATCTGATATAGGATCCATGATTCATAGTTTAGACTTCAATCACTTCCAAGTCCATCAGTTTATTAAGCACAAAAAGTTCTTGGGGGATTTCACCAGAGATGTCCAAAGCATACATCTTCCTGAATAGGATGACAATTGGAAAAAGTTGTTAGGATGAAAAATTTATGATGAATAGCAGAGATATTGAGGGTGATGACAGACAAGTGGGTGATATGGCAAACAGTGCTGGAACAGTCACAAGCAATCCCGGGGTTCGCATTTTCTGGCGCCCAAGTGGCATTTGTGGTGCAGGGGTCAATGGTTAAATTCAGCTTTGTTCTCAAATTCCACTTATCTATCATCTTGTTCAGAGCCTCCACTGACCAACAAAGAAAGGAACATTGAGATTATGCATTTACTTTCATTAGTATCAGGTATACATTGAAATAAGAGAGAGAGAGAGAGAGAGAGAGAGAGAGAGAGAGAGAGAGACGTTCATTGGGGTCTGTGGCTATTTGTGCAGCAACAATCTCAAGCACCCAAAACACAAAGAAAGAGAAGCCCAAAACCCCCATTACAGAGCAGTGAGCAGTCTAACATAGAGAGAGAGAGAGAGAGAGAGAGAGAGAGAGAGAATTTTCAACTTGATTGTGAGAATTGGTAGGAGAAGGCCGGCCTGCAACTTGTGGGACTTGAATTCAGATTCGTGTCCATTGAAAAACAACAAAACAAAGCCAAAAACTGAATTTTGATCATAATAAATAGATATCTACAGGTACGTATATATAGTTTAAAGGATAAGCTAATTTCTTCTTTGGATTTTGTTAATACTTATGAAGTTGGTGACAAATCAAACTGCATATATTGACTCTTCATTTCTCACTTTGGACTCGTTCATTACCCGCCAAAAATCTAATCATAAAGCTAAAACATCTAAGGTGTGTGTGTCCAGACATATACACACACACACACACACACACACACACACACACATATATATATATAGTTTCTTTGGTAGATCATTTACCATGTATCCGTGATTGATTATTTGTACAAAGTGGATCCCGCTTAAATTCACAATAGATCGTCTAGCAAGGAAGAAAATGGAGGAAAAATGTATTAGAAAAGAAATCATTTTACCTATGTAATCTTCATCGTGAGTTTCTATCTTCACGTTTCGCATCTCTACATAAAATTCAAGTCATACCACATACTCTAGGGTGTACTTGGAAGGACATCCTGCCAAAGTTATACAATTAGGACATCGATATGGCTTTCTTATGTTTAGGAAATTATGTTTCTTTTGTGGTTTCTGTTGTATCGTTGTTTGCTTTTGATCTTTTACATAACATTAATAAATCAATGACTTAACCAAATTCAATCAACACCTGGACATACTTTTCCACAAGCAATGATCAATTTGTTTAATGAATTATTTAGGTCAAATTCCAAAGAATTTTCAATTGTTTTGGCCAATTAGGCTTTCAATTGATCAAATGACTTTGCAGCAAACTGATCTTCAGCTCTATTTAAGCACAACTTCATTGCTAAACCTACTCCACAAACAAGTTGAACAAGCATTAGGCCAAACAATGAGGCCAATTAGATCAGTCACAATCAAGCCTTGTTGGAGCTTAGGCTTAACAATCAAGTCGTATTGTGTTATGGTGTGTTAATTTGAGTTCGTACCAAGTGTTAATCAACTCTTACATTTTGCTCAACTATATATGTAAGATGATTATTGATTGTGATTTGTGAGGGTAGACACACATAATTTACGAACTGAAACATAACTACAATCTCATTCTCTCTTAGCAAATTCTAGCATTCGTAGGTCTTCGTAAACTAAAAATTTGCTTGGTCCAAATGCTAGAACCAAAAATAGGAGAAGAAGAAAGAAGAAAATCCTTCAATTCTATAACAAAACCATGCAATACCATATCAAGACATATGAACTAGTTGAAAACACGTCAATCATTTTTGTTCCACACTGCTGCTGCACTGACTTAGTCCGTTTATTATTTCCAATAGTGCAAACGAAACTTGTTGGAGTTGGGCTCGTCAAACAAACTTCGATCCAGTTTCGTGCAAGAGGTAACTTATTTGGTTTCTATCAAAGTCCAAAAAATACATTCTACAAACCAAGCTTGCAAGGACAAAGAGTAAACAACACATTTGTCACTTTTCAAATATTACAAGGTTTTTCACCTCCTCCACAAACCTCTAATTTATTTAGTGCCAGAAAGAGCATTAATGTAGCATCTAGACTTCAATCGGTTTAGCTTTAAGCATTTCTTAATATCTCCATGCGTTGCACAGTGTCGATGAATGTTCTGCAAAAACATTAGTTATCCAGCATTAGATCACAAATCAAGTAAACAGATGGATAAGATCATTTGAGTGGTGTTTTTTTTTTCCTCACATATAATTAAACAAAAAAGACCTATGTATATATACATATATATTAAAATTATGTTGCAGCCAATTTTAAAGTAAATTTACGGGTCTATGTTGTTTATTGACAAGTAAAAATGGTCTCTACAAAGTAATCTCTCGATAAGAAGTACTAAAATACTCAATAATTCACGCCATAATAAGTGAAGTCTAAAAAAGTTTTTATGGCGACAACAAACTGTCTCAAATATTATTTTGCGGTAGCAAATAATTCTTTATGACAGCACTACCGCCACAAAAAAAAAAAAAAAAAAAAAATTCTTCAAGACACTATTTTTTGTGACGGTGAACACAGCTATCATAAAAACTTGTCTAAAAAAACTCTAATTCTTGTAGTGGTCAAGCAAATTCCTCTCAGAATCCACACTTTCTTGAAGAATTATCAATAAGACTCGTGATTCATTAAACTTAATGTGTCATTGTTATGTTTTAAAGCATGGAAAATATCTATATTCTATTGTAAATGAAAAGAACTCGAGTCAACTGAGTTGAATGACACATTGCTCAGGGCCGGCATTAATATTAACTAAGCTTAAAATTAATGATATTTTGGTTCATGTCAAATACGAACAAACTTGTACCAACTAAAAAATAAACCAAGCCGCTGCCCCAACCCCGACCGTCGAGCCAAGCTCAAGCTCAAGCCAATTGGTTCAATAAACGTCTTAGTTTCACCTTCTATGTAGGACACTTCCCTTGATGCATGCTGATGCTGATTTTATTAATCGCTACCATTGATTTAATTGTGGGTCTTAATATTTATTGGAATTCACACTAATTCAATGGTTGTAATTAAATAGATCAGTAAATCAGGTTAGTATTTTAGATACGTAATATCATTTTTCTAATCAAATTAATGAGCTAAAGAGAGAGGGAAAGCAACGAATGCACATACTGCCATGGAACATCCCCAACAAGCAGCCAGTCTCTATCTCTGTCCTGATACAAGAGTGTATAATTGGCATCATCTATGTCACTTTTCGGTCCTGCAAAAGAACAAACAACAAACTGTTTCAAAACCACGTTTACTGACTTCGAACAATATGAGCAGTACATGGAAAACGAATAGGTAGGACCGTAGGAGTGTCACTTTTACCCGTTGACCCCACACAAAACCCGAAACATGAAAATGACACGATCGGAAACTGAAAAGATAGGAAAATGACATGATTTAAAGTTGGATTTGAATTTGGATTTAGACTAAAATCCAGCTCATTGAGAGGCCCAAGCATAGCAGTGTCACTTACTTTTAACAAACATGTTGATTAAGGAGTTCGCAAGGGTCTGATAAGAATGATGGAGCTTTAGGTCTATCTTTCTTCCTATGGCCACTCCTTCCATCTTCACCTTAATATACGTGGAGTTTATTCTGTTACTTCCCATCTCGGTCGTCCGGTGGGTTGCGATCCGACAACCTTGGTGTCCATCATGTAGTTTTCTCCTCCATGACTTAATAGGTGGCCACCCCATCAGATGATGATCTTCTTCTCCACTTCTCCTGTCACATCTTAATAATACTGATGTTAGTATGATCCTTCTGAATTATATGATCATACCACATCAAAAATTAAAACCAGACCCGGTCTTTAATCACGAGAGGGTGGTTCTAGTGTCACAATAAGATTACTTAATGATAATTTTAAAATCTCGGGTTTGAGTCACGAAAACCCCTTCATTACATTTGAGTTAAGAATATATAGGTCTGACTCTGACCTTCCTCGTACTGCAAAAACCTCATATACAAAACTATATTTTTCAGTGAGTGTTAGAATGTAATATACCCATTTATTGTCTTCTACGAGAGTGCTAGCTAATTAATTTGAATTGAACATAATATTTAATTTTACTAAATTAATATAATTTCTTCAATTTAACACCAAATTAACTTTCAATTTATCCAATTAATATTCAATTTTACAAATTTAATTTTTTTTATCAAATTGATATTATTTTTTAAATTAACACCAAATTAATGTTCAATTTCATCAAATTAGCATTATGTTTAATCCAATTTTTATAGGAAAGATTATTTTATTTAATTTAGCCAAATAAATACCAAAAGGACGTTGGTATTTTGGACACTATGTCCAGTAAATTAGACAGTGTAGAGCTGGGGGTAAAGTGATAAAATAAGCTTTTTCATTAGCTCTTTTACTAGACAAACTTTGACAAGGGATGTCCATCAAATTTTAAAATTTAAAGGGTGTGTCACTGAAATTAGGCCTAGGCACAAAAAATGTGTATGAAATTTACCCCTAATATATCCATAGAGTTTGAGTCAAAAGTTTTTTGTTCTTTCCCATGTATTGTCGAGAATGTTTCTAAAAATATCAACAAAAAAAAAAAGAGAATGTTTCTAAAAATCCTTTCAATGGTCTTTTTAGGACATTTAAACACAATTAACACTATAAAATTCACAATGAAATGGTAATTCATTCACAGGAAGAATTCGTACACTATGCAGGCAGGTGAATAAACACAATTGTAAACCAAAGCAAAAATATATGATTTACAGTAGAAATGGTTTCTCCGACATTCATATATTTCCAATTTTATTTCAGATTGATTATAAGGAGTGGTATGCAAAATGAGCAGTTTCTAAATGCTAATGAGCTCCAACTTACTTGATGATGGTGTTAAATCTTATCCTCTTTTGTCTCCTTTGATCATCTTCCTTGTTTGGTTTGCCATTCCACAACAGTAGAGATAAAGTTTCGGTTTCAATTCCCTTCTGTTCAAAAGCCTCTGCAGAAGTGTTCTTGTCTTTCACATAGTGTTTGATTTCCCAAGAGCTGCCATTTCTCACCATTTCATTTGGTTTGAAGACGTTGTTGAGATCGAACCCTACCATGGGACAACTCCGGGTTGGAGGGGCAAGACCAAGTTCAAGTTCCATTATCATAGAATAAGAATCAAACGACTTTGTACTAATATTAAATGAGCTCAAAAGCAAGAAATGGGATTCAAAATGAATGGGTTTTAGTTTGAAACTGTCCTATTTATACACGTATTTGTGTGTGAGAGAGAGAGAGAGAGAGGAAAAGGACCATTGTCGGGTTCGAAAGAGATGAAATTAGGGACACCATTGAAGTTGGGTCGGCCAAAAGTGTGGCAGTGACAATGACAGGTGAGAATAGTTTGTGCCACCCTGCTAAGACCGGTTTAGCCTCTGTTCTCCCAAGTCTGTACCCTTCTGGTCTCTCTGTCCCCACATTCACCTAACCCATCTCTCTCTCTCTCTCTCTCATTGTGGAATCAGAATATCGAAGGAAGATAACAGACTTTAACTTCCTTGTTCAGATCGAGTATTACTCAAATATATCTTATGTCGAACTGATACGAAATCAAATAAACTAATTAATGAAGTAATGACATAGATGCTGCTTGTAGATGCCATTGTATATATGTAACCTGTGATTTTGGAATCAGAATAATATCGAAGCTAACAGACTAAATAACTTCCTTATTCGTAAATAGATCATCTTCTTGCTCATGAACTGCAAATCGAATAAACTATAGAATATAGATGCTGCTTGTAGGTTACACTGTATGTAACCTGTTTTACATTTTTTTATGCACCATTTTTTTGTTCAGTTAGTTGGACAAGTAGTTGTGATGGCACACACATAATTCAAAGATTGTAGTTAATTAGGTCAATAAATTAGGTAAATAAATTAAATCTCAATAGCATTACTCCTTAATACGAGGACTTAATATTGTAGCCTTTGAATTAGTAGTGAGACACAACATTAAATGATGTTTACTATATTCAATTTTCATAATGTATATATTTGATAATTTTTAAAAAGCTAGTCAAATATTTTACACAATTCTAATGTGTTCTTTATTCTAATAGAAGAAAAATAGTCATATAGTCAATAGCATTTAGTGAAGATATATATATATATATATATAGAGAGAGAGAGAGAGAGAGAGTTGCGCTTTCCAAATGTAGAGACCCAAACAATCAAACTCTAATATACTTTTTATTTTAACTAGTCTAAATAGAGACCTTATTGAAGCTTATTTTTTTGTAACTCACTCTCTATAATAGAGAGTTGAGTAGAAATAATGAGTCTATTGAAAATCCTCTTAGATCCCCGAATTAACTTATGGAGTTAAGTACAAATGTTATTATTGATAGTTTTTACTTCAGCATGGTTTTGAACCCATAATCTCTCCCCATTGAGTTATACAAGTGATATGCATTATTGTTAATTCAGTAGTGATTATTATCTTTACTCCAAACTTTAGAGCTTTGGTTTATAGTGCAGAAATTGAATGTTCAATGCTCATGTGTATGGTAATATTTTAGAGAAATAAGTGTTAAAGTAATCTTGTCTACAATTTGAAAATTAAAAGTTGATTTGAGAACTCAAATCCACAATATTATATATTCCCTTATGCCCATGATTTCAAAATCAATGCTTATCCTCTAAAGACTAAACATGAATTGGAATGTCTCCTATCAATAAAGCAATTGTGTCTGATTTGCTAAAGGTCGAATCAACATGGTTGGTGATCTGATCATGTTGCTTTGAATTCTAATACAAGCTTTAATTTTTACAAAGTGACACAAAATCTACTTTTTCTTCCACTGTGGAAATAGAGGCTATAACAAATATAATATTTCCCGTGTGAATTAGCAAAGTGGTAAAATTGTTTATTGTGATTTGAGCATAAACTACTTGCGCCGACTATCTCTAAACTCTTTTCATACGAAAATCTCGTGCAAATAGATGTAGTTTTTTGAAAATATTAGTACCACGCTAGGGTGGTCTTACTGTTTTTGGAATTGCTATAACTAAAATGCTTAAGACATTTTTGTTAAACACAGAACCCTTAAGAATGATTATGCCTCATGTCATCATGGAGTTGTTTAAATATTGATCTTAGCCATGTTCCTGATTTTCTTAATATGACAAGAACGATTCTTTTTGTCGGATTTTATTTCAACATCTTCATATCAATAATAGGATGGAGAAGGGGTAGAGTGAGTTGGGATTGGGGTCGGGTTGGGGTGGAGGGGAGGGGAATGACCCAGACAGAGCAAGGACAAAGGGTTCGTGACTTATTAATTCAACACGAAATTATTACAATTGAGTTTAACTGGAATAAGTGTGAGTTATTATGAATTGACACAAACTCAACTAAACGACTAACATACTTCACGAACTTGACACAATAAGAATATGACTATACATAACTATAAACGGGTTGGATATCAGTTGGATAACTTTTGACACAATAAGTTAGAGACACAAGGTGGGTCGACAAACACGACTTATTCCAACCAAAATAACCACCCATAAACCTAAATATCTAGATTTGTTGATGGATTGGATTTTAATCCAATTATTTGAATTTGATTAATCAGATATATGCAATTTTTTATTCCAACCCGTTATATGATACTTCACATATTTGAATTTGGATGTATTCGATCCAATTATAATGTGATATGACTTGTATATCAAAATATAT
>CM042186.1:36807665-36824866 GCA_023539305.1 Ilex asprella | reverse complement strand
TTGGCTTTCAACTTTCAAGATAAGAACCTCTTTGATAGACTCAGACCCATACTGCTAGTTCAAAGTATTTATGATCTCTTGTCACACTCACTCAGACATGTCACTCAGTTATCACTGATCCAATTTTCTCTTATATCTTTGGACATTGATGGATAGTGTCCTAAAAGTGAATATGATACAGACAAACGTGGGGACAAAGTAAGTAACTAAATGGGGATCAGATGGTTGGGTTCTATGGTTCCATGACCTCAGTTTAACATATCTTTGGACCAAGTAAAATAGCATTGAGTTTTATCAAGCCCTCCCAAAACAGTGGGGGTCGATGCAAAGAACTAGTAAAGAACAAACTCAATCAACTGTACAAGAGATTAAACAAATCTAACGGGTACGGCACATATATGATATTAGAGATTCAGATCGCGTCTAATATTTTTTCTTTTATTGTGTTCCTTGATAGATCTTCCACTATGTAATAGTGAGAAATTCAATTGTACACAATCTATTCCATATTGATTTATACTATGTGATCTACTAAGACAGTGATTATATATCGGAGAGGATGTTCCTCCAGGGTTCAAACTAAATCTCTCTGAGACCCTAGCATAAACCATGGCAGAGCTACAAGTCCCTAGCCACATTCAGCCTTGTTCGAGGGTATTAATATTTACCTTCGCGCCAAACTTTATTCACCTCGGACCTATCCAAGTTGAGCCGAGCATGTAGTCAAAGTACCCCATTGATGAACAGCTTTGGAATGCTTCAACACCATGTGTCGATGATCATACATGAGACTGAACCCACCATTTCATGAACCTAGTGTCTGCTACCTTTGAACCTTGATTTGATCATTCATTGGGATTCATATATAGTAGGTTGGTTCATGAATGAAGTTCTTGAAAAATGTTCATTATTGATTCGTTTAGTTCCTTTCATGTAACCAGCCATAAAGGTTGTCATCGCCACCGATACACTGTCTTCAAATGCATCGGCAAGAGGGGATGAACGAGCTATTATTTTCATGAATACAATGCTAGGATTGACCAGTGATTTTGTTTTTTTCTATGCTGGGATTCAAATCCTAAGTTTAGTAGGTCCGTTCATGAATCAAACTCTTTGATTGATTTTATTATTGCAATCAGTCTTTTAGGTGATGTTACGTTTTTTTTGATGGAGAGAGATAAAGAATGCACCAGCCTCTAGTGTGTGGACCTTAACACTTTTTTGTATTTTTACATTTTAAGTCCTGTTTAACAACGTTTTCGGTTTTCGTTCAAAAAAAGCTCAAAAACAAATGTTTTGGCCTCTTGAAGTTCAAAAAAAAAAATCTGCTCGACCAAAACACTTCCAGCTCGCCCAAATATAGCGCCAAAAAAAAAAAGGCACCCAGATTATTAACCAACCCAATGCTTGAAGTGGCACCCAGGTTGCCCTTTGCAAACCCAACTCCCAGGCCAGCCCGTGGGAGAACCTTATCTCGAGCAGCCCCCATTTCCAGGCCAACGCACTGCTCATTCAACTCAGCGCCTCTCCGCTCCCCATTTTTGCGCACCTATCTGCACAAATAGCGGTTGCTATCTGATCTTACTCGCTTAATACATTGGTTGCTCGCCCAAGGAGACCCTCGCCAAACCCATGGGTTGCACGTCCATTGTTCACTTGGCCAGGTCGCCCCCATCATTGCCCTGCTTGTCGAAATGATCGACACCTTGGCACGCCATGGGCGCCTCACTCCCTTGGCTCACCTCACCAATATCGTATGTTTTCTCTTCAACGACAATAGGTGTTTTCTCTTTAGTCGATATTAATCGAAATGCTCAGTGCTCAAACTCAAGAATCCCTAACTTTGGGTCTCCAAAGATTACAAGAAGGAGTCTGCACCACCCAGAGCTCAAGATTCAAACAAATGTCCCCTTCTCTAAGTTTCCTTAGACACGGGTCATTGGGAGAAAAATGATGGGTCAAATACAAATGACTCAATCCATGTGAAAAAGCCCAATCTTATAAAGACTCACCAAGTCCCAACGTGGTCTAAGTCCAATCAAGCTCATCAAGGAGGTATATAGCTTGGCTATGTAATCAGGAGAGCATCCAGGAGCCTCACCCTCAGCGCCTTGGAAAGAGTTAGTCATCTCCTCATCTTTGACCGGGTCTCATGGAGAGCACCTCAACCACTTTACCCGTTGAGAAGAAGTTGTGAGCTTCACCACAATAGTTATCTAGTTGTTAGTAAGTCGCCTCAATCTGTTAGAGGACGACTATAAATTGTAAGTCCGGCTAACACTGCAGGACAGATGACACTTTGTAAAGTACAACTATTTCTTCTCCCTCTAAGCTTGTACTTTTTGCTCTCCCTATATACTTGAGCTAATGAAGTACTTGGCGATCCTAGCAATTCAAAAGTGAACATAGGTCACGTTGACCGAACCACTATAATTCTTGTCTTCTCTCTCTACTTTAATTAATGCATTTATTATTTATACTTGACAGGTGGTGTGCAAAGTCAATTTGTGTATCATCAACTTTCTTTTTTCAATGGTACGGGATGTTTAGATTAATTTGTATATATCTTGACTAATCTCTTTTCTGGTACATCTGAATTTACAACTCCTCCATATTATTTTACTTGAACTACCCTTCATTTTGAACATTGAATTAATTCGATTATTTAAATCTCCAATGGAGTTCAACTGTTTTGACCAGTTTATATCTAGGCGATTATTTGATGTAAAAAGACTCAACAGCAGTATCCTCGGCTTTATTTCAGCCACATTTCATTGCCAAAGTAAACCTATTCATTCCACCAGCCAAGTTGGACGGGCAAATGGCCAAACAATGATGCTAATTTCGGGTTGGCTGCCGGCCATCAAAGACTAGATTACATCACTCACTATCAAATCCTTGGAGCTTAGGCTTCACAATTGAGTGGTATTGTGTCGTCTCATCTCGTGTGAATTCGGGTCTTTTAATTTATTTGATTCAATTTGGTAGATGATTACTGATCATGCTTTGTTAGGATTGACACCTATAATCTATGAACCAAAAGTAAATTCCACCATCCATATGTTTCTATAAAAAATAATGTTACACTGATCAAATTTTAGGATCAAATTTGGAGCTCAAATGACATGGCAGTTGAGTTGGACTTCTTTATTTGGTGTCATGTCATTTAGGTCTCAATAAAAACTTCAAATAATATGATATTATGTCATTTGGGCTCTAAATTTGATCAGTATAGAATTACTCTTCTATAAATATTAAGAGAGACGGTCACAAAAGCAATTTGTGAGACACTCAAGTCGATTTTTTGAAAAACAAATCTAATAACATGATAGGTGATAGCTATTAATTAGACATGCACAATTTTTTATTAGTGATGTACACCACATGGCAGTGTTATGTAGTGTGTGTGTTAAAACCACAGAAAAATTTCTCAGATGTCAAGGCCACTTTGGCAGCTATCTTTTCTACGTATTATCAAGCTTTAGGGACCTCTCAAACAGTGTGAAATTCACAAGGCCCATAGGACAAACTTCCATCCAGTTTCGTGCACGAAAGGCGCAATCCACATAACTTTTTCTTTTCTACCAAAGTTCATCAAAATACATTCTACTAATACTAGTGTACAGGACAAAGAGTAAGCAACACATTTGTTACTTTTCAAATATCACAAGGTATTTCTGCTGATCCACGACAGACCCCTACTACACTGGTGGCAAAAAGAGTGGCATGTTGTATCTGGACTTCAATCGGTTTAGCTTTAATCATTTTAACGCCCCCTCAGATACAATCCTTCCACGCTGCCAAATATGATTTTGTGAAAGCACTCTATACTAATTATGGGATAATAATCTTCAGTCTTGTTTATCGGCATTTTTTAGTATCTGCATACGTTGCACAGAGTCGACGAACGTTCTGCAAAAACATTAGTTATCAAGCATTAGATCACAAATCAATTAAACAGATTGAAAAGTACAAATGGTTATGATCATTTCAGTGGTGTGTTTAGGGACCACTGTTGTAGCCAATTTTGAAGTACATTTACGTGTCCATATTGTTTATAGACAAGCTAAATATATAGTAGCAATTCCTGCTGTATTTTGAATTATACTAAGATCGCTATCATCTGTAATTTATATTTTTTTCACACGGGGTTGTTAATTAAGCCCTTGAATTGACTATCACATGCATGAAATCAACTCGAGCTCAATTAATGAGTGGAAAGTTTTGCTCAATATTGGCCCCGTTTTTAGATCACATGTACGAGATTTGAATTCAACCTTGAGCTCAAACAAATTCAAAAGTTACACGTCCAATGAGACTCAGAACCCACACGATTTTAATTATAAATAACGCTTGCTATCCCATCAAGCTTAATGTGTCATTGTCATTTTTTAAAACATGGAAAATATCAACATTATATTGTAAATGAACAGAATTGAGTCCACCGAGTTGAATGGCACATCGCTCAGTCATGAATATTACACAAGCTTAAAATTAATGAGATTCGGTTCATTTTAAATACGAACAACCTTGTACAAGCTAAAAATTAAAACGAACCCGAGCCGAGGCCCCGACCCTCTAGCCAAGCTCAAGCCAGTTGGTTTAATAAACGGCATTGTTTCACCCTCTATAATCTATATTAAGGAGCAAAAAACAGAGGGAAAAGCAATTAGTATACATACTGCCATGGAACATCTCCAGCAAGCAGCCAGTCTCCATCTTTGTCCTGATACAATAGTGTATAATTGGTGCCATCTACGTCACTTTTTAGGCCTGCAAAAGAACAAAAAACCAAACAGTTTCAAAACCTCTTTAATTGACTTCGAAGAACATGAACAGCATGTGGGAACGACTACGATACCGAGTTTTATAGTGTATCGAAAGTTACGACTCAATTAGACTTAAAGTTAGACGTTATAAGTCAGAAATTAATATCCAACCTAACTTTTTTAGGTTCGATTCGATGTAACCCGACTGATTAAATCATTACATCTTTCGTAGAGTCCTGAGTAGTAACTTTCGGTGGTCTTGTACCGTAAGCTTTCCCATTGTACTACTGTCACTTACGTTTAATAAACATGTTGACTAAGGAGTCTGTAAGGGTCTGATAAGAATGATAAAGCCTTAGATTGATCTTCCTTCCTATGGCCATTCCTTCCATCTTCACCTTAATATACATGGTATTGGTATTTGTTCTGCTAGTACTTCCTCTCTCAGTCATCCGCTGGCCGGCGACCTGAAAATCTTCATGTCCGTGAAAGAACTTTCTCCTCCATGACTTAATAGGTGGCCACCCCACCAGATGATCTTTTTCTGCACCGCTCCTGTCAGATTTTAACAATACTGATGTTAGTAGGATCCTTCACATATTCTTATCACTATGGACATGTTTACTAAGCCCTATATGACCTTGCCACATCAAATTTAAAAATCGGGGCGGTTTTAACAAGTTCGAATTAGTCTCTCTACGTATGAGTTCGAGCTTAGAGGTATACATACATATATACATGTGTGTGTGTTTGTCTGACCTTCCTAATTATACCCATTTATAGTGCAGAAACCTTCTGCCTTGGACTATCCTTTTTAGCTAGCATTAGGATTTAATGTACCCATTTAGCCTCACCTACAAGGTTCTAATATGAACATAGAGTTTATATCAATAATTTTTCTGTTCTTTCCCATAAACTATAAAATCCATTTCAATGGTCTATTTTGTACATTTTAGCGCACTAACACTATAAATCATATTGACATGATAACTGAACTATAGAAAGAGTATGCATGCAAACTGAATAAACGCCATTGTAAACAAAAAATATTGGCTATTTCTTAGAAATATCAAAGTCCATCAGGTTTGGTCACTTCTGCATTTGTTTGTGATGTTTTTCTCCATTTTCATCGCAAAATTGGAAATTGCCTCTCGGCATATTGGTAAAATTGTTTAAACCTAACCGTCCCTCCACCCGAGTCTCGTGTATTGAACTTCTACTTTAGTTGTTATATTTCCATTATAAATCAGATTGAAATGAAGGAATAGGTTATAAAATTGGCAGTGACCGGTGACTCGGTGAGATTGTAACTTACTTGATGCTGGTGTTTGATCTTCTCCTTTTTTGTCCCTTTTGATGATCATCTTCCTCGTTTGGTTGGCCATTCCACAGCAGTAAAGGCAAAGTGTCGGTGGCAACTCCTCCATCATGCTCAAATGCCTCTGCAAAACTGGGCTTGTTTTTCGCCTTGTCTTTGATTTCCAGAGCGCATCTATCTCTGAACATGTCCTTTGGTTGAAACACATTGTTTAGGTCGAAGCCTATCTGGGATGGAGGGGCTAGACCAAGTTCAAGCTCCATTATCATAGAGAAAAAACAAACAACTTTGAACTAATATTAAATGAGCTCAAAATCAGAAATGGGGTTCAAAGTGAATGAGGTTTTAGGTTGAAGTCGTCCTATTTATATACAAGGGTTGTGTGTGGGTCTCTGTGTGTGTGTGTGAGAGAGAGAGAGAGAGAGACAGAGAATTAGGACAATTGTCGGTTATGAAAGAGATGAAATTATGGACACCATTGAAGTTGGGTCGGCCAAAAGTGTGGCAGTGATACAGAGGTGAGAAAAGTTTGTGCCACCCTGCTATGACCGGTTAGCCCTTGTTCTCCCAAGTCCGTATCTTCTTGTCTCTCTGTCCCCACAAGCCTACATTTACATGTAACCCCTCCCCCCCTCCCTCTCTCTCTCTCTCTCCTGTGATTGAGGAATCAGAATATCGAAGATAACAGACTAACTTCCTCATTCAGTTGAGGTAAGAGTCATATTTTAAATAGATCTTCTTGCTCATGAAGTGATACTAAGTCGAATAAACAATTTGGGCTATGATATAGATGCTGCTTGTAGACTTGTAGTTGTAGGTGACATTGTATGTAACCTGTTTTTCATTTTTAATTCACCTTTTTTTATTTTCAACTTAGTGGGCTAGTGCTTTGTAAATCTTCTTTGTATATCCTTTGATTTAATTTGTGATGAATTAAAGAAGCAATTATGTATTATTTCGCTATGCCCATTTCAACGCGGGTTGCTTTTACTTCCATTTGATAAATTTATTTATTAAAAACTTGTGTATAATTTAACGTGTACTTAGTTTTTAATGTAAAAAACGACGAACATAATAGTTTAGCAATGAAGATTTAATCAAGTGAGAATGAATATTTATAGGACGGGAATTGTCCCACCCTTTGTATTGTTACTTGGAACTAAGAGTTTTGGTTTAGTGAATAATACTCCGCTTATAATAATATCGGAGAGAGATGTATATTTTTATTATTAAACTACTAAATTCACTTTTTTTGGACGCACCTCATAAATAACTAAACTTACCATATGCTGCTATACATATCTCTTTAATAAGTAACCCGTCTTATATTTTTCTCACAACTAGAAGTCTATTTACTATCTCTTCTCATACATCTTACACAAAAATAAAATATTTTTTCAATTTAACAATATTTTTGTCCATTGTATCATCCGAGGTTGTGTGAAGAGACTGCTTCAAGCAATGTATCATCCAAGGAATAACTATGTGTTGCACCTTAACCTTAAGGCCGAAGATGGTGAGAGACTTCAATGTAATTATGTGATTTGTTGTATACCAAGTCCAATATTGCAAACCTGGTAATCCAATTTAATACACACAGTCATCTGCCCAGCACCTTTTTCATTAGAGAGTCATACTGCTTCTCTTTTTTTTTTCTTTTTTTTCCCAGTGTGCCAAAAAGAAAAGAAACATCTTTGCTTTAAACTTGTTTGCTGTGTAAAAATGTCGATGCTTCAATCTAATTTAGTACAAACAACTAATAGAGTTTATAAAGATCTTGCTTCGGCCCTACGTAATGCACAGGATTACCAAAAAACATGAAAAAAATTCATATTGAAAAAGTATGTGTAGAGCGTACGAGATTAAATAATAAATTGAACTCTTGTTGCAAGAAGATATAAGATGAGTTACTTATTAAAGAGTTGTATATAGTATTGGATGATTTTAGTTACTAATAATAGAATTGGTATCGAAGGGATGGACTTAATAGTTTGATAATAAAATTCTAATAGGGTGAGAATAGATATTTATGGGGTGGGAATAGTTCCACCCAAACATGAATTTAAATATCTCCTAAATGAACTATTTGTCTGATTTGATAAGGGTAAATCAACGTGGGTGGGTTGTCTCCGCTCTTTAATGATCAGATTTTATCATCTTTTAAAAATTTAAAAACATCTCCAATCTTGACCTATTTTTAAACTCAAATTTAAAATTTGAATAAAAACAACTCAAAAATCGTTCTTTTAATGGTCATATTTTATCATCCTTTAAATTTTGGCTTGTTTTTATTTAAATTTGAGTTTTTCCTTTTTCAAATTTTAATTTTTTCATTGGAGTTCAAATATTAATAAAATTGATGATAATAAAATTATATATATTTGATTCTCTCTATATTTTTTACAAACAAGAGTCGTGGGCAGGGACGGATTTACAGTGGGGGCAATTGTCCCTGCTGCAATTTTAAAAATTGTTGGGCCCTAATTATAAGTTTAAAAAAATTTAAAGGTATTTAAAACTTGCCCCCCACTGAAAGTTTTAGAAAACATTTGGGGTTAGTTTTATAATTTACTCTAAGTTGGCTTCAAACTTCCACTCGCTTCAGACTTCTACTCATTCTCTTGTTTCTGTCTCTTTATCCTCTTCCTCTTCAATCACAAATCAAACCAACCATTCTCTGTTATATAATTCATTTATCTCCACCATATACTTGTGTCTCATTCTAATCATGATTATCCACTTGCAAATCATCGTGTAAAATCCACTCATAATAGAAGTTGTAGAAGGTTATATGAGAGTTATCGAAAGATAATCTAATAAACATTAAAAATATCTTATGAGAGTTATCTAAAGATAATCTAATAATCATTAATAATTTCTTAAATTTGTAGAGAGTTGATCATTTGCTGAATTTTTTAACTTTCTGAGAGAAACATTTGTGATCTATGAAAAATACTTTCTTGTTTTCTTATCATACCATTGTTATCTGTTTAATGTTTGTTAAAATGCCACAAACCAAAACCATGAGAAAATGAGTAAAATATTTCAATAATCATGACTATATAGGTTCAATGACTAATGGGTGGACTAATTTTTTTTTTTTTTTTTGTAGTTATCCGTTAAAAATTCGAAAATAAAGTATTGAACTTAGTCTGACTTGGCCAATTAGTGAAATATAAGTTACCCCCACCACAGAGCAATCTTGGCTCCGCCCCTGGTCGTGGGCAATAGACATCTATTTTAGCAAATATTAGCACCTCGACAGGGTCATCTTATTCTGTTTGGAATTATTGTAACTCAACTTGCCAAAGACATTTTCGTAAGAGACAGAACTCTTTGAATGATTATGCCTCGTGGTATCATTGATTCTTGTTTTTCATTTTCTAATTTTTCCCAAATCATTGATTTCTTATTTGAATATAAGTATTTCAATGATACCTTAACACATGATTATATCTTGGCAATATGGGTTTAATTTTCAACATGTGAGACATCTTGTCGGCAGATTGATGCCCTGTCAAACACAGCATGATCATCCACAACTAGGGTCGTACGATCATTTATCACTTTTGGAATAAAAAAATTATCACAAAAGTTGTAATAATCACAAAAATGATACATATATTTTTTTATAAAATAGCTCACAAAAATTATAAAAAATATTACTTTAGTGTCGTAGTCATATCCTCATAATAATGCAGATAGATTGACGCAGTGGAATAAACGATTTTAATTATACAAATCATACACACTCTAAATCCACACAAAAAAAAAAGAATAAAAGAATATCATATCTCTAAATGATATATTATTCACTGATTAATCTGTATTACATAAGATATATATATATAAAAGAATGGTCAAAACTCTAATCGTCTCCATAATTAAGGTGAAATTCCTAATTATACTAAAATTACCAAAAATAAAAAATTACAATCTAACTAATTAACATAAAAGTACATGTTGTCTAGAGTCCAACCCAATTGACAGTACTCAATTAGGAATCTCTTATAATTTATTATTAATTTTGAAATTCTTTCCTAAAACGACAAAAAATAAATTTTGAAGGCCTAAACAATGGAATTCGACCCAAAATTGAAGGAGCTCATGGCGTAACGATGAGTCTTGATCATTGGGCCAATCCAAATCAAATACCATTGGTCTTACTCAATTCCGAGTCCGAGTCATTTTTCCTTTACTATCACCTTTTTGTTGTTCTTTGGGTCTTTGATGCACGACAGTCTTCCTACTCCAAGTAATCAGCAGTCACCTGTTCTACATCAATCCCTCCCTCCTGAAAAATAACTCGTCATTAAGTTAACTTATAGAAGCTCTATGGAATCATAATGAAAATCGAATAAGTCTTGCACATTAAAAGTACTAGAAATGCTCATACCTACAGGAAGATCAACAAATTAAGCATTATCATTTATCTTCTTCAAGAGTTGAAAATGGACAATCTTCTTCTGGTTCAACTTGTTATAAGTCCCCACGGGTAACCGTTCTTTGTGCAAATGAACCATCACCATGTCACCCATCGTGAAAAGCTTCTGGTAGCGATGTTTGATTGTCGCTTCCTTATACTTGGTTGTTGCTTCTCCAACTGTTGTTTCACCTCGGCATGCACATTCGTTAACTTCTCCAACATGTGTTCCGCGACAATGCTCATCCACAGAAGCTTGGGTAGTGGAACCATGTCAAGTGTATGTATGGGTGCCCGAATGTAAACAGTCTGAAAAAGGGACCTGTCAGTAGACTTGTTCGAACATTGTTTTAAGCAAAATCTGCCTAGGATAAGATGTTAACCCACTACATCAGGTGCTTTTAGCAAAGACTCCGCAGATTATTCCCCAATATCCGGTTCACCACTTCTGTTTGTCCATCTGTCTATGGATGACTCGAAAGACTATATTGCAACAAAGGGTCCAACCATTTCTCTAAGGTGTGCCAAAAGTGGCAAAGGAACTTCTTGTCTCGATCAGAAGTGATAGTCTTTGGGATGTCATGCAAACAAACAACCTCCCGAAAGAATAAATAAGTTACATGAGAATCATCTGATGTCTTCCTACACAAAATGAAGTGAGCCAACTTGAAAAACCTGTCAACAACAACATAAATGTAATCCACACCCCATTAAGTCTGTGGAAGTCCCAACACAAAATCCATGAAAAGATCTTTCGATGGTGCGTTTGGAATGGGAAGAAGGGCGTAGAGGCCAATATTCTACGCATGTCCTTTGGAAGTCTGCCATGAATAGCCCTGCTTGACAAACCACTCCACATCTCGCTTCAGCTACTAAAGTCACATTTTTATCTCGACCCATGTCCGTTCCCAAGCCACCATTATGCAACTCTCACATGATATGCTCATGCAAGGATCCTTGGGGTATGCAAAGTCGAGTGACTATGAATAAAAATCCATCATGAACCTGAAAGTCTCTTGAGGTCCCTATGAGTATCGAAGCATTGGATCGAAATCTCATGAAAGCCTTCATCATCTGCATACAAATCCTTCAAGTAATCAAACCCGATCACCTAACTGCGAACAGTGGTCAACAACATACTCTGACGGCTCCAGGCATTTGCCACCTTGTTCAACTAGACAAATTTATGCTTGAGGATGAAAGTGAATTTTTAAATTTCAACAATCCACCGGGCATGCATGTAGTTAGGAGTAGTAGAACTATTGAGATCCTTCAACGCCTAGTGATCTATATTTAGAATCAACTCCCTCTAAATTATGTAATCCTACCAGTGTTGCAAGGCTCGCACAACTGCATAAAACTCATGCTCATTTGTAAACCACTTCTATCAGGCCTCACTAAGATTCTCACTGAAGAATGTCAACTATGACAAAACTGCTCCAATGTCAATGCAAAAAGCATCACAATCTACCTCAAACAATTTCGCAAAGCTAAGTAGTGCTAGTATAAGAGTGGTGGTGAGCTTCTCCTTAAGTAGCTCAAACTCATTGTTGCCTCACAAGTCACTGCAATTGCTTCTACTTTAGACAATCAGTGAGGGGTGTTGCAATGGTGCTAAAATTCCTCACAAACCTCTTGGAGAAGGTTGCAAGGCCATAAAAACTATGAACCTCACTAGCTGCTCGCAGTGTGGGCCAACCCTAGGTAACTCGAATCTTCTCATCATCAACAGAGATACCAGTAGCACTAACTACATAGTCCAAAAACAGAAGGCTATCAGTCATGAAACTACACTTCTAAAAGTTCACAAATAAGTTATTCTCCAAGAAAAACTGCTCTTAAGTGCTGTGAATGGTCGGTCTCATCATAGCTATACATTAGAATATCATCAAAATAAATAACCACAAATTTCCTAATGAAAGGCTTAAACACGTAGTTCATCACCCTCATAAAAGTGTTAGGAGCATTGGACAAACCAAATGGCATAACCAACCACTCATACAACCTCTCCTTAGTCTTGAAGGCAATCTTCCACTCATCACCTGAACAAAGGCGGATCTAATGGTATCCACTTTTCAAGTCAAACTTAAAGTATACATTGGCATCCTCCAACATATCTAGCATGTTATCTAATTAGGGTATAGGAACCTATACTTCACAATAATCTTGTTAATAACCCAATTATCAACACATTCTCTAGCTCATATCTTTCTTAGGAGTGAGTAGAGCAAGAACAACAAAATGGCTCACACTTATTCTAATCTACCCCTTTCGCAACAACTCATCAACCTTACCATGTAGGATCTCAAACTTTTTGGGACTCATATGATAATGGGGCAAGTTTGGTGAACTAGCCTTAGGTACCAAGTCGAGGGGTAAACCATCCCGTAACTCCTCCAGCATGATCCACTTAACTCGACCAACAATGGCCTCAACACCTCAGGAATTGATGTGGGATCAACTACCCTTACCTCATCATCCCTCACTACTAGGGCATACACATCCCCACTCTCCTTCACATCCTGCTCAAAGGCAGGCACAACGAGAAAGGATCCACCCTTAGCTGGAGGGTTATGGGATGACCTCTTCTCACTATAGGAGCAAGAAAAACCTTGACACCATCTTTGAAAAAGGTTTAAGTATTGTCTTTCTCTCTATGGACATTATCTACATCAAACTACCATAGCCTCCCAAACAAAATATGACAAGCATCCATGTCAACAACATCATATATAATATCATCTTTTACTTTCCAATTGAAAATTTGATACGACATTGTTCTTTACCTTAGTCTTGCCCAGGCTATTGATCCATCTGATGGTATAAGGAGAAGGGTGTTTCTCAATTTGCAATTGCAGCTTATCAATAACCTTCTTAGACATTATATTCTCACTATTGTCACCTTGTAGGCTTTTTAAAGAAAAAAAATTTGATATTCAATACATGCGCATTATCAATAGCTCTTGGGATTTTCGTTCCAACAAATTAGACATCACACCAGGTTAGGCAAGACTCTAATACCAATTAACGTAGATGAACAAATTAAGGAACACAAAGAACATTACGATTCTAAGTGTATGTAATACACACACTCTAAATCCACGGAAAAAAGAATAAAAGAATATCTTTAAAAGAGTATATTATTCACTAAATAATTCGTATTACATAAGATAATATATAAAGGAACGGCAAAAATCTGAATCGTCCTCATAATAATGGTAAAAATTCCTAATTATACGAAAATTACCAAAAACAAAAAATTGTAATCTACTAATTAACATAAAAGCATGTTGCCTGGAGTCCAACTCAATTGACATCACTAAATTCGGAATCTTCTATTATTTATTATTAATTTTTGAATTCTTTACTAAAAGGGTAAAAATGGAGTTTTGAAGGCCTAATTGATGGAATTCGACTCAAAACTAAAGGAGCACTTGGCGAAGCAATGAGTCTTGATCGTTGGGCCCATCCATATCAAAAACCACTGGTCTCAATCAATTCCAAGTCCGAGTCATTTTGCCTCTACTATCACTTTTTTGTTTTTTTTTTTTGGGTACCATACTTCCAAAATTTACTATTTCAATGAGTGTTTTTACAACTTCTATAGGTCATTTTACAACCAAATAAATGTATCACTTTTGTAGGTGATTTACCTTTTTTATTGGTGCTTTTATCACTATTTGTACCACTTTTTTTTGGTACAAAAAAATTATCACTTTTGTGAATGAATTACTACATTTGTAGGTGTTTTTATTACTATTGTAAGTGTTTTTATCATTGTTATAGTAACTATTCTTACCATTTTTTTCAATGTCATAGTAGTTATAAAAACACTAACAACAATAGTAATAGTATCCACAAATGTGATTAACATTTTTGTATCAATGATAGTAAGAGAAAGGGTGCAGGGGCGTAACCATGGTTTTTGTGTAGTGAGGGTAAATAATAATTCATTGTTAAATTAAAATCATAATATTGATCCGTTGATACTGTAAAACGAATCAATCAAAATAAATTATAGCAAGTGTAATTTATAACAGTCAAATTTTAAATATATTCAACGAATTACGAATGAAAATTTTAAATAGAAAAATCTGAAGAAAAAAAATTGGGTAATAGTCATTCGGACCCCCTGAGTTTTGTCTTAATGACCCAGACACCCCCCTCACATTTTATTAATTACAGTGACTCCCCCTCACATTTGAAACTTGTTATACGGAAACCCCCTCAAACTTCTCTGTAAGGGGTGTCCGTGTAACAAGTTTCAAATGTGAGGGGGTGTTACTGTAATTAATAAAATGTGAGGGGGTGTCCGTATCATTAAGAAAAAACTCAGGGGGTCCGAATAATTTTTACCCAAACAAAAAAAAAATCCCAAAGCTTCATTAAATAGAATAGTCTTTCTATTATGAGAAATGGAAGTGAGTTGTGATATGTTTTTAAAGTGTATTGAGGGATATAATAGTCTTTTTATTATATATTTTTGGAAAAATTTTAATATATATAATACTTAATCTTACTATTGAGGGCTAATTTTGGAATTACAAGAGTTTTTAAGGTGATGTCACTCTTTTCCATCTTCAATATTGATGGCCATTGAACGGAGGGAGTGTCCGTGTAACAAGTTTCAAATGTGAGGGGGTGTCACTGTAATTAATAAAATGTGAGGGGTGTCCGTGTCATTAAGACAAAAATCAGGGAGTCCGAATGATTTTTACCCAAAAAAATTCAATCCCTCACAACACGTAAACGTGAATTTCACAAAATCAATGAAAAAAATTTAATGAATTACTATTTGTTTTTCAATTCAAATATAGAAATGCTACCTCAAATGAAATCTTATGATAATCATAACAAGCTGGAAAAAAAAAAAGGTCAGATCTTTCGTATAGTTTGTGCAAGTGTTCTCTCTTGCCCTTAGTTTCTAATTCGTTAATCGGTGAAGCTTGTGTGACATTTGATCGTGTGAAAGGAGATACTTTACCCAAAAATATCTTTTAAAATTACTAGCAATGCACGACGTGCGTTACACGTGAATATATTTAAATAACAAATTTTTATAAGAAATTCAAATAATATATATAATTAAATTGAATCATAAATTATGTGTAGAATAATTAATTCTTATTTTAACTATTGTTAAACTTAATTATTGATCTATTTTACCCTATTTGAGTATCTAATCTATCATTTGTTTAAATATCTCATTGGCCTATTAGACAATTTTTTATTTACATAGATATAAAAAATGTATGAAAGTGAACTACCTATAAGTGAATGCAAAAAAATTTATAATTCAGATACTATTAATATAAAAGTCCAAAATAACTTAGAAGTCAAATAGGTATAGGAAATAAAAAGTGTATGAAAGTAATAAAGAATTTAAAATTCAAATACTGCAATGAAAGAGTCCAAAATAATTTGAAAAGTCAAATAGCTATAAGAAATAAAAATGAGATGAAAGTAATATGTGGGTATTATTGGCTTTATAATAATAATTAAGAATAAAATAGGAAATCAAATTTTTTTTTACAGATGCTGGGATTTATAAGCAGTATAGATATACATATAGATTAGTAATAATCATTGCATTCTAGTTTCTATTATTTATCACAACATGTATGATCAATCACGAATTTTATGATTGATCACAAATAACCATAAGAAATTATAATTCGTCTCTGAAAGATTGTAACTTGACTCTTTTAAATTTTAATTTTTAGTATAATATCGAAAAAAAATCGTATCGTAAATATAACCTTCTTCTAATTTGGACTAGTTGATTCGTTTATTGGGATGATATATCACTAGGTGGTTAACCTTTTAGGCTCATTGATATGAACATTTCATAAGATAGGTTGGATGTAAATTAGATAACGTTTCACACAACAAGGCATAGAAATGAGATAGGTACATAGGACAGGACCTATTGAAAACCTAAACACCCTCCAATAACCTATTTAAGTAGATAGGGTTGTCAAAAGATTAAATTTTAATTCTATTTTGATCTAAATTTGATATCGATAGTCAGATACAGATTGATATTTTAAATCGATTATCCAAATTAATCCGAATATATTATCTATTACTTGATGGATTTAAATTTAGTTTTAATTATCAATATCCTATTCTATTATAATCCTATTAGAATTTTACACAAAAAAAAAAAATATATATATATATATATATATTATGTAATTTAGAGACTAATAAAATTAGGTTGAACTTCAAGGTTAATTTGTTAAAATCAACTTGAATTAAATTAATTTGATCAGATTAAATTGAATATTCAAATCAAATATCCAATTTTAACGACGTTCAATATGCGCCATAAAAAATAAAATTATTCAAATAATCAAATCAAATTTAGATTAATTTTATTGGTCAATTCAAATTTACTTCATTAAAAACTTGATTTGTTGACAAGGCTATATGTAGGTTTGGTTCATGTTTTAAACTTGTTCGATTCTACCGTGACTTTCAGAGCTGTAATATTCCAACTGTTGGGAACTTTGCAACGATACCTCGTCAAGTTCACATGGTGGTCTGCATGGGGCCCGACATAGTAGTCCTGTCACTAACTTGGATCGAATTTTGATCTAAATATGAATTAATTTTTTTTATCGATAATTCGAATCTGAATTTGATATACTATATTTAATAGATTTGAGTTTTGATATATATATATATA
>CM042186.1:36788619-36802665 GCA_023539305.1 Ilex asprella | reverse complement strand
CGACCAAGCCCACTCCGAAGCAAGTCCGAGCTCAAGACTCAAGATCAAGACCAATCCAGCTCGCAATCATCCTCCAAGGAGTACGAAGAAGAGAGGAACGAGCTATGAAACTAAATGGGTTACTTAGAAGCCGAGAGAAGGAAGAGCTGAACAACGAGGTGAGGACACCCCTCATGGGGCGCCGCCCACCTCTCCACACCAAGTGGGAGCAGCCCACTCCCCTCCAATTGGGCACCGCCCATAGGAGGCCAAGTGGGCGCCTCCCACTTTGGCCCTCTCCTATCCTCTCTTCTCCTCCTCGTCTCCTCCTTACTTCAAAACTCAAGTCCAAGGCTAAGCGTTAGCACACTCCACACCAGAATGACATCCGAGTAAATAGGAGCACGTGGAGGAAGACTCGGGATACGGAGATCTCCTACCATAACTCTACTTACCAAAGAGGCTCACTCCTACCACGTTTGTACTTACCAATTGACGGAAAACTTTACCCTCACGTCACCGCCTCACCGCCTTGGTGAACCTATATAATGTAAGCCCTCACTGTATAAAGGGCACGATGACTCTTGAGACACACTACACTAGTTGCACTCAGCTAGTTCTTTAAGCTCTCTATACTCTCTCTCTCTCTCTTTAGACTCATTGTAAACTCTCCGGAGTACCACCGTTGATCAATAAAACGCCTAAGGCCACCGTCGTCGTTCGAAGAGTGGACGTAGGTCATCCGAGACCGAACCACTATAAGTCTCCTGTATTGACCCTATATTTACTGTTTTGCCACTAATTGCCATTGATTGCTTATTAATCATTCTTGTGACTGTTGATCTCACACGAGGACGATGCAGGGACGGAACCAGTAATCTATTATGAAGGGGGGGCAACAACAATTTACTTAAGAATTTTTTTCTGGTGAATAAAATTTTAACTTATACAAAATCTATCAAAATAAATTTTCATACAATACTAAAAACTAATCATGGTCACAAAATCCTTAAATCGGTTCTTATCATCAAACTTGTCCAACCAGATACGTTCGATTCTAAAAATACTACTCATTCATGGACTGCATTCTCCATTTGATTATTAAATATCAATTCATTAGTTTTGGTGACTATAATATGTTAATTATCAATAGATATAAAGTTTTTTGGAATTTAAAGAAAAATATAAAGTATGAAAAATATTTGGGGTTTGGAGTTTTTTGAAAAGTTGACGGGGCCATGGGCCCCCAGGCCCTTTCTGGAGTCCATCCATAGATGTAGATCTGAATAGATCGAACCATGTAAATTTTTGTGTCTATTCTTTTTTCTCATTTTAGAGATCCCATCTCTCCCTAACATGCTATCGGAGCTACCCAAAGGACAAAATTTAAAAATGTGAGCTTTTAAAATTGGATATGGTCTATTTTAAAGTGGACGATTTCGTATACTTTTGAGTCTCGAATGAATTTTTAAAAAGTGCATGCAGGCATGAAGAACATTTATATTTCGTTTGGTAAGAATGATAGAAAGTAGGAAGAATGGAAAGTATAAGAGATACACTTTCTATCCTTCAAGAAAAGAAAATAAGAATGATACACTTTCCTTCCTTTGTGTTTGGTAGGATAGATGGAAAACAAAAATGATTAAATTTATTTTATTTTTTTTGTGATTGGTAAGATGGATAAAATAATTTTTTATTTTTTATTTTTTTAAAAAAAAAGTATAAATTCATATTTTATCATTGTATTTATATATGAAATTAATGTATACATAATATATGTATACTAGTCACAACTCGTGCCTAAAGGCACTATAAAATATAAAATTTGAGAATCCAAAAAATTGATCCCACTATATTAAATTTTTTTAGCATGTGTATAATATCGTATATTGTAATGTTTGAAATAAAAATTATATTAACTACAAATTAATCAAACATTAAATGAATAAATATATGATAGAAATGAGTAATGTGATGTTTTTAGGGAGAAAAAATATATAAATGATTAAAAATGTGATAGAAATGAGTGATGTGATGTTTCTAGGAAAAAAATATGAGTGATTAATGATGGTTTTGAGGGAAAAAATATGACTGGGACAAAATTCAAAGTACGAGCTATTTTATTATATAGATATCAAATGATATATAGATAAATAAGATACATTTTAACACAAATATTAACTTTCTATCTACTTTCCTTTCAATTTCGGAGGAATTAATTTTTGTGAGTTGAAAAGAAAAGTTCATTCATCCACTTTTCCATCTTTCTTATTTTCTTTTCTTACCAAACATAATATTTTGTCTATCCCTCTAATTTTTTATTCTTTCAATTTTTCATTCTTCTATTTTTTTGTCGTACCAAACGAAGTATTATAGTGAAAGATCCACATACATAGACTCCCCAAGTGGTGTCAATCGAGTGCTAGTTGTGTGTATGAGTTAAGTTCATTCCAAATTGTTGAGTAAAAGAACATTAAAATTTTGAATTGTGACTAGGATTCGCATAGTACTAACTCAACTAAAACCTCTTAAAACAAAAAAAATATTTAATACAACAGTGATATTACGTCAGTATTATCAAATTTAATCTTACTGTCATGAGATTGTTTTTTTTAAAATACCCAAGCATTTGCTACCTAGTGAAGTAACATACTAAGTTTTCTTCAAAGTAAGCTTAAACCACACTCAACACAAACCAACTTTAATCAAACTTTCACCATTTTTTGTCAACCCTTTGGGAATATGGTAGGTCCACATTTGCTGGTGCGCATGACTGCTTGAAGCTATCTTCAGCCAAGAAAAACTGCATTATGTTCTTACCTTTCAAAGATGTCTCCCCCCCCCCCCCCCCAAAAAAAAAAAAAAAAACAAGAGCACCATATCTAAAGGGGCTTCCTTGGTTTTCAAGATAAGAATCACTTTGATACACTGATCCAGTTCTCTTTTATATCTTTGGAGACATTGATGGATACTGTCTGAAAATTTTGCTAGCAAATGCATATGCTTGAAACACACTTGGAGGAATAGGAAGTAATTAACCAAAAGGAGATCAGATAAAGGGTTGGATTCTATAGTTCCATGAGGACAATTTATCAGCTTTGGATCAAGTACAATGGCATCGAGTTACACCATGCCTTCCCAAATACTTGATGATGTATGCTGAAAACTAGTAGATATGTCAAAAGAAAAAAACGCAAATTAGTATGCTTTCAAGTTGATCGATAAGTTCACGTCCATGAACTTGAATTTGTTTGTCTTCTTGAGTTCTTACGACTACAGTAATGCTAGATAAAGTATATTCAAAATTACATGTATTCAACCCCAAAGGGAAGTTAAAGTGATAATAAGGATAAACTGTAAACTCAGACGTCCTGAGTTCGAATCTTGACAATTCATTAGAATCAAATCATGAGAGATTTATCTCTCATGAATACTCTAATCCTAGCGTGAATAATCTGTCTTTGACCAGACTAATAAAGAAATTAGTCGAGGTACACGTCAGCTTATCTGAACACTCCTAACCCAAAAAAAAAATTACATGTATTCCTTTGTGTGTGTTCATAAAAAAAATTCCACAAATCTATTGGAGATTGGCACAAATATGTACTATTATATATTTTAATCAATTTTTAGGGAACAAAAACTTGAGAAGTCTTCCCTCTATATTTTAAAATTTTTACAAGTTTAAATATTGAATTAGAATTGAAAGGTCTTTTTTTAGTCACATTCTAGAATATGTCCTTTATAACAATCACTCAACTCTCCATTAACTAATCATAATTTATTTAAACAAATTACCTTTACCCAGCAACTTTCCTTAATGTTTGTTAATCTTCTTTCTCAATTTATAGAAGTGAGAGGTGGCGAAGGAGGAGAAAAAATTAGGAAAAATGACGAGTTCTAGATTTTATGCATCGCACGAGATTGCTTGCTAGAGTGGCACTAGCCAAAAACTCTTTCAGCTCTCTCTTAAGACTAATATTATGAATTAATTGTTTCTCTTCGTATTCAATTCAAAATTAATTGGTAATAGGTAGAGAAACACCAAGACTTATGTACTAGTTTGAAATGTGTTATTTTATCGATGTAGGGCAGATTTTAATATATGTAATTATAGACTGTGAAACTAGTATAGTAAGAGAGGAAATGAGGCATGTAGAATGAGTGTAGATCAATGAGAATATTACATACCTAGGTACTGAAGATGTTCAATTATTAGAAATCTTCGATGGTGACCATTACACTATAAAAAAGAAAAGTTTTTATTTCGACATTATTTGTGTCGATACGTTGCTGATGCAAAAAAAAGGGGGGGGGGGCTTTTTTTCGCGTTGGGAGTGGTAGCAGAGTCTTGATGTGATTTTTTTATGAATCTAGCACTAGCTTTGAACGTTGATGTGATTTTTCATTGGGGATTACAGTAGGTTTGGTTCATGATCAATCAAGTTCTTGATATTAAGTTCAAAATTAGTTTGTTTAGTTGCTCTCATGCAACCAGCCAGAAAAGATTGTCATCGCCGATGATACACTGTCTTCATATGCCTCGGCAAGAGGGGATGAACCAGCCATTATTTCATGAATCCAATGCAAGTATATTGACCCCTTCATTTTGTTTTTTTCTATGGGATTCAAATTCTACGATTTGTAGGCATGCATTCATGAATCAAGCTCTTTGATTGATTTCATTATTGCAATCATCAGCCTTCTGGTGATGTAGCATTTGATGGGCTTCTCGTTAGGGTGTCAATCGTGTCATGTCGTGTCATTTTCGTATCGTATCACTTTCAGTCATGTTATTTTTGTGTTGTGTCACTTTCAGTATGTGTCGGGTTCGTATCAATATTCGTGTTAATAAAAAAATTATTTAATTCAACAACAACTCACATAATACTATTTAAAAAATTATAAAATTCTTATTTTTTTGTCTACAATACTCGTTAAATAATTATTTTTTATCTACAATATCCATCGTGTCAAACCTTAATTTGACATATTTATTACTTGTGTCAATTAATCGTGTTATTTTCAAGTTTTGTGTCGGGTCGGGTTCGTGTTAACGGATAAAATTGACACCCCTACTTCTTATCTAGAATGGGCCAATCTTTTTGTTGTCTACTTGAGAGAGAGGTTTTATTAGAAAAATATTATTTCAACTTAATTTGTTATTTTATTTTTTTGACTTAATACATCGGTCGTTCAAGTTTTTCCTGAGAGTTTAGTATGATTTACTTCAGTTCCGTAGCACCTATTACTCAAACATTGGCTCGAGATATTTTCTCTACTAACCTTTCGTTGTCTTACCAAATGAAAGAAGTCAGTATCAAACAGCTCGCGCTACTGAAGTATCAAATTTGCGCTCTATCTGGTGACTAAGAAATGCGTATGCGCTTGAATTGAAGTGATGAAATCACATAATCATTTAATTGGTTGCTGGTCTCTACCAGTAGTTGAATTCTCTTCCTGAATGTCTAGCTTTTTGTGGTTTACTTGAGAGTGAAAGAGAGAGGAGCTTTATTAGAAAAATATTATTTAAATTTAGTTTGTTGATTTTATTTTTTGACTAAGTAAATCATAATCGTTAAATTAGTAATTCGTATTAATCAATAATAGAGTTCACTGTTAATTTAATGACAAAAATAATTATATAAATAAATAAATTTAATAAATTAAATCCAAATAACATTACTAATTTCATTATTACTCATTTAAGTTGTATATTACTCACTTTAGTTGCTTTCATACAACCACACTATCTACAAAAATCTTAGTGCCATTTGTCAGAGGATCAATGCACCAAAAATACCATGAAAATAAAAGAAAATATTAAAAAAAATTATTTTAAACTCTAAAGGACAGTTACACCCCATAAATTTTTAGAACTGTCAATTTAATCCCTAAAATTCTAATTGCAATAATTACGGCCCCATTTGGTAACGTTTTGATTTTTCGTTTTTCAAAAACGAAAACTAAAAACAGATTTTTTTGGTTTTTGAAAATCGCCCATCGTTTATCAAACGGTGACAGAAACGAAAAACATAAACGGTTACCAAACGAAAAACTAAATGTTACCAAACGAGACCTTCATCCTTAAAGTTTTGACTAAGTTTTAAGTCATCCATTTCGTCCAGATCTATTAAATTGTTCCTACAAAAATGTGTCATAGGACTGGCTCATAAAGATGTATTTATTCAGTAAAAAATATTTTTCTCGAATACATCAGTATTTCTGTCCCTGCCTCACAGTATCTCAAGTTCTTGCCATTTCTTTTTTTCGAGGTAGTTTTCTTCTTTTTATCAAAATCAAACGAAACAAAATATATTTTTCTAGCTCATACATAAAAGATTTTTCACAAGACAAATATATTTCTTTACTCGAGTCAAGTGTTGGTCACGGGAAGTCATTTTGTCATAATAAATTAATGATTTTGAATATAAGGATTAAATTGAAACTCAATTAAAACTTTTTAATGATTTTATTGTTGAAATTAAACCTTTAAGGACCAAATAAAATTAGGTTTATACTTTAAGGTATAAATTGTAATTTGCCCATGAATTTTAACATGATCAATAATCATTTCAAGCCGAGTTTAGAAATGACCATAGAATACCCATCATCCATGAGTAAATATTCAATAAGAAATAGTTATCACTGTCACGTGGTGTTATCACTAGCATTACGGTTGATATTACTTCATTACTGTCACGTAATATTATCATTAAATAAGAAACAGTTAAAATGTGGTAGTGGACCCGATTTTTTTCATATGGGATAACTATTATATTACATGGATAGCTAGTTATTAAATTGTGTGAGATTTACTTATCCACGTGTTGTATTTTTATTGAATAGTAGTACCACGTGACAATAATAATATAATGTTACCGTTATATTGAATATTATGGGCCAGTCCGCACAATATTAGGTACCCCTACTTGTCCTGTTTGTTATAATGGGTCTTTAGCAGACTACTAATCATGCTGATCCTGACAAGCCCACTTTTCTTTACATTTGTTCTCTTGGCCTATTCTATCGGGGCATCTTGTGGGCCTAACAACATGCTGGCCCGCCAAGCCAGAGCATGGCACAGGCGCCTGTTTGCCAAACCAATGGGATGTAACATGGGACATTTATAGTGTGTTTGGTTTGAAGGAAGGTGGGGGGGGGGGGGGGGGATAAAAGTAGAAAAACATATTGAGGTTTTCCATCGTGTGGGTGAGAAAGGAAAATGAGAGGGACAGAAAATAGGGTGAAAAAGTAATCCACTCTGCCCATCAATTTGAATCACTCTGAATGTCGGTGAAAAACTGGAATGAAAATGGATCTTAAATGATCTATTTGGTAAGACGGATGAAAAGTTAGAGGAATAGAAAATATGAGAGATAAGTTTTCCATCCCTTGAGGAAGGAAAAACGCTTTCTCCTTTTTTTAGTATGATGGATGTAATGTTGGAGAGATTAATTTTTTATTGTTTGGTATTAGAAAAAAAATGAAAGGAAAGAACATATGTATAGACTTAATTTATCACTATACACTTACATACAAAAAATGAATTTTTTTTATAAGTAAAATTTTTTAAGATTTAAAAATGTTCAATGTCGCTTTAATAAAAAATAAATAAAAATATGTATACAAAAGATAATAGCCAAAAAAACATAAATATGAAAAATATGTGTGATAGGATATTTAAAAGTGTGTAGGTTTTGAATTAAAATCGTGACATAATGTTTAGAAGTATATTCAAAGGCAAGAAAGTCAATTTGTCCAAAAAATAGATTAGCTTCAACTTTCCTCTCACTTTTGGAAGGAAAAAAATTGTGGGTCAAAGAAAAACACTTTCCCTCCTATTTTCTTTTGGAGCCAAACAATAAAAACTCTTTCTTTTCATCCTATTTTTCTTCTTCTATTTTTCATCTACCCAACTTTCCATCCAACCAAACAACAACCACCAAGGTTGGTGGTCTAGTGGGTTATCAGTCTTACTCCTCACCTTAAAGTTAAGAATTCGAGTCTTAGAATTCTCATTAAAATTTGGTAGTTGGCCGTTATACTAGCCTAGTTAGGTCTAGTCTCAAGAGATGTTTCAAGTACGGTTAGGGGTCTTATGATCCCACCAATGAGGGCTTATCAGGGTGGTCGTTAGGCGCTCTTTCTTACTCCTACCCTTTTTTTGATTAGAAAAAAAAAAACAAACAAATCAAGTAAAAAATAAAAGGTAGGACCCACTAATTTTGTCTCTCATTCTCGCCATGCAAACCAAAAAGTGGGGACCATGTAGAATAAATACTTTTTAAAAGGGTATTTATGGTATTGTATAAATAATTATTTTCTTTTTCATGTCAAACAAAATAATAAAAAACTATTTCCTCTTATTTTTCCATCTTACTATCAAACAAAAAAAAAGGAAAAAATCTTTCTTCCCTATAAAGATGGAAAATACATCCAATATATTTTTTTATCCGATCTCTTTTTTATCTCTCTAACCAAACATATCATTAATCCAATGGGTCACTAGGCTCTTGGACTACCCCCACGGCCATATAGTCTTTAAATATTGTTATTTTTATTAAAATTTTGTTATTCAGCAAGAATTGAGGTGAAAATTTTTAGCAAGCCATTATTTTCACTTCTTTATGGAACAATAAAGCATGCTTAATGTGAAACCCGAGCATGCATGAGTAGAAAAAAATAATAATAATAATAAATTTTAATTTAATTATAGAAAAATATTTTGTTAAGTGCAAATAATTAAAAAAAAAAATTTAAGCTGAAGTATGTACAGAAATGCCATTGCATGGCAGCAGGAGGAGGCTCCATGTCTATCTCTGAAAGGTTTGAGGAGGTGCTGAAGATTCCTTCTATGGTCTAGAATGGATATAATTCATGTGCAGAGAGATAAACAAAGGAAAGAAGGTAAATAGAGAAAACATTCGTTCGAATTTTTGGATTTGCTTTGGAGGCTTATTCGAACATTTAAAGGTATGCCTATAGCCTAATTGGGATGCTAGGAATTCATTGGTGTTGCTAATTTTTTATTTGGGTAAGTGGTTATGCTCGAATTTGAGTTTTAAAGTTTCGGATTTTAGGTTTTCATGAAGTGGGTATCATAGAAAACAAGTCTTTCTTCTTCAATTGAGTTTTGGATTGTATTTTTAGGTTGTTGTAGAGTTGTTTGGGAGTATTTTTATGAGTTGCCGTGGTGTGTGGTGATGGGATGAAGAAACCCTTATGGGTTGAATTTTTAGAAAATATGATTTTTTGATAAACTTGATTAAGCTTTGAAAGGGGGTTTGGGTCTAGCTAATTTGGGGTCAAGGAATCCATTTTCGGCCTTGGAATTGAATTTTGAGGTCATTTGGGGGGTGAAACGGGCAGTTGCAGGTCTGCCATGTGTGTAAAAAATAGTTTTTAGCCAACTTTGACCAATGATTTGATGATGTTAGAGTTAAACTAGAAGGCTGATTCTAGGAGGGATTGAAACTATGTTGTTCAAAGAGTATGTGGGCGTTGAAATCAAAGAAAATAGTGTATTATAGTTGGAGAACTTTGGGGTCAAAGTGGGGTGGTTGAGCAGAAATTTCTGCACCTAGGGTTTTGGTCAAAATGACCAAGGAAGAAGATGAAGGAGGAGGAGGTATACCAGTGCACCCCGGTAGCGCGTGAGGGCGCGTCTGAGCTCTGATCAACCTCTGGTTGGTCTCAAAAGTTCCGTAACGTCCGTGCGGAGGTCCCGATAAAATTTCAAGTCGATTCGACGGCCGGATCAAAGTGAGGATACAAATGACTGTTTTGACCTCCGAGGCCATTTTGACCCAGTTTTAGGGTGATTTTTGGGAAATAAATTTTATATTCATTCTTAGGTAGGTTATTTAAGTATGTGTATGAAATTTCATTAAAAAATAACATCATTTTATTTTTTGCTATTTCGGATCGAAAAGCAGCGCGAGATAGAGTTTTTCAAATTTTCGGATCAGTCGAATCTTTTCAAAGTCATTTTGAAATCATGTATTACATTATTTATGAATTATCAATATATTTTTTAAACTTATGATTTATGATTTTGAATTTGGACTGGAAATCAAGGATCCAGATTAGGGTTTTGAGTGCGGTAACGCACAGTGGTCCGAAGCGATGTATTCATTTGCATTAGTTAAGCTATTGTTGATTTGATACTCATGTGCATTAATTTATGTGTTAACTGTTAGGGTCGGAGGCTACTACCTCGGTTACACCTAGGGATCGAGCATAAAGCTAAGTCGGTGTGTTGGTTGGCGGTGACAGGTGAAGTGTACTGCTTCATAATACTTGGAAGTAAAAGTATATGATATAACAAGTTTATTCTCTTATATGTGAGAAATCAATTTTGTCGAGTTGATTTGAGTTGAGTTACTTAAACTATGGATCAAATATGTTTTGTTGAGAAGCTTGTGATTTATTGAAAAACTTGTGATTTGAGTAGTATCCACTGTGCTAGAGTTGTTGATAGCTCGACATGGCTTACATGTTGCTGATTTGGACACTGCGCAGTTGTCGTGAGATAGCTCGACATTGCTTAAATGTTGTAGATAGCTCGACATTGCTTAAATGTTGTTGATAGCTCGACATTGCTTAAATGTTGTTGTTGACTCATAGCACATGTGGACTATTTATTATGTTGTTATATTGGCAGAGATTATGAGATTTCAGAGTGAGATAAAAACACGTTGAGTTTGATGTTCTCTTCAGATTTTGAGCATATATTGGTGAAATGATATTGATCCATATTTTTTTTAATCTTTCCATTTATTATGATACGCAGTACACTCAAGAAAATTATTGGTTTCAGGATGCCGAAGTCTAGAGTGAGGTCCACTGCTGCACTAGTATGATAGAGATGAGGAGGAAAACTAAGGAATCTTATTATGTACATACTGTACAGGAGTGTCTGTTTTCCTTGTGATTTGCTGTAAAGGGATGAAATCCCTAATCCTGTATTTTTGGCAAAAAGGGCACCGTTGCGTACTCAATATATATAGTTTTCTATTTTGATGGTGGCATCATTGATTTTTAAATGCATTACTGCATTAGAAACGCAGATATCGCCACGTGTTGAGTTACGCTTCCATCTCTTGGAAACCAAAGAGGGTCCCTCGGGATGGGGTGTGACACTTAATATATACGTATATATATATATATATATATATATATATGTATGTATAATTTTTTTTAAAAGGAGTGTAACATAAGGACTTTTTAAGAGATCACCCATCTTAGTACTACTCTCGTCCAAGCACACTCAACTGTGGATTTCTGATGGGATCCGGTGAATTAATGCTAGTATGATCGCATCTTTTTTTTCTTCCTTTTTTTTTCCATTGTGCTACAACGGAGCTTAATATTTGAAAAGTAACAGATTGAGTTATTAGTTGAGGCCTTTATATCCCTTAATATTTTCATTCCTTTCAAGTGGCCATTGCTTAAGGGGAAGACAAGGGTTCATTTTCACAACTACTTTAGGGCACAAATTAAACATTATTTTGATTGGAGTTGTCTAGTGAAATTTAGTTCATTTTCTAAAATTATGAAAATATATTATTAACTTGGAGGATTTTGATTTTATAAAACTGTTTTGATATGAAAAAAATTTAAAATTATATAAAATTGAAAATTTGGGAGGTAAGACTTGTCAATGCCTCCCCTTTAATTTGATTCTTATATCTTTATCTATATTATAACAAAGATTAGAGGAAATAGTACTTGGGTACCATTTTTTAGATCCAAATCATCTCAAATACACTTTTTTTTTTATTTTTTTTTGATGGCACATCATTCATTATTAATAAGTGAGGAACTCATTGTTGATGTGTGAATGATTCACTTGTATACAATGGGTCCTACTTAAATGTATAGTAGATGATACATCAATAAAAGAATGGGGCTTAGGGAGGTTGGTACCTCCCAAAAAACTTAATAGGATAAAATTATACTTTTTAAAATAATTGTGATAGAAGTACATGTGCTAAAAAAAAAGTCATAAAAACCCTTTTACCCCTATCATAAATAATGCATACCCAATTGAATGTGAGATTTTTCAGATTAGAATGTGAGACTTTCAAGATTCTTTTTTATATTTGTATATCATTTGAATTTTAAATTTCATATATATACATACATAGATATATATATACACACACACACACACGTATACGTGTGTTGTATACGTAATAATATTAAACAGTAACACGTTCAACAAAAAAAATAGTAACAAGAAACAGTAACACGCTCAACAAAAAAATAGTAACATCAAACAGTAACACACTCAACAAAAAAAATAGTAACAACAAATATTGTTTGATGTTACTGTTTAATGTTACTATTTTTTTGTTGAGCATGTTATTTTTTTATATTACTATTTTTTTGTTGAGCGTGTTACTGTTTAATATTACTATATATGTGTATGTGTGTATATATATATACACGTGTGTGTATATACATATATATGTGTGTGTGTGTGAAATTTCAAAATTCAAATGATACACAAATATAAAAAAAAATCTTGAAAATCTCACATTCAATTAGGTATGCACTATTTATGGTAGAAATAATTATAGAATACATTTTAGAAAGAATTTGAAAATATTTTAAAATATTTACTTATTGACAACTATTTGATGAAAAAAATGATTAAAAGGAGGATGAGTCTGAAGGTAGTATTTAAAGTCAAATAAATTTTAAAAAAACTACTCACATCTCATTATCTCTAAAAGAATTTAAGAAAAAATGTATTAAAGATGATGTCACTTCCACTTAACTAAATAATATATTTTTAATATCTTAGAGTGAGATTGACGATGAGGATGATAGTGGGAAGATATTACAAATTCAAAAATCTAAGTGTAGAGTCTTTTATCATAATTCCATTAAGGCTATTTCTAATTATGATTCAAATTTTGACTTAAGTTTGAGTCAAATTTTAAATATAAATACAAAATATTTTAATGTACGAACTAAGACTTTTTCAAAATTTTTAAAAATTCTCTATATTCTACCGAAAGACAATTGCTTTCGGTTTTTCATCCAAAAAAAATATATATATATTCTTCCGTTTTTCCTCCAATATATCTTTTTATTTTAACTCTCAAATTTCTTTCCTTCCTTATTTTCATATATTTTAACCCTTCCTATAATAAGCGAATATCATTCATTTTTTGTCATGTTATTTTTATTTTTTTTCTAAGTTAAAAAATATATAATTTTTTATTGTTAAAATTCAAAAAATAAAATTCAACCTTAGACAAATGATATTGTTGGTGAATAATAATAGTTTAGCAAAATCATGTTTCTAGGATGTAAAATAGGACCATTAAATTTTCAAAAAAATATGGAATTTGAGTGAAAATTGAATTTTAATTTTAATATATATTTTTATTTAAATTTAATTTAATATTTAAGTAAGGGATAGAGATACATTAATTGTGTATTGCTCGAGTCGTGACTTGCAAGATTTAAATTTTAAAAAAAAATGATGTAAAGGAAATGGCAAATGGATATAACAGTAATTGACCATTAACTTGCGGCTCAATGCCACGGCGCCAACTCGCCTGAGTTCGTTGCCCCCCAGAAAAATGGTATCCACCCGCCCTGCATATACCCATACAGGGGCAATAGTTCCACAGAGAACGTGTGTGTGAGAGAGAGAGAATAGAGAAAGTTATTGGCTTGTACTTGTGTGTGCGATCCGTGTAACCAATGGCTTCGAATTCATCGTCGGATAACAATCTGCTACTACCGGTGTCAGATTCTCCAGCAAGAAGCGATGAGAGTCTGTTCAAACGATCGGCCATGTCCAAACGTGGAGCTTCCGCTGCCATCTCTTACATGTCCTGTGCTGGTATGTGTTCTCCTCTCTTTTTTTTCTGCCAATCCATACATACGAATCAGTGGATGTTGACATTTCAGTCCTATATATGTGTGTGAATATGTATATATATAAATATATATATATAGAGAGAGAGAGAGAGGGAGAGTTTGAATTCCGATTTCATTGAAAATCAGTTAAAATTAGCCAGAAACTAGAAAAATTTTTAGGCT
>CM042186.1:36754881-36773950 GCA_023539305.1 Ilex asprella | reverse complement strand
ATAACTCCTAGAACATGAAAAGTCATGTTTATTATTTTTTTTCAACAGCGAGTTCCCAAGACAATAGTCAAAAAATGGCACTTACAGCAGAAGCTGTAGTAGCAACAAGTTTGACTATGCTTTTTACTTGCATACATAGTTCAATATGTAAGATAATTCTCATGGCAATGTCGCTACTTTTTTTCCCAATCCTTTGCAATATCATTTGTAGTATAGCTTTGAGCCTTTGCTGCTTTCTAGAATAACTAATAACTCTTGCGAAATGCGCTTAATTGGAAAATCAACTTCTGTCAAATGCTGTGTAGTTACTACCGTATCAAGAATGTTGATAGAGAATACTGAATGGCTCCAGATATTATATACTACAAAACACGAAGAAAAAAAAAGACAATTAGATGGAGTTAATGATTATTATACTTACTTTTTAGTTGGCCATTGCCAATTTTACGTGCATTGGAAATGACATAGAAGAATTGCAAACCCCCAAGTACAAAGGGACAAAAGAAGCGAGGAGATTCCTGGGTGTGGATGATTGCTGAGTTTAATGAGAGGAGATTGAAGGCGTGCCACTGCACCTGATTCCTGCCGCCGCGTGGTCCGGAGAGGACTAGGTGTACATAACCTTACACCGCGCATGCAAAGAGGTTGTTTCCACAACTCGAACTCTTGACGCCCAGGTCACAATGAAGCAATCTTATTGTTGTGCTAGGTCCCACCCTCATATTGAATGATTGCACATAAATAGTGGTGTTTGTCCAACATGTTGAGCATTTTGAAGTCGAATGCAATTGGCTTGAAGTCTGCTGCTGTAGCTTGCAGCATTTACATGTATGGCCAACTGAGGCAGATGGATGTACTTGTTCAAACTATGTGATGAACAAGGAAATCCTGATCCCTGTACAACAGACGTAGTGTCATAAAGGATGGATTGAGTAGGTGATGTAGAGTTAGTTTAGATTTTGGGGTGGGTGATAGGTAGCTGCAGCACCATTTCGAATTGTGTAAGATTGTAGAATTGATGATGGAAGAAGCAGAACCAGTCTGAGACATCATCAGTCCCATACCACCCATGAAAACCAGTTGGAGAATGCTTCTTTGAGTTCTTATAGAGCGATCCGACTTGGAAAATTGTGAATTAACTGAGCTCCCTTTGTTGCTTGATTTCTAGTTGTGCAATGATATGATAATGATACAAACATCTAAAAATGTACGTTTCATTCGAACATCAATTTGAGGTTCAACTGGTGATATACGTGAAGAATTTAATGAAGACGTTTCCTTCTAGACAGACTCATATAAATGTTTATGCTTTGCTTTGGTGTTTACTTTCAGGCCATTAGGTATGTAGTTTGACGTGAAATCTGAAAACTTGATTATCATTGACACTTGTCATCGACAGTAAAAATTTACAAGCCTAAAACTTGGAATACATTGATGCATGACACACACAGAAGTCTGTTTTAAAACATTTATATCGTCATACTCTTTAAGTTTTATAGTTTCTTTCTACTGGGGAATTATATGATACAAATCAGTGGCAGAGGAATGTTATATCTATTCTGTCCCATATGGAAAGAACAACTCTCAGTTTTCATGTGTGGACGGTCCTTGTCTTGTGCAACTTCTATTCTAAAAGGTTACCACTTGTCATGAAAGAGAAAATTTTTTATACTCAACTGATAAATGAGAACTGAAAATGGGAAACATCAAATAATATGCATTATGTCATAACTAACCATAAAAGAGAGCAAGGATACATGCAAAAGGTGACGAAGATGCCCATAAAGCATGTCCCACCTCTAGTTAATTTAAATTGTGTCTTCAAATTAATAGATAATATTATTTCATTAATATCAAAATCATTATGTACACAATGATTAAAATACATAAATACTTAGTTCTAGATATTTAACAAATAAGTTATAATTAATAAAATGACTTGTAGTTATTTAATATATAAATTTAACAAATAATAATAACATAAAAGAATAATTATAAAAAAGAAAAAAAATAATGAAAGGTATCAAATTAAATTAATGGTAGTTATGTATAGTTAAAAGTAAAAAATTATAATGCAGTGGGGTATTAAATGTAATTATTCATTACTTATATAACAAAAAATATATATAAAAGGTAGCACAGGTGTTTCGACCTGTGTCGACATGTTTCGACCGAAACGGTCCGACACAGTGACGTTTCGACCGAAACTTTGGAATTTTGGGATTCAACCCATGTTTCGTGTTGGTGTGTTGAAATTTCAAAACGTTTCGGACGTTTCGGAAGTGTCGACACGATATTTTGATCCTTGGATACCATATCTGAATAGTGAATACTTATGATTCTAATTCCTAAATTTAACCAAGAATAATCTTAAGGTGTTATCAGTGTCGCACTGATCGTGATTGGTGCATTTATCCTGGGAGCTCGAGACTTGTCATTTGACTCCTACAGCTATGCTGTTGTCTTCCTATCCAATGTCACTACAACAATCTATCTCGCAACCATAGCTCGTATTGGTATTATTTTCCTTCCATTAGGTACCTTTTCTCAGCAGTTAGGTGTCTTTGTTATTGCTGATATTGTTATAATCCAAGGTGTTAAATGTAATGGATTAACATAGTATATTAAAGAGGAACCAAGAAGTCAAAAGTTTGACCTAGTTCACATATATCATTGTATTTATAGTTAACTTACAATACTAAGAATTACACATACTACCCTAACACTATGAACAATTTACACATACTACCCGAATATTCTTAACACTCCCCCTCAAGCTGGAATATATATATCATATAATCCAAGTTTGGAATAAATCGTCGTAAGACGTGTACGGCTCAACGCTTTGGTAAACATATCTGCAAGCTGATCTTCAGATTTCACAAATGGAGTCGTAATCTCCTCTGCTACTATCTTGTCCCGAATAAAGTGACAATCAACCTCAATATGTTTGGTTCTCTCGTGAAACACCGGAATGGCAGCGATATGGATAGCTGTCTGGTTGTCACAGAATAACTGTAAAGGAAGTTGAACTGAAAATCCAATTTTCTGGAGGAAGTGTAGTAGCCAAGTCAACTCACTCGTCGTATACGTCATTGCCCTATACTCAGCTTCAGCACTGGATCTTGCTACCACAGGTTGTTTTTTACTTTTTCATAAGACAACGTTACCTCATAAGAAAGTACAATAACCAGTGGTTGATCTTCGATCAGAAGGAGAGCCAGCCCAATCAGCATCTGAGAAACCTTCCGCTCTAAGATGTTAATTAGCTCGATATAACAGTCCAAGTCCAGGAGCACGTTTGAGATATCGCAGAATACGAGTAATTGCCTCCCAATGTGGTACTCTAGGACACCCCATGAACTGATTTACTAGACTGACTGCATAGGAAATATCCGGTCGAGTAATAGTGAGATAATTGAGCTTCCCAACCAATCTGCGATACCGACCCGAATTCTCAAAAAGTGCACCATCATCCATCAAAAGTTTCTGATTCGGATCCATAAGGACATCAATAGATCTGCCACCCAGCAAACCTGCTTTCTCTAGCATGTCAAGTACATATTTCCTCTGGGATAAATAAATACCCTGTTTAGATTGAGCCACTTCAATACCCAAGAAATACCTGAGTTTTTTCAAATTTTTTGTATGAAATCGATCCTGCAAGAATATTTTTAACTTAGCAATTCCCTCAGAATCATTTCCAGTAATCACAATATCATCTACATAGACCACCAATAGAACATATCCAGCATCTGTCTGTCTATGAAACACAGAATGATCTGTCTGACATCGAAGAAGACCAAACTCTAAAACTGCATCTGAAAACTTACCAAACCAGGCCCTCGGTGACTGCTTCAAACCATACAAAGATTTTTTTAGTCGACATACACTCTTACCATACTCCCCCTGAGCATAAACTCAGGTGGCTGCTCCATGTATACCTCTTCAACCAAGTCACCATGTAGAAAGGCATTCTTGACGTCTAACTGAAACAAGAGCCAACCAAGATTAGCAGCCAAAGAAATCAAGATACGAACAGAAGAAATTTTGGCAACAGGAGAGAAAGTCTCCTCATAATCAACACCATAGGTTTGAGTAAAGCCCTTTGCAACTAGCCGGGATTTGAGACGCTCTACAGAACCATCCGGATGAAATTTAACAGTATATACCCAGCGACAACCAACAGTTCGTTTACCAGGAGGTAAATGAACGAGATACCAAGTCCCATTATGATGTAAGGCATCCATCTCATCCTCCATAGCTTTCCTCCAACCCGGGTCAGATAATGCATTCTGTAAACGCTTTGGAATAGATATAGTAGATAATTGAGAGGTAAAACAAGAGAAGGTAGGGGACAAGGCATCATATGAAACAAAATGAGCAATGTGATGATTAGTAACACACGAACGAGTACCTTTGCGAAGAGCAATAGGTAGAGAGTCTAAATTACCTAATAGACCAGGATCAGCAGACGGCAAGGAAGACGGTACGGGCACCTCAGTCGATGGTCGAGGACGGCAAGAGTATACACGAAGAGGTAAAGTAGATAGTGACACAGTGGGCAACGGAATATCTAATGATGGAAGAAATGGTGGTACAGGAGATGACCCAAAGTCCAAATCTAAAGGCTGAGAAGGTGTTGAAAAATATGGAACAGATTCCTCAAACGTGACATCGGCATTAGTAAAGTATCGTCGCAGAGAAGGATTGTAGCAACGATACCCCTTCTGTGTACGGGAATAACCAAGAAATACACATTTGATAATTCGAGGGTCAAGTTTATCAAACCCAGGACCCAAATTGTGAACATAACAAACACATCCAAAAACCCTAGGAGTGAGGAAAAATAAGGGTTTATCAGGAAACATGACAGAATATGAACTTTGCCCATTTAACACAGATGATGGCATATGATTAATAAGGTGACAAGCAGTAAGAACAACATCACTCTAAAAATACCGGAGAATATTCATCTGAAATAACAGGGCACGGGTAACTTCCAACAAATGACAGTTTTTGCGTTCAGCAACACCGTTCTGTTGAGATGTGTAAGCACATGAAGTTTGATGTATAATGCCAGTTTTACTAAGATAAGCTGAAAAATAATCAGATTCATATTCCCGAGCATTATCAGAACGTAAAATACGTATGCGAAAACTATATTGAGTTTTTATTTCCTTACGGAAGGTTTCAAATATAGAGAATAATTCAGACCGAGCTCGCATAAAAAATAACCAAGTCACACGAGAATAGTCATCCACGAAGGACACAAAATAAGGATATTTATTAAATGAAATATTCTTGATTGGACCCTATACATCAGAGTGTATCAACTCAAAAGGACTAGACACACGATTGTGGACTCTAGACTGAAATGACATACGGTGATGCTTACTTAGTTGACAAACTTCACAAGACAAAGACAACACAAAACTCAAATTTGGAACTTGGCACTTAAGATTCTGGAGGGAAGGATGTCCAAGACGACAATTCCCTTCAAAAGGGGACAACGAGGTCTACAAGGCTCGAGAAGGGGAATCAAAATCAAAGTAATATTGACCACCAGCTTCATGTCTCGTATCAATCTTCCTCTTCGTCTTGAGATCCTGAAAGACACAATAAGAGAGATAAAAGGTTACAAAACAATTGAGAGAACATGTAATCTTACTAATGGAAAGTAAACTAAAAGGAAACTGAGGAACAAATAACACGGAAGAGAGTAACATTATGTGTAGAAGTAGTAGACTGATAAGTAGAAAATATATCGGACGCACCAGTCATGTGGTCAGAAGCGCCAGAGTCTATGATCCAGGGACTGCAAGTGGAGGACAGTAAATAAGTGGAAATAATACCTGACTGGACAAAAGTAGCAGTGGAGAGAGATGGGGCAGCCTGTTACTGGGACAGGAACTGAGCATACTCCTCTCTTGTAATAGTAACCGATCCAATGTTTGGTGGAACCGACCGAGGTATGGAAGCAACAACAGAGGTATCATCTTGATAGGAAGCCTGATTCGCAACACTAGGAGGTTTTCCATGAAAATCCCAACAAAAGTCAACAGAGTGCCCTCCACGACCACAATGAGTACAGGAACGAGGTCCACTACGGCCTCCACGACCACCCGTACGACCTCCACTACAACCACCACGACCACCTTGATGACCATCACTATGACTACTAGGAACCACAAGAACTGAGCGATCAGTGGGGACACCCTGATTGATGCCTGAATTAGATAAAGTAGCACGCTGTACGCGAGAGAAAACCTCAAGTAGTGAGGGAAGACTAGAACCACCCAAAATCTGAGAACGAATAGCCTCATACTTAGGTTTCAGTCCTACTAAAAATCTAACAACATTCATGTCCTCATGTTATTTTTGTCAAACTGCTGCATCAGTAATAAACGGATGGTAGGTCTTAATTTCCTCATAGACTCCCCGAACTTGAGAGTAATAATCCTCAACACTCAGAGTACTCTGTTCCAGTCGGAAGTATTCCTTGCACACCTCATAAGTTCGGGTAAAATTACCGGTACCAGAATACATAGTGGCCAAGTAATCCCATATCTCCTTGGCAGTGTCAAGATAGAGCAATGTAGAACTAATACTAGGCTCAATGCTATTCAATAATAAAGAAATAATCTGAGCATCCTCTTGTTCCCACTGATCATACCTAGGAGTATCTTTCTTGGGTTTCGGGTTCACCAAATACTTCTTAAAACCTTTGCCTCGAAGAAAAACTTGAGCGGATCGGGACCATAAAGTATAGTTGGTCCCATTGAGTTTAACAGAAGTCATAGGACCATTGATAATGGTTGGAGGAGTAAAGGTAGGTGGCAAAGATAGAGTAAGGGACCCGGTATCTTGCTTAGGGTCTATAATAGTGCAACAAATAGCAACCAAGAAGTCGCTAGAATGCTGAACCGGAGGATGGAAGGCTGCTAGAGTACTGAACCGGACTAAAAAAGGGTGCTAGACCACTGAACCGGTCTGGAAAAGGGTGCTAGAGTACTGAACTGGAGGATGGAAGGCTGTAGAGTACTGAACCGGATTGAAAAATGGTGTTGGACCACTGAACCGGTCTAAAAAAGGGTGCTAGACCACTGAACCGGTCAAGCTAAGCCCTCTGGAAGACTAAACCAGACTGAAAAAGGGGGCTGGATCACTGAACCGGACTAGCTGAGCCCTCTGGACTGCTGAACCAAATCGGTTTTAGTTGCTAGATCACGAAACCGGGCCGGTTTAACTTGCTGAACTGCTGAACTGGATTAGTTGGACCCTCTGAACCTATGAACCGGAACGAACCGGTCTAATCTGGACCGGTCTAACCAGAAATTGGGTTGGACCGTGGGTTGGACTTAGGCTGAAAATAATTTAAGTTGATGGGCTTGACCCGATCTGACCCAACCCGTTGGACCCCTTCTTCTTCGTGGAGATTAGGGTTCCTAGAGAACCCTCTGGTCATCGACGGCGCCACACACCAAAAACAGCGGCACACCTTCACCATGAACAATAACGCCACCACACCAGCGATCGACAATGAACATGCACTACCACAATAACACAGCCACAACACCACAAGAACACAGGAACCACCACGAACAACTCTACTCAACGATGAACAGGGACCACACCATCACCACGAACAATCACGCCACCACACCAACGATCGACGATGAACAAGAACCACCACAATAACATAGCCACAACACCAACGGTATCACCACCACCGCTGTAACTTCGACAATCAACAATACCACCACCACAGATGAGTTAATTTATCCAAAATATATTTAAGATTAAACCATGCTCTGATACCATGTTAAATGTAATGGATTAACATAGTATGTTGAAGAGGAACCAAGACGTCAAAAGCTTGACCTAGTTCACATATATCATTGTATTTATAGTTAACTTACAATACTAAGAATTACACATACCACCCTAACACTATGAACAATTTACACATACTACCCGAATACTCTTAACACAGGGAAATCTAGTGGCCTCAACAGCTTTGGCCTCATGTGGTGCAATGGTAAGCTAACAAACTTCATAGCCACTTAGGTCCAGTAGATTTATTACTCTTTGCTTGCAGGATTTGTGCGTTGTGGATCAGTAGGATTCTAAAACTGTAAGATAATATCAATTTGCTTATCTGAAATGTAGGAATTATATGTGGACCAATCTTGCTGTTCTGGACATTTATCCGAGGTGACTTGAAGATGACAATGAATTTTTCATATTTTCTTTCACCTGGCTTTCTGGTAATTTTGGCCTCTGATAGACATTTCCTTGTTTCAATTTACAACTACTTTAATTGTTCCTTCAAGTCAGTGGATACAGCACTAGATTTTCGCCTTTGCCAATTCTCTTCCACTACAAAGAAGATTATACAGAGTATTAACGATAGGTTGAATTGTTTTTTGTTCAATTGTTTCACAACATTTTGTGGTTGTGCTCTACTTTAATTTCCTTTGCAACTGTTTCCATGTTTATACATTTCTTCCCTTTGTTTGTTCTAAATAGATTTACAAGGATATAAGTTAAATGAATTAGTATGTCCCTTATTTCACAATGATTTTTTCTTGTTGCATAATAGATAAAATATATATTTGCATGTTTGAGAGTCGCTTTGGTTTCACTTGATATATTTGTGAGTAAAAATGGGTGCTCTAACTAAGAGTAGAGCCCCGTATATATAACCAAATAATATTACAAAGTGACATAAACATCCTTATAATTTAGGCAAAATATAAAAGTCATAATAAGGGTAAAAAGAGAAAGACAATACTAATAAATTAGGCCTAATAAACTAGGCTGTTATATCTCCAACACTCCCCTTCAAGCTAGGCGAAAAAAATGTCAACTAAGTCAAGCTTGACAACAGAGTCCCGAAGAATGGATAGAGTAACAGGTTTGGTGAAAACATCTGCAACCTGATCACTGGTTCCCACAAACGATGGAGTGACAATACCACAGCTAACCTTTTCTCGAAGAAAGTGAACATCGATCTCTATATGCTTCGTCCTCTCGTGTAATACAGAGTCAGACGCGAGCTGAATAGCAGATCGATTATCACAATATAATGTAGATGAAGAAGTCATTGGGAATCCCAACTCACCAAGAATCGATCGTAGCCAGATAATCTCACATGTGCCAAGTGCCAGTGCTTGATACTCTGCCTCTGCTGACGAGCGGGAGATAACTGCCTGTTTCTTGCTCTTCCAAGAGATAAGATGAGTCCCTTGAAAAGCACAGAAACCCGTAGTAGATCGACCATCACACGCCCCCCATAATCTGAATCTAAATAACAGGCTAGAGAATTAGTCTGAGATCTTGATGCATGGAACAACCCAAGTCCAGGACAAGACTTGAGGTACCTAAGAATATGATAAACTGCATCAAGATGAGGCTGACATGGTCTGTGCATGAACTGACTAACTTGGCTGATCGCGAATAAAATGTTTGGCCTCGTGTTGGCTAGGTAGATAAGTCTACCTACCAATCTCTGATAAACAGTTGGATCTCTTAACTCCTTACCTTCAGCAGTAAGCTTCAGGTTTGGAATCATGGGTGATGATGCTGGTTTGCACCCCAGCATCTCAGTGTTTGAGAGAAGATCTAGAACATACTTTCTCTAAGAAAGAGCAATATCCCTGCTGCTACGGGCAACCTCAATCCCAAGAAAGTATCACAGAAATCCAAGGTCCTTCACATCGAAGGCCTTCCCAAGGTCTACCTTGACCTGCGCAGTCCCTGAAACATCATTTTCAGTAATAATAATATCATTAACATATACCAAAAAGATGACACACTGTCCAGAAGTATTCTGTCGAATAAAGCAGGTATGATCAGAATGACATCTGGTGAACCCCAAACGTACGACTACATCACTAAAGGGAGAGAACCAAGTTCGGGGTGACTGTTTCAGTCCATAAAGAGACTTACGCAGTCGACATACCTTTCCAACATACTCTCCCTCACCACGAAAGCCCGATAGTGCATCTATATAAATAATCTCGTCCAGATCACCATGAAGAAACGCATTCTTCACATCTAACTGATGAAGAGGCCAAGAGTACTCCGCAGTCAGAGAAATAATCAACCGAACAGTAGTCAATTTTGCTACAGGGGGCAAATGTAGCACCAAAATCACGACCTGGTACCTGAGTAAAGCCCTTCACCACAAGCCTAGCCTTGTGACGATCGATAGTACCATCTGCAAGAAACTTCAGGGTGTAAACCCAGCGACAGCCAACAAGCTTCACCCCTGAAGGTAAAGAGACAAGGTCCCATGTATGATTATGCTGAGGAGCGTCCATCTCCGTCTGCATAGCAAGAACCCACTGGGGCTCCCGCATAGCCTCTGAAACAAAGCGAGGAGCTGACGTATCTTATATGACCATTCTATAAGCTCGAAATGTAGGAGATAGATCACTATAAGAAACATAAGCAGAGATTGGATATAAAATCTTGGCGGTCCAACCATAACGATCAACTGGACGGTGATCACGTCGCAGATAACGACGCCCTAAATCATCATCCTCCATCGACAATGTCTCATCAGATAAAGTAACTGGCTCAGTACCTGTAATTTCATCAATACTATCAATAGGGGCGTCAATATGCTCAACGAACTGAGAAGTATTACCTGCATCGTCTGAGGTAGAGGAGACATTAACAGGGGGATGAGAGCGAGGACGACGAACATAAACCTGCAATGGAAGAGAGACTGGTGACTCTATACTGACAGGAATGAATGGCTCTGGAGAAGGAGAGACTGATGACTCTGTAGGGATAGTGACCAATGGTTCTGGCTCCTGTGGTAACGAAAAATCAAAGGGAGTATCATTAACTAGATGGGCAGACATATGATTGGAAGAAAAATAAGGAATATGTTCAAGAAATGTAACATCTAAACTGTGATACATACGTCGCCTGACAGGATCATAACACCGATACCCCTTAGACTGATGACAATACCCCACAAAGACACAACGAATTGCTTTATCATCAAGCTTATGACGAGTAGGAGACTGATCCTGAACAAAACATGTGCAGCCAAAAACACGAAGGGGAACCGAAAAAAGTGTCCGCTCAGGGAATAAGACCTATAAGGGAGCTCTATGCTGAAGAACACGATTCGGTGTACGATTGCACAAAAAAGTAGAAGTTAAAACAACAAAATGTCAATAAGATTTTGGTACCCCCATGCCTTTAAGCATACAACGTACCATCCCTATCAGACTCCTATTTTTTCTTTCAGCAACTCCATTTTGCTCAGGAATATATGGACAAGTGAGCTGCTGAAGGATACCCTGAGAAGAAAGGTGAGACACTAAGGCATCAGACACATATTCTTTGGTATTATCCGAACGAAGAACACGAACAATGACATCGAATTGTGTCTTAATCATCTGGAGAAATTGAGTGATGACAGGGAGTACATCAGACTTCCTATGCAAAAGGTAGACCCAAGTACAATGGGTATGGTCATCTATAAATGTCACATAATAACAAGTACCTGACAGAGCAGTAACAGGGGAGGGTCCCCAAATATCAGAGTGTATTAGGTCAAAAGGTTTGGGTGACTGGTGCATGTGAGGAATATAACTAGTCCGAACATATTTTGATAGGGAACAGATAACACAGTCAAGTTTACCATTAACACAAGCTTTGCTCAAAGTAGGAAATAACATACATAAATATTTAAAATTTGTATGCCCAAAACGGTCATGCCACAACTGAATAGTTTGTGACGAAAAATCATAATGACAAGAACTAGGTAAAATACTAGCATTCAAACTAGGAATAGATAAAGACAAAGCAAGTGATAAAGGTGGAGGTGAAGAAATTGGTGAAACCAGAGGTGGATCGCCTGGATAATACAATCCATCTCTCTCATGTCCCCTGATAATAATCCTCTTGGTACTCAGGTCCTGTAAATAACACGAATCAGATAAGAACACAACCGCACAGTGAAAATCTCTGGCTAACTGATGTACAGATAATAGATTCATGGCCAACTTTGGTGCATGAAATACCGAACGTAATGTAAAGCCATCTGGGAGACGGACTGTACCCCTACTAACAATAGAGGCATGTGTACCATCTGCTAGCTGAACTTGAGTATGTAACTGCTCGTCAAAAGAGGTAAAATGATGGACCTCACCTGTCATATGACCATTCGCACCCGAGTCCAGCATCCAAAGGGGAGACGAACTAGCGCAAGTATGAAAGGCACGAGGAATACCTTTAGTAGTCGTAGCAGTAGTAGTCAAACCTCGAGAAGCCAGGACTGACATAAGTATATCCAAGCGAGAAATGATAGCATCCATATCACTCTGCCAAGGAGGAGCAGTAGTAATAGCAATGACTGTAGGTGGTGGTGCCTCAGCAATGGTAGCAGTACGACTGCGAGGAGGCGGCTTAAGCTCCGAATGGTGCTTTCAACAAGCAGTCCTGAGATGTCCGAGTCGGCCATAATAATCACACTGACGAGAATCCCCATGTTTACGCTGATATGGGGTACTGTGACGGCGCTGGGCCAAGCGCTGTCGACCCCTATACCCGGTGGAAGTACTAACAGATGTCTCAACGGTAGGGGTCTCAACTCCCTTAGTAGTAGTCATATCATCAATAATACTAGGGCACCCGTGATAGAGATAAAAACAACTCTAAGATAAAATAAGGAAGAACAATATACCTGCAGTCAAACTGTAGCGACAGATAAAGAAGGTCCAAAAACCTACCAAATAATCAAGTCACGGTGTCCAGAAATTCAGTAAATATAAATAAGGGATCTACAGCATCAAGAGCAGATCAACGGAGAAGAGGATTCAACCCCTCTCTAAAAAAAAAAAAAAAGGAAGTCCTAGATATTGCAACTCGGCAGCACTGTGATGAAAAGTGCAATAACAACCCGATAATGGGCTGATGAGTGAGCTAAGTAATGACCCAGCATTGGGCTGGGCTAGTCTGGGGGGTTACTGGATCGTTGGGCATTGGGCTAAGTTGTGGGCTTATTTATTGTTGGAGTATGTAGCTAGATATGTTTTGTCGGAGGTTTTAAAGGTACAGTCGGTGGGTATTATGAGTGGCCTGGGTTTGACGTTGTCGGTGATTGGATCAGTCGGTGTGGATAGTGGGGTTTGTCGATCTTGGTTTTGCTGGGTTTAATGTCGTCGGTTGTTGGTGGGTTTGCTGCTGGGGTGTCGGTAGACTGGTTTTGTTGCTGGTTTTGGGATAATGTTTGTCGGTGGGGTGGTGGCTGAACTGAATGGTTGTTGTCGGTGCTTGCTGGAGCAGTGAGCAGTGTGGTTTCGCTGGATATAGGGGTGTTCAAATTTCCGACTGGCTGCAAGTTCCTACCTTACACGATCCTACCCTACCCTAAAAATCGGCTAGCCGCAAAAATCGGGTAGGAATGCGGAATAGCCATCTATTTCCGCATTCCTACCCTACCATACCCGCATTAATTTTGTATTTCATATTGTTTAAACTTAAATTAATTGTTATTATATTTGTGGAACAATTATGGTGGATTGATGTTCATACTTTCTTGTGTTTTATTATAATTGTTGTTATAGTTGCTTTTTATTTTAATGTTATTGATTTATTGTGTTGTTAAATTTGTGGATGTTATTTAATTAAATTGTTAAAATGATCAAAAAAATAATATTTACAAAAGTATTTATCCGTCTTCCTACCCGATTAATCGGGTAGGAAGGCGGGTAGGAATACTAAAGCTGTCAGGTAGGGTAGGCCAAGAAAAAATTCTTCCGCAAAGTATCGGATAGGAATGCAGAAGAACATATTTCCTACCCGTAGGGTAGGGTGAACACCCCTAGCTGGACAGTGAGGCTGTCGCTGATCTGGACCGGGGCAGTCACGGTGTGGTGGCTGGGGACAGTTGCAACGTGGCTGCTGTCGGTTTTGGTTTTGCTGCTATATGTCGCTGGGTGGTATTGGTCTGGTTTGTCGGTGTTATGGGGCTGTCGGAGTTGGGTGTGCAGCGGCTGGTTTGGGTGAGCAGCGAAGGGTAGGTTAAGGGTTAGGGGTGGTGGCTCTGATACCAACTTGATATATTTGTGAGTAAAAAGGGGTGCTCTAACTAAGAGTAGAGTCCCGTATATATGACCAAATAATATTACAAAGTGACCTAAACATCCTTATAGTCTAGGCAAAATATAAAAGTCATAATAAGGGTAAAAAGAGAAAGAGAATACTAATAAATTAGGCCTAATAAACTAGGCTGCTATATCTCCAACAGTTTCCTTGTAGTTCTTTTATGGCATGAGAGTTACTGAGGTTTTTTCTTTAATTTTAACTTTCCCTCTTTTTCTTTCTGTTTTTTTCCTTCCATTTCATTTGGTTTTGGTTTTTTACTTGTTTCTTCTTTGGCAGGGGAAGGAGGAGGGGGGCAATATCTTTCAGTTATTTGTCTGCACTATTTTGGGATTGTGGTTTTATTCAATTGTGGAAAATGATATACCTGAGCCATGGAGTTCAATAAATTTATTGATGTATATGATGAGTATATCTCAGGTTGTGCTTGTGATTTTCATGTTTTAAGAATACTTCTGTTACTAGAGTTTCAGTAGAAACCAATTTTTTAGTAGTAAAGCATCTTCTGGCGGACATATATGTTGTCATATATGTTGTTAAGCAGAATGTAGAACTCTCATATTGATCTAATTAGAAATTTTAGGAAAGAATCACAACATAAATATGTTGCTTGACTTTTGGATTTGTGAACTGTAGGTATAATACTAGCATTGTGCATGAGATTTTAGACAGTGTCGACATTGTTGTTATATGTATCTGTGCCTTTATAGCTAAAATTGATGAATTCTCTGTCATCATTAACTGCAGTTTCATTGATGAAAACTGGAAAGATCGCTATTTGAACTCTTTTTACTGAATCACTATACATTGATATTTAATCCTTTTATGTGTTTGGACTTATTAATCAACATTTGAGATCTTTGGATATTAATCTATATTGATATATGTTGATAAAATGATACCATTATTTTGCCCTTCAGAGAACATATAATATACAACTGGTTCACCATTCGCTGATGTAGGATAAACCAGTTCTGCTGTTTCTTCTTATTTTTCTGCTTGTGTTTTCTCATTGTGTCTTCTTGTTTTACATCATTGATCTGATTCGTGATAGGGAATTCTTACCATCGTGACAACTGTCCTTGGAATGTGCTTAGGATTGCTTTAAATGGTTGATATTTATGTTGGTTTCATTTTGTTGTCTGTATTTCTTTGCTGTTTGCAAGATGATATCTAAAGTATAATCGATAAGGTTAGCTCTTCTTGCACATTTAAGTGGACCTTAGACTATATCAGTTTGATGTTTCTATGGCAAATTTAGTTAAGGTTGCTGGACGACATAATTTCTGATTTCCTCTGTGCCCAAGTGATGGTACTCTATTAGTTTAGTATTGGGGAGTTATATTTTGTTAAGGTTGTTGCTTATCTATTGGGATATTTAGGGTATGTCCAAGTATATAGGGGCATCTATTTGAAAAAATTCTTTTGATTAATGTTTCTGTATGTCTTAAATGGGCAGGTCGTATTGCTTTTATCCTGCATACTGGCTTTCTTCTTGAATTACAGTATATTCCTGAACACCACTCTCAACTCAGCTCTCACTTAGACAATCTGTGGTAATTTGAAGGTTGGTATACAAGCATCTTGTTGTATCTTTGTATACATAGACTAACAAAATAGGACAAGATTTGGGAGTTCTGAATGGTGTCATGTGGGACTTATTCACTTTCCTCTGACAAGCAGACCTTTTTTTATACTCCCTCCTTTTGGCCACTTAAGTCAATCATCCCCTTTTCTTCTAAAATAGAGAAGGAAAAGAGAACTTGTCAACTTGGTAAGAATGGCTGGGCATTTAGGCACGTGATAGTTGGGCAGGCATGCTGGAAAGGATCTAAACTAGCAATGTAGGGACTATCCATTTGCATCTATTTCTACATTGCTGCTGCGCTTTTTCAAAATTGAATTGACTGTATATTAATATCTGAATCTTGGATAACAGACTTGAAATGTTGTGATGACTAGGAGTGGAATTGTTGTGAATTGTAATACACAAAAAATGCTGAAGTAGACTGCAACATGGCATATTATATTTCCTAAGAATGCCCATGAACTGGATGTTCCCTTGCTTGAGAAGGCTAGGTGTACAGGTAAGGCATTCACCGAGGGTCATGAACTCGACTTTTAGGCACAGTTTGTTTATTTATGCTCCTTGTATTATTGTGGAATATATTCTCATTATTCCGTTAAAGGATCAAAATTTCATTTCAATGCATTGTTTCAGTCACCTAGGAAATAGAAACGTTTCGACCCGTTTTGAAAACAAAAAAAAAAATTGAGAATTATTTTTTCAAAATGTTGGTCAAAATATACCAAAGCATCTTGAAACAACCGAAACAATTGTGTAAATGCATCGAAATATTACGAAACACCGCAAAACATTTTGAAACACCTCGATGTATTAGAATCTCGATTTCATCACTAATTCGTTTTGGTATCGTTAAATACGGAAACGTTTTGACCGTTTCGAAAAAAAAAATTAATCCTTGATTCCATAGTCCAATGCTTCCAGACATGAAGACACTGTACATGTTTGTAATCCATTTTTGTCATTATGGTTGTAGGATCTTTTTACCATTGGACTTGGTTGGACACTTTTTGGTGGACTTCCATTTGATATTGTGAGAATAAATTCTTCAGTTGAATGTTTCTGATAGTGTTGCTGAGCTTTTTAGTCTTTCCTTCTGGAATTTAATCTTGCTCCTAAGAGATAGTTTCTTGGATTTGCTTGCAGTTGAATGTTATCGGGCAACTTCTCGGTTTTCTTGGCTCTGGGATGTATGCCTATTATAAGCTCATAGGGAATTGACTGTTCAAGCTGCTCAAGTTTCCAATTGGAGGTAGTCTGTCAATGCCATCATTTTTGTTCTCGATTTTGATTCAACAATCATAGGATACTTGAAAGAGAGGTCTACTGACTTCAAGTTAAGAGCATTTTTCTTATAGAGAAGTTCCTGATCTAAATTTTTCAAGGGAATCATGGCAATGCTTTTGCTTGAGTTAACTCCTTAAAGATAGAGGGGTGTTGCAAACAGAATAGGCATGCAAGCATATCGCGGCAGCCACCTGCTGAAACTATTTTCTTGGATTCAGGCATTGTAAAAGTGCTGATACTCTCTTCCTGTATCCCAACAAAAAACTATGCAAAATACTCCATGGAATGAAACATGGTAGGTCATTCAACTATAGCATTGAGAGAATTCAACTCGGTATTACTTACCTGATATATAAAACTTTGTAAAATCAACCCTGCTTTTCAATGCTTTACTTTGCAGGCATACTTGGAGGCTTTTTACCATACATTTGGCCATGGCGTTTAACTGCTTTGTTTATTATTCTTTTCTTTTTTTCCTTTGGTATCAAAATTTTGTCATTATTTGAAGATTATACCATTTACTATTACCGCTCTAATTTGCATCTGTTAAGTCGGGGTGTTACATAATCCATCAAGATAGTTTGGATGGAAATGTATTAGAGATTAATTCTTTGGTGTTCCAAGGTTGAGTCTTACAAGAAATGTCATGATTGATTCTAATCAATATGATTTGCAACTAATTGTACACATTTTGAATTTATGCGAACACAATATTTTAAATTTGTGTTACAAGGTGAGTGTCGTACTAGTAACTCTTAGACTCATTTTTATTTCTAAGTTTTGATTCTCACGTGGAACCTAAGAAAACATTAACCTTGACAAATCATTGGTGAAAGGGATTGCACAAATGGAATTTGATTCAAGTGTTCGTAAGTGATGTTATCAATTAATAACATAGAATTGTCTCAAATAAGTATTATTTAAACTATTATAAGTAGACAAACGGGATCCATTGAAAGCAAAGTCAAGACGATAAGGGTTGAACAGGAAGAACGGGTTGTGGAGCTTTAGTTCGGCTTGGCTAGTCTTCATGGTATGAAGAATTCAAATTCGACAAAAGACTAAAAAGACAAATCAGTTGAATTATGGATGTGGTGGCCGTGTGATGGTAATGGAGGTGGTGCTAGCAATGACAACGGCAAATAATGGTGATGGGGATGTGGGGAGATGGAGGCAAGGTGGTGATGATAAACAATGGGGTGGTGATGGTGGGGTGATTGTGGTGGGGGATGGTTAAAATATGATGAGGGTGGTAGTAGCAATAGGGTGGTGGTGAGTGTGTTGGCTATGAACATGGACGGAACTAAAGAGGGGCTTAGAGGGGCCACTCACATTTTCAATTTTTTTTTATAAAAAAAATAGGTTTTAAAAAGCTTTATGTATAGACAATTCACTCACTACATTTAAAATGACTAATGAATAGATTCTTAATAGTGAAATGAGAGATGTAAATCATTAGAGATGTAAACCATGAATGAATATATGATATTTTGTTGGACAAGTTTAATGACCAATTGAATTTTTTTAAAAAAAATTGATTTTTTTATAAAATTATATTACAAATGTGGTTTATATCAAAACTAATGTGTTGACTCATAATTTGTTTATACTATCTTATCTTGTGAAATTATTATTTGTGAGGATAATTTATTGAAAATAATTACATGGTATCATAATATGAAAATAAAAGGATCATGACAATGTCACAAACTAAGTTTTAAGATATTAACAATTGATCTTTAAATTTTTTGACCCAAACTAATTTTTATGATATTATTTGTATGAAAGCTAATTTTGATAGATTTTATATAACCGTTGCTCTAGTTAATAAAATTTATATAATAAAATACAATACAATTTTTTATAAACAAAATGACTTTTACTATTCGCTATTGAGATCGTTTTAAATTTTATTTTAAAATTAATCTAATGGCTAATATTGACACCTTAAATTTAATAGAAAAAATAGGTTCTTAAAAGTGTGTTTGAAGTGATTTTTTTTAAATATTTCTAAGAATTATTTCTCATAAGTACTTTAAAAAAATAGTGTTTGAAACTGCTCCA
>CM042186.1:36713928-36744881 GCA_023539305.1 Ilex asprella | reverse complement strand
ACAATTAGCTCCATTTTTTACGATGATAATAATTAGTCATTTTTTGTACATATACAATATGCATTATTTTTTGGCATTTTTTATGTTAAATGGACTTCATGCATCAAATGTAATATAATAAATATAAATATATTATATAGCGTGATTGGTTAGGAAGAAAAAAATTAGAGTGCATAATTAATGTGCCCATCCTGAACAAAATTTCTGACTCCGTCCCTGAATAAAAGACAGTAAAAAAAATTATGAGTTCTAATGAGTTGAATCCCTTTCCCTATGATCATTTTAGTTCACCTCTCTAATTATGCAAATTAGTGTATTGATAAAAAAAAAAGGTGATCCTCCGTTCCATATAGCCTAACCTGAGAGATGAGTTCTCCAATGTAGACTAAAATGATCTCGCGAAGCGGGGTATGGGTGTGGGTGCGTTTAGAAGTGGTTGATGTGTAAAGAAAGGATTATAGTTGTGAAATAAATAATTGATTGATTTTGTTTCATTGTTGGCGGTAGTAATTTGTTTCATTGCTATGAATTTAGACTCGTCTAATTGTTTAGTCTGTGATTAAGTTTTGGAAACCTATTTTCTTAGGTATTTAATCCATTCATTTGTGTAATACTTAATTGTAAAGATATGGATAGGTTAAGATTTATGTATTCTCTAAAGATAGGATATCGGATCGTGTTGAAGGGCTGAAGCTGTCACACTCCATATATCCCGGAAAAAAAAATAAGAGTGTGGGTAACTCTAACCTATTAACCATTTAATCATAATTTAAATCAAAATAATTTATCCTATGAAAATATAATTATATCCATCCAATCAAATAAAAAAACCCAATATATACATACCACATAACATAGTGTTACAACAACTAGGGCACCATAACCTCGGGACATCTTAACAAAACGTGTACAATTTGTCTCATAACATAATGTACAAATTGATGTCAACACCTTTACATCAAGCTAGACTGCTCACTTTGTTAACCCATGCAACCTGAAAATAAACAAATCTCACATATTAAAAGTGAATATCAATATCTGACTATCCAATAACACTAAGAAGTCTTGGCAAGAGTTTACGACTATCCATTTTCACTTGAGAATCTCGGCAATCACATCGCTACCATTTATAGTTTTATACCCAACAATCTCGGCAATCACATTTCGTTACCGTTTATGCCTAACAATCTCGATAACCAAAACTTATCAGAAAAGCATATAATCACTCAATCCAAAAACTTGAACATATAAACAATCACAAATTCACAAATTCATAATCCACTAAATTACATTTCAACTATTACACATACGTTTACCTAATGAACGATCAATTACATTTTTAATTAATATGAATCAATAGACTCACTTTGGGTTTAACTCTAAACCCACAATTATTCCCCTGTGATACCTTAGGTGGAATCGCCGTCGTCGCTTCCACATTTAATACACATTGTCATAAAACACATGAGTATTTATTCTATGTATACACATGCATAAATGTGTAACCATGTTTGACTTAACATTAATCCAATCTTCTTCTCAAGTGATATAATGTAAATCAAAGTATTAGTTTAGATTATACAAACAAGCACATTAATTTTTATGTTGATATGTGATGGTTAGATTGACCAATTCGTAATCTCCTAGTTAAAACTCTCCATGTACTTTGAATTATGTGGTAAAACCAATGTCATCTTAAAGCAGACATTCCAAACTTTGCAACCATAAGTCATTAACTAAAATTGGATTCTTGTGTGAAAAGTAATTTCATTTTTCCTGAAAAGCATTAAGTTGGCCGCCTATTCAATAATCGCAAAATTTTAGTCTAATTTCAACGATCACTAGTTTTCACACAAATAAAATTAGGTGTTGTATTCTATATGCCTAGAAAGATGTATGAGTCTAGATTTCAATAAAAAATGGTGTATCAATCGAATTTCCTAGAGAGAGTTATTGCGATTCTCCCACAGACACTCAGACTGCATCTTTTGTTTGTACCACCATACGTTGTACACTTGTATCAGTTCAACAGTGATAATATGTACTTGTACTGGTTCATTGAAGAATAATAGCCATTTTTTTTGCACCAATTCATCCCTTCCTCGAAAGAACTTGTACCTATTCAAATTCTCTTGTACCAGTTCTCACACAGTTTCCTCCTCCGTAAACACTTCAAACCCTTTTACAACTATCCTTTTCACATCCATCTTCCTCCCAACAACTAAAACAAACAATCCTTGAGGTAAATTGGACGACATTACATTCTAAAATCATTTACATAATGAGAGCACTAAGATAATCCATCAATAAATAAATTTCATTCATCATATATATATATATATATATATATATATATAATGTCGACAACATTATCCCAAAAGAATAGACACATCTAAGCCTTTACATTCCAAAAATCAACTAATGTAATGCAGCAAAAATAACAAAAGAAAGCTAGACTTCACATAATCTTAAAATAAATTCTCAAGTCTAGTACAAAAGAAGCTATATCTCTGCATTTCCACCTCGGGATCTAGATTCCTCTAGGGTGGGGCCTCCCAATACCCCTGCTCATCAACTCCAAGATTCTCCTCTAGCACCAAATCTAAAAAATGTTTAACTATAGGGGATGAGCACGAAGCTCTGTAGCAAAATTCTCTCAAACTCAAACAAGGTTTAGAAAAATGTAAAACATGTCGGTCTCATTCATAAATAACATATATAGCTTTTGAAATAAAATTGGGACATTTAAACAGATTTCAAGTTTAAACAACAGTGATAGTTAAATGGAAACAGTAAAAAGCATTTCTCAACAAGAAACCATTTCCAAATGGTTAGGAAGGACGTCTACCGTTGCATTGTCTCATACCAATGCATTGGCCCCGACGAAATCCAATCCATGTTCTCATATATATATATATATATATATATATATATAGTGGTTCATCCCCGTGCCATGTACGTTGATTGTTTCTCAGGAATCTATCCAACAATTGTACCTAGTCCACTCATCACAATTACTTCGGGAAAGGGCATCTACCATCCTAATGGCAGTGACGACTCCCTCCCCAGGAAAGGTATACCAACCCTAGTTCGAACTCCAGTGAACGATAGTGATCGCATTACCAAATGACAACCCACTACAAGTGTTAGGCAACCATCTCACCCCCACTGGGATAGACTAACCTCTAACACTCTACGGCATCTCTCGAAGGCAATTCAAGTCCGTCACAACAACCGTACAATAAGGAAACCAACATATTCTCAAATTACAAGTATATCTCAAAAATTCCCAAATTCATCATGTGACAATTCCAATAACCAATTATGAAAATACAAGAGATCACAACATCATTTGATTACTCAACACAAAGCTCTATGATTTCTAAATCAATAATAGAGGAAGAATTTAAGAAGAAAATTCATCTCTCCAAAAACTAGGGTTTTGAAATACAAAAAGAAATTTTATGGGTACTCAATCCTATCTTTGTTAAAAACATGTAATCTTCATATCATATATATAACATTTAGAGCAATACATACATATATACATAAGTCCTAGCCTCAATGTAAGAGAAAGAGAAAAAATTTCCTACTTGTGTTCTTAGATTTGAGTGAAAGAGGAAGGGTTTGGTCTTCCCCAACTTGAATCACCATTGAATCTCTTGTTTTTCCTCTTTTCTCTTCCTCTCTAATGTTTCCTAGGGTTAGAATGACTGAAATGAAGGCTAAGGAGGCATCATTAAGTATTTATAGTGAAGGGGAACCGGCTGTTCCCGACTTAAAAATTTTGAATTTTTACAGTAACTACCAGTAGTTACTACCGGTAGTTCGGGTACAGTGGGCACTCGACTACTTGTTGATTATCGGTAGTTCGGATACATTAGGCACTCGACTACCTGTTGATTACCGGTAGTTCGGGTAGATTAACTACCGGTAGTTACTACCCAGATTTGCCTACTTCACCCATTTTTTATTTCCAATCCATTCCTAACCCTTCCAGAATCATCTCATACATGTTTAACAAGGTTTTTCACATAAATCTTGATACCTACAAGTTCTATTGAAAATGTTTTCAATTCTTTACAAGTCGAAACTAAATTTAGCTACATATTTACTATTATCAACCTTAACACCTATACTATAATTTGAAAATTAATTAATAAATAATTATATCACTATATGAATATAGACATGTGGGGGTTTACATAAATAAAAGAGTCAAAATATACTAAATCAAAGGGAAATAAAATAAAATTTACCTATATGAAGATTCTCTTCTCCAACCCACTGAAACTCCAACTGGAAACCTAGGTTTATTAATCAACTTGATTCAAGCTTAAAACAACCCTAAAACTAAAGTATAACCAAGATTTATGGAAGAATTAAAAAGAGAAAGGGTTTCAAACTTTTTCGTACGTGGGACTCTCTACCTTCTTGGGTTGATAATTGATCGTCTTTCACTTGGATAGTGCACTGTTTTTATAATAGTAAGTCAAGTCACGAATAATAATCAAACAGGAGGAACTTGCCAGGATAGCTTGGTAAGCAAGTAAGCAGTTATGTAGGCACCAACTCATGGCTCGCCTCCAATAATGCAATTCTGAGAGGAGTCGATAGTTGGGCACTAGATCCCTTTAGACCTAGAGAATGTGTGACGTTGGGTTGGGGTTTGGTGAACCAACTAGTCGCTCCTCTAGTTGAAATATTAGGCCATTTTTTCATTGCCTAGGTTACACCTTTGGAATACCCCAGGAATTGGAGGGGGAGCCTTGCATCCATCAACTCAAGTAATTCACCATCAATAGAGGGAATAGCATTTACTTTAGGTTAGATTGGGCTTGTCATTCACGCAATTCCCCCGTCCATCGATTGATCACGCAAGTCATTAGCCTCTTTCACCAAATATCTTAGTTTTGCCCTCCAAAATCGACAATCGAAAGCATTTTCTTCTGAATCTCTAATACCAACAAAAGTGTCCTGCAGAGTATCCATAGGGGAATCCACTATAAGCTCAACAAAATTTCTAACCAAATAGAAGAAATCTACTCAATCATTTTTATCAGATAATAAGCAAATAGTATTTAGGTATTGCACTTCTTTAATTGCACGGTGAAGACAGCATTTCTCCTCATCATATAGCTTGATGAACCCAAATAAAAAAACATAAGCGCCTCACGTGAGCTTTTTGAAAATTGGGATGTGACTGAGCATATCTCTTCTCTTCTTTTTCTTTCTTTGGTGCATCCTTTCTTTCTCTTTTCTATATGAAAGAAAAAAGTGGTGTTGTGCAGTAAGTCAAAGTAGATGAATTACTCGTGGTTTGCTTAATTAGCCATAACGGTCAGACTTCTTTCTTTTCTTTATTAGTTTTAGAAAAGTACTAAAAAAACACGTAAAAATGCTTCTTCTTTTTTCTCTTCATTCAAACTATTGAGGTTTGTCGTATTGTAATGGAGACACAAATGATATAGTATATAATTATATACATTTATAAATGCAGTAGATGCATAATGGACTAATTCATGAATTGAATCAAATGAGCCCTTTTCACTTAAAAGTAACATTCTTTAAACCTCTAAGAAAGAGATTTAAGTAACTCTTCAAATACATGTTTTAAACTCATACTAGCTTAAAAAATTCAATCCATTAAATATGTTCATATTATTATAAGATTCTTTTATTTTTGGGTCAATAACACTTTGCACACTAAAAAATTCTCAAATTTTTAATTTATGTTCTAAAAGTTAAAATTCTCACATTGCACCATCAAGATAAAAGATAACAACATTTCAAGATAATTAACACTTATGATATTGTTGGATGATAAGAATTCAAAGATAAGAAAATAATAAAAGCATGATAAAGATATAACATGATTCAATACAGTAAACACTCACCTTGATATACCATACCTACATCCATAGACCAAAAACTTACATCAATGTATTATTTACCGAAAAACTAGTCATTTGGTAATTGATTACATAATACTTAACTTTATTTATAGGGATAAAATACTATAATCAAAACCTATTCAGATACACCTTGAACTTTATGTTTCCTATCACATGTCTAATATACATATTCATGGTATATTAAAACTCTTCCAATACGTTTTATGTTTCATTCAGGATTCTCACATTGATTACCCAATAGACTCTCTTTCATGGTAATAAGAGAGTTTGGGTTAAATTCTAACTGTCTCCCTTAAACAAAACTCTTCAAATTGGTGGAATTTAGTCATGCACTATTACAAGAGAAGGGGAAAATGAGGTTTGAACTTGCGAACTTAAGGTCCAACAGTGGGGGCGGCGGCCATTAGGCCAACCGCTAATTTCAAACAACAGTATTTTTCAAATGTTATAAGGTTCATATAATCTCTTTTATACTCGTACCCAATGACAGGGGACATGACTCTTCTTTGTTAGAGCTGCCCAATCCCACGCGAGCAGAGCGAAAAAGGATTGAAAGGCCAAATGCTTCAACATTAGACATGATGAATATGGTTTATCATAATGTTTTTTTTTAATTGAATGGTTTATCATAGTTGGTTTGACAGAAAAAATAAATATAGCACTAAAAATATTCAATCAATGGATGGAATTATTCAATAAGTTATCACTAATGTCAAATTTCTAGTTATATAAATCTATCAAAATTAACCTTCACATGATACATGAGGGTATTATTTATTTTCGGTAAAATGGATGAAATTAATTGAAACTCGTCAACTTAATAAATATAAATAAATTTCAAATCAATTCATCGCACAATTTAACAATTTCATTGTTGATGATACCAAGAATAAATTCATATGATAAACAAGTCCATATCACAAAATGGATGGGTTGGCTGATCTAATCTTGGCATAGAAAACTTGACCTGTTAAGATTCGGGTCAGCCAAGGCATGAATCAGCTCAACAATTATCGAATCAACTCAGAAGTATCTGAAGTAGCTTAGTGTATACTAGAAAAAAAGATAAAAAAGGAATTACACCATCAAATCTCTAGAATAATACATCATTAACTTCTAGAATGTCACATCATACCTAGGAAAAAGTGTCTCTAAGACTAAATATTCTCTCCAATGACCTAATAAACTAGGGGACCACACTATCATTATTTTAGGACCACATTACCCTAGTGTATAAATAGGAAGACCTTTGTCTTGCCCAAACTATGTGCAATTGTATTCTCAAGAAAGTATTACTTTCTTCTTCCCCAAGTAATACAAACTAGAAGAGCAAGAACCTATATTATAGTGGACGAGTCTAGCTTTTCAACTTGGTGAACTACTAATTTTCTTGTGTTCTTGTTTATTGTTTCTTTAGTTACATACACACAACTCATCCACTTCACACAAAGCACACATAACTCACCTTGCTCACACTTCTCAAAATGGGTTTTAGGAAGAAAAAAAAAAAGAAGAAGAAGAGAATAAAGGAAAGAGGTTATATTGCAACTAAGTTGTGAAGTAATTCATGGCATTCTCTCCATTGTTGAGCTTAGTAAACTCACACAAATTGGCCTTAGAAGGGATGTCCAAAAGTTTCCTAACAACCAAAGTAGCATTGCCAAAGAGGCGTTCCTCAGTTGGAGAAGAAAGAGCTCTTGCAACTAAACCAGTAGGTTGTTGAACCACCGCATGATGAATCCCAGCCTAGGGGGCCCTCTCAGGGGGGCTTGCACCTTAGTGGGGGTGGCCTTTCAGACCTCTCTTAGGTCGAAGGGAGGTCAACAGTAACGACCTCCTTGAAAATTGGAAGTTCAACATCGCGAAGAGGGAGCTCGAATGACTTCACCAAATGTCTCCGCTTATTAGCTCTTGCCTCCCCAACAAGCCTGGCTTGTCTCTTCTCAACCAGGGATTTCTTCAACATCTCCTTGTCAGGAGCTATTGCAGTAGGATCTGAAAAAACAAAGAAAAAGATCAGCAAAGAAAAGGTAAGAGTTCAATAATCAGATGAGAACAAATGATGTTTACCAAAAATAGTTTCCTCGATCGGGGTGGTTTTAACTCCTTTAGCCAGGACCACTTTCTTAACTGGGGGACCGAGTTGGTACTTAGCCAAATTCTTGAGTGTTACCAACTCCTTGTAAAATTTGGTGTTGTAAGCCTCAGCTTGGGCAACTCGAGTCAGCTCAGTTTGGCTCAAAGATAGCTCTTGCCCTAAGACAACAACAAAAGTAAGTCAGGTTAGAAAAATAAACACTCCATCAAAGGAAAAAACAACAGCAAGGCCAACTCACCCATATTTGTAAAAGCTTCCCAAAGTCGAGGAACTCGAACGAATTCATTAACCTTTCCTCGAATTCCCTAGCATCCCCAGACATGAAGAAGAAGTCGTCCTTCTAGTCCTTATGAGAGGAAGGGGGTTCAATGACCAACTCTGCTGCCTTGGCATTCCTTGTGAAATAATAAAAGCCCTTAGAAGGAGCGGACTTCATATGGAAGAAATGAACTTAGAGACAGTTAGGGAAGATCCTATACCATTTTGAAGCCAAAATACTAGAAGACCCACTAACAAACTCCATCCGTTGGTAGAGACTCAGATGGCATAAGTGAAATGAAAAAGGATAGCTCGGATAAAAGGCCGCATTTGTAATCTCAAGCCAACCTTGAAGGCTACCTTAAAGAAGCAAAACTTCTTGTAAAGATAAAAAGTTACAACATTCATTCCGAGCATGAACATAAATGACCATGACATCTAGAACCCATATTGTACCCTAATGGTCTGAACTCGAGCCTCAATAATTCTACTATGCACCATTAGCTCAATCCAACTTGGGTCTTCAAGGCCACCCAAAGCCCTTTTTCCCTTTTTTGAGAGACTAGACATGGGGGACGAATTAGTGTCACTCAAAGACCTTGCCAACCTCTCTTGACACCCCCTTTCGAGGTCTTCTTGCAAATCAATTTAAAGAAAGCCACCTTTTCAAACACTTTTTCCTCAAGATACTAAGGAGTATGCTCCTCAAGATTTATCATATGAGTAGCATAAGACTCAGAGACAAGACCACCTTGACACTGGGAGAAAGGCAATTAAGCCTAAGGTACAACCCTGGAAGGTTTAAGGAGCAATCCTCGGTGGCAAGAAGATCTAAGCACCAGTCACAAAGGAGAAAAACCCAAAGTACAGTAGCTCGATCAATAAAGAAAGACAAAGATCTATTAAGACTCCAAAGGTAGCAAAATTGAAGTACAAGGAAGAGACGTCCTTGTGATCACCACCAAGGATCAAATCGGTCTAGATTGGGAAAAAAAAGAATATGTACTAGGGTTAGGCTGACCAAACGAAGGGCACAACAGGGATGCTAGACACCAGTAGACGAAGAAGCAACAACAAACTCTTTTTGAAACCTTCTCTCTCAAGCACACTCTGAAACTTTCTATCTCCAGAATCCAGAAAAAAGTAGAAGACAAAGAGGAGATCATAGGAAAAGATAGAGTAGAGTCTAAATAGCTTTGGAAATTGGTAGTTTCCCAGCACCATACACATTTAATTTGCTTGAGCAATTAGCCACATGTCATTGTGCGATAGCCACGTCCTGAGATTCAAGATGTAGAAAGTTCACCATGCCTACATAACTGCACAAAAATAGGAAAACGGTCTCATCACGTCTCTTCGATTATGCGTAGTCCTAGGGGCACGATCATACAAGGGGACCTCCACAACTCACCTCAGCTTCAATAGCTCAGCCTTTCCAGTTTCTTTGAAGCTCAGCCTCATTTGTCTAAGCTTAGCCCCAAACAATGACCAACTAGGATTGTCCATGCTCGAGACTGGGGGAAAATTGATGATACTAAGAATAAATTCATATGATAAACAAGTCCACAACACAGATGGATGAGCATAAACCAAAGCATAAACCAGCTCAACAATTATTGAGTAAGCTCAACAATATTTGACGTAGTTCAGTTTATACTTGAAAATGATAGAAGAAGAATTACACATCAAATCTTACATTGGGCATGAAGAATCCATCTCTAGAATGTCATGTCACCAGCTTCTAGAATGTCATGTTATACTTAGGAAAAGTGACTCTAATGTTCAAATATTCCCTCCAATATCCTAACAAACTAGGGGATCATTACTTGAGGACCACACTACCCTAGTGTATAAATTGGTAGGGTCTTGCCTTGCCCAAACAATGTGCAATTGTATTCTCAAGAGAGTATAGTTGCATTTTTCCCCAAGTTAATACAAACTAGAGGAACAAGAGTCTGCATTACAATGGACTAGCTTAACTCTTTAACTTGGTGAATCACTTATTTCCTTGTGTTCTTGCTTATTGTTGCTTTGCTCTCACACACACAACTCATCCACTTCACACAGAGCTCACCTCGCTCACACTTCTTAGTTTTACACACCATCAAGTCCATAATCTTTCGAGTACAACTAAATTTGATCATACCTATGAAAATTTGCACTAGCTTTTATAGTATACCCTTCATAAATAAGGTGCATTATACTTTGTAATCCTAAACTATGATCTTAAGTTACGTTTGTAGGAGGGATTAAGTGTTAGGAATGGACTATACATTCCTTAGTAATGACCATTCATTTGTTTGGTTTGCAGGAATGAAAACCATTCCTAAGGATAGCCCACAAATAATAGGATTAGGCATTACCAAATAAACCTTGGTATTTCTCATTCTATTCCCATCGACGAGTGACGACAGACAAAAATCCAATATATACTCTCCTTTGCAATCGTCATTGCTCAGGTTGGATTCCTTCTCTTCCTCTTTCCTCACATCTTCTCTTCTTCCTCACTAACGACCATGGTAGTCCACCCTTCTACTTATCCGCTCCTTGTCACTTTTTGCTCTGTCTTTGCACTACCGAGGTGAGAGGTTTCATAGTTGGAGAACTGCTTGTTGGTGTAAAATGCGAAGTAGGCAACTTTGTGGTCATGTTTGCTTGGATCGATCGGGGTGGTGGAATCAAAGAGGCAGAATAAGTTGGTGGCGATGAAAAAAAAAAGGAGAGGTGACTCTGGGCAGCTGTAGGTGATGTGTTTGTTCCAATATCTAATCAGAAAATCCTTAACAGTAAATGGGGTTGCTTTCATATAGTCTCGGGTATTTTTTCCTAAATTTTGTGTGTAGTTCATAGAACCAACCTCAAATTTTATGATTTGGGATTTTTTTTTCCCTTTTCAAATATGAGTCTACCACCTGAAAACACAATGATTTTATTTCTTAGATTTTTTTTTCTAATTCTAGATTTGGAAGCAGCTCTTTATGCATATGAGACTACTCTTACATGTAATTAGGGAAGTAGTTTTCAATATTGACTAGGTGTTTGTCAAAATGCATGAGAAAAATAATAGTATTTTTGTAGATCAAGTGTTTTTCAAAATGTATAAGAAAAATAAAAAGGAAAAATTGTAAAAAGTTACACCATAAACTACTTATTTGTGAGAAAATACCTTAATATAAATTTTATGTGTATAAGTCCTTTTTGTATAAATATTTTTGTGAACAAATACAATTTGGCTCTTTGTAAATATTTTATTTACATAAAAGTCCTTTTTCTTTTATTCGTGGAAGATAAGTTAGATAGATAATTGTGGGATTCAATTTTCTATTTTATTGGGGCAATTTTCTTATTTTTTTTTATTCTATTTGAATGGCTAAGTGGTTTCCTAAATTAAAGGATAATTAACAGTTTGAATTTTGAAAGGATTCCATTAGTTTTAAAAAGATTTTATACTCTCTATATGTGACTTTCACCATTAATATCTCTCTCTATTTTATCTCTATTTTTCTCTCTCTCTCCCTCTGTTTTCTCTCTCCCTCTATTTTCTCTCTCCCATCGTTACTCTTCTCTCTCTATTCTCTCACCCCCCTTTATTTTCTCTCTCTATTTATACAATGTTACATTTAAGTCACATTGTGTGATGTGATACCCACATTGTGAAAAACACTGCTTATGATATTTCTTTTGCAGTGTGACATTGGAATCACATTTTTTATGTCCACACCATGAAAAAATAATGCATATGATGTGTAGTTGCATTGTGACATTGGATTCACATTGTGATACTTACCGTGTTTTTTTGAATCTTTATGTGAGTCATAGTGTGATACCATCCATGTGTGCAAATTATGTATATGGTGTCTATATGCCTTGTGACATTAATGTCACATTTGTGATGTCCACAGTGTGACCCCCAAGCAGTGTGACATTGGCGTCATAGTATATGTCACAATTTTTTGTCACAAAATATTTATATAGAGAGAGGAAAATAGTCATTATCTTATAAAGCATTTAAAATTAAAGAATTTTGATTTTGCCTTAACTTTATTTTGGTCACAATTATATATATACGAGAGAGATACCAAAATAGTTCTAATATACGAAAATCCTAAAATTTAAGAATTTTAGAAAGAATTAAGAAAATTTTCAAATTAATAAATTTAAAATTTATTTAAGTTTTGAATTTAGTTATGTGTATGTGCATATCTATATAATAAAGTAGCTAGATTGGTTTGTCTTGAGCTTTTCGCGGCTCAGATCTCTTGATAATTATTTATCTGACGGTTCTCATGCTAACTTTTTCTAAGACTCCTATCTCTTATCTAACTCTCTCCATATCTATCTTTATACTATCTTTCTCTCTCTCATATTATTAACTTATTTTTTTCATAAAACATATGAAACTACATGTTATACAATTATTTATTTCATGAAATTAATTCAAAAATTTTATATATCTAATGACATGTATTTTGCCACTTACTTCTTAATTTCTAAATAACACTTAATGTAAATAAAAAATAGCACATATTTTTCTTGATTTGATGACTTTTTTATTTGAGTTTCACATCTTTGCATGAAATTAGATTTTATTGATTTAGGACCTAAATTCCTCTAAAATTCTCATTGAGAATGATTTTTATATAGATTATTTTTATAGTTTTTTTAAAATTTTTGCTCTATTTGTTATAATTTTGGTACTAAATTTTTTCAAACTCTAAATTTTTCAATTTTTTTTATCAAATTTTTAATTTACTTTTACGTATTTTCATGTGAACCAGAGATTTTTGTGAGTTTAGCAAGTAGATGTGAGCGATTCTCTTAAAAAAAAAAGTTGGGGTGAATAATTGGTTTAATTAAGTATGTGTGGTCAAATCTTGACAAAAAAAAATTATCAAATGATATAGTAAGAGGGAAGACGTTATGCTGTGAAAAAATCTATATTTAAATTTTATGGGTTAAAATACAAATTTTTAAATTTATATACAACAAAAAAATTATAATTTAAAGTCAATTTCATGTTGGTTTAATCAATACCAAATAATATTCAATATGAAATGAACCCTAAATTATAAATTAATATATAAATTTATCAAAAATTGACATTTAATTTTGTCCAATTTATATTCAACTTTGTTGAATTAATATCAAATTAATTTTTATTGTTATCAAATTAATATTAAAATTTATTTAATTAATTTTTTGGGATTCTAAAGTATATCAATTTTTTAGGTACTAAATCAAATCTTGGTTCATTTTATTAAAAAAAATTTTGGTACTAAAGTTGGAGAAAGACAATTATAAAAATAATAAAAAAAATTTAGAATGAAATCACCACTTTCGATTAAGAACATTGACGGAAGAGAGACAGAGGGGGTTTTTGTGCAATAAATTTTAAACTTCAGGAATCTCAGTGTTATTTATAAAATATCAGGAGGTGTGCGTATAATATTGTCAAAACTTAAGAAAAATCAGTATTTTTTACCATATTTTTTAATTAAATCTTAATTAAAAAATATTTTATCTTAGAAACTTGAATTATTATATTTCTAATAAAAAAAATTGTTGGTTAAGAAGGTTTGTTAGTAGCCAAAAAATAAATGAGTGACGGTGTGTTTCTGTGTATATTTATATTTGGAGGATTAGACATTTGGTAATTAAATTTATAATTTTATTGTATCCTTTAGGGGTTGAATGATGACAATGGTGATAAATTCGTGAGTTTTATAAATGAACAAGATTTGGTTGATTTTATTTATTTCTTAAAGATTGTGAATTTAATTGTGTTCGGTTCGTTTTTTTTTTTTTTTGCTTGAGATATTTATTACACGGGGATAGAGTGGATTGAAAATATAGTAATTGAGTTTATAATTATATTCTGTTATTGGATTCAGTGGTGGAAGAGGTGATAAATTCATGAATCTTATAAATGAGAAAAAAAAATTATTAATTAAAGATTGTAAATTTCAATGGGTTATGTTAATATTTTTTTTTCTGGAGGCATTTGTATATATGGTGTTGTTTTGAAGAGTTTTTATATATTTTTACGATAGTTCTATTAATATGAAGGGAATGATCTACGATATATTTTGAGTCATTTTAAAAGAAGAATTGATATGAATATTTTTATGTCAATTTTTTTGAATTTGGGCAATTGTGTAAGAATTTTTTATTTGTTGTATAGTGCCTTCAGGCACGGGTAAGGACTAGTACATATATATGAGATATAAAGAAAGAAAGAAAGAGAAATAGTTATAATATAAAAAAACTGTAAAATGATTTTTTTAATAGTGGTGTGATGATGGTTCGAGGTACTTCAGTCCTTCTGCTCCAAAGTGTATTTTTTTTGTCAAATATTTTTAAAGTTTGTTTTTAAAGTCAAATAAATTATAAAAAGTGTACCAACTTTCAAAAAACCCAAATTAAAAAGTGTTTGTTGGAATGAAGACAGCAAGGGTCCTTGCCTTGCGCCATTTTCATGTGGTTATGGAGTGAGAAATATGCATGCTGGTAGGAAAGTCAAAGATAAACTACAACTCGTCGGGTCATCCCCTAAACTTCCTCATGTAATAAACTATATGAAAGCACTCTAAATTGGTTGGTTGTATACAGTCTTTTTTTCTTAATTGGATCAACAATATCAAAAGTATCTTACACGTCTTCACCAAAGCTTAATTGTAAGGACTAAGGAGTGAACTATGTCTTTGTATCTGCTAGTAACAATGCAGGGTTTATGGTTCCTCAATTCATGTTTTCCCAAGACAACATAGAATTGTACTTTGCAACTGTTGAAAAAAATTGAATTCAAATAAAGTGAACGACAGGGTGAGGCGCAGACTAGATCGCTCTCTTAAGACAATTCGTGTTTTTTTATAAAATAATCACAACGCAGAAGGCAGTAACGCGTCGTCCCAAAGCTACAATAGCTCAGCCTATTGACCGTAACTTTACTCAGATCTGCACAATCGAATAAAACAGAAGTTTTACACACACTTTTGAATATTGCCCAGAAATTTATACAATAAAAAGATAGTTGATATCAGATAGATTTTCTATACTGAAAATATATGTATATATATATATATATATATATATATACAAAGAATATACGTTTTAATAGGCTGTAATTACTTCTATATTTAATTGGACAATAAAAAAAAATATGACTATTGAAATACTAGTTGTTAGAGGTTTTTAGTCCCACTCCTACGCACATGAGAGTCCCAAGACTCTTTTTAATTCAAAGGCTAGATAACACTAGTCTATATATATACTCAAGTATCTTTGGTTATTTAGTTGATATGAGATTGAGTTTTCGCACTTAAAAACACTTTTTTAGTTAAAATTTTGTAACAGTAACAAACCAGCTAGGTATGCTTTACAAAGCTCCTTAATTTATGTTGTTATATTTGTCTACTTGTGGATGCAAGAAGACTCTTGATGAGGAGTGAAGTTAATGCCTTTCACAATTTTAAAGAAGTAATTAACAACGGTTCTCCATTCTTGTAAATCTTTTTTGTGGTAATTAGAAAGTATGTTTTTGAAGTTAATCAATTGTAATGTTTGTTTTTGTGGTTGCGGATCTTTGCCCCCCGCGTCCGGGTGGTAGAGGTGGGGTTTGTTCCTTGAGCGACAAGTGGAGCCAAAGTATTTATGATGACCATTTACAGTCGATAATATGAAGTTTTAAATGATTTTGAGAGAAGTGTGGATGCATGATCGTAGAGAAAAAAAATTTGGGGGATGTATTATATTTGGAAAGGTAGACCAAACGTAATTCTTTTAAATTGGATGGTAACTATAAGTGACAAAATTAGTGGTGCAAGATAAGTTTTCTTTTTGTTATTATGGATGTTCATGTAAATCAAATTATTTATGTTGATTCTATGTATGAAAGTTTAATTTATATCAATTTATATTTATTAAAATTTAGAGTGGAATAAATTTATGATTTTTTTTAGGTATTTTATTATTTTGGTATGATTTTATATATTGTACGTTTCATTGACTTTGTAAAAGTTAATAAATAGAAATCTAACTTTAAAAAAAAATAACGTTTTTTGTAAAAAAAAATAATTCCTCCTAAAAGTTAGTCTTATACTAAGTAAAAATAATTTACCTGGAAAAATATTTTTTCTCATTTATTTCTTGATATTTTTGCCAACGAACTAAAATAGGAGATTGTACATTTCCAATAAAAATTATTTTATTCAAATGTTGGAATGAAATGTGCATTCTATTCGATAACTTGATCCCAAGTAATTGTCAAATATTAAAATGGTAATGCATATTCCATTCATTGCTAAACTAATTCTATTCTCAAATCCATTTCATTTCCACTTAAAGATATTACTACGAATCAAACACGTTAAAAAATTAGAAAGTGATGATTTTCACCATACTAAATTCCCACTTGCAAATCTCATTAAATAAGGGGAAAATGGGAATAAGCTAAATGACATGCAACGCTAAATTTAGGATTTTTAACTTGATATGAAGCAAGGATGTCAATCGTGTCGTATCATGTAATTTTCAATCATATTTGTTTTTTGTGTTGTGTCACTTTCAGTGTTTGTATTAATAAAAAATGTATTTAATGCTACAACAATTCATATAATACTATTCAAAAAATTAATATTTTTTAAAAATATTTATTTCTGTGTATAATACTCATTAAATACCTTTTTTTTTTTATCTGTAGTACCCATTAATCATATAATTTGTGTTGAACCTAAATTTAATCCGTATATTATTCATGTCAATTAATCTTGTCCTTTCCAAATTTTGTGTTTTGTCAACTTCATATTAATGGGTAAAATTGACACCAAAATTATGTTTTATTTTCCACCAAAAAAGTCAGAAGGCTTGCACTCTAACTTTTAATTTTTCAGTAAAGTTGGAGAGTCATGGTAATTGGAGTTGACTCATGATGATTTTGATAATAAATCAACAAAAAAACTAGCAGTCGTTTAGTTTTTATTGTTGATTGATAATGCCACTTAACATCGATGATATAGTATCATCGTTACACTCAATATTTACTCCAATTACGTCATAATTTTAGTAAAATTAGCAATGCTCGACGTGTGAATATATTTAAATAATATTTTTTTCATAAAAATAATTTATATTTATAATTAAATTAAATAATAAATTATATATCGAATAATTAAGTCTCATTTTAATTGTTAGAAAATCTAATTATTGATCTATTTTACGCTTATTGGAGTACATAATCTATCTTTTTTAGATATCCCTTAAGGCCTTTTAGACATTTCCTTTGTTGTTTATAGTGGAACTTAAAATTGTCATTCTTGAGTACTTGAACATCTAATTATTACGATATTGTTACATACAAAAATATCAAATATGATATGTATATGATCGAAGAATCTAATCTAACAATTAGATGTTAATAAATTTCAAAATTATGCTATTTATGTAGGTGTATTAGTATCATGCAATGATTGAAGTTCTCATTCTTACAATTGTAATTAAAGATATAACGTTATAAGAATAACCGAACGAGGTGAGGCTAGAGACCTAATGTGATCTGCCAAGAGGAGTTTTGATTTAAATGAAATTTATAGACTAATAGGACAAAGAAGGAAAATTGATAACACTAATAAAGATATGTTGGGTATAATTGACTCTATAATAATAATTAAAGATAAATTAAGAAATCAAAAAAAGTTCATATATGTTGACATTTAGAAATACTAGCAATGCAACACGTACGTTGCACATAAAAGTTTTTGTTAAAATATTTGATAAAATACATAAAAAATTAATTGTATAATTAAATTAGATATTATCTCAAATTTATCATACTTAAATTATTTGTATCATTTTTTGGATAAAAAAAAGATATATATATATATATATCAATTTTTTGGCACTGGAGATAATTTAGAATTTTGAAAAAAAAATAATATTTTTATATATCTTGTTTAAAGGAACATGACCCTCTAAAAGTTTTTCAAAAATAGAGATTTACATAATATGTTAGAGGTTAATTTATTATTTAAGTATAAAGGGATATAATGATGATATGTATATTTAAATATAAGAAGACATATTAATTTTTATAATTTTTTATAAAGGCAAAATAATGAATCAAAAATTTTTCGTGTAAAATACTTTTATTAGTAGTATAAATAAATAGATATATCTAAGAATTAATCAACATTAAACTATAGTATCAAAAGAAAAAGAATAACAATAAGCTAGCTGAATAAACTTTCCAATAATTATTCTTCTCATTTTTTTTTTGTACGTACATGTTGATACAACACTAAAATATATATTTATAACCTTCTCAATAATTCTCATATTCTTTTATATAGTTACTAATATGAAAATAAGGAGAAAAATATAATTATATGCTTTATATAGCTTACACTAATTACCAAAAAGAACTTAATCACTACTTTATCTTCTCAAGTCATATTCATCAATTGAAGTTCAAATTCATCTAAAAATAATACTAATCGCCTCACTACTCCTCGTCCATTTTTTTCTTAGTTTTATGACTTGATAAATTTTACTATGAAATATGTTTTACATTCTGGGTAAATTTATTATTTTTTTAAAAAAAGAAAATATTTCTTAACCAAAAAAAAAAAACTAGTTAAATGTGAGTTTTTTTTTGCAAAAAACAATGAGGGTACTATGTGAAATCTTAATAAACTACAAGGGCTAGAGTATAATTTGTCTAAAAATATTTGTTTTTGGAGTTTCAAAACTAAAATACTTTTGAGAAAAGGAATCGGGTGACGTCCACCTCGCATTTCAGTACATTACAAGCGTCCAGGTGCGACACAGTAGTTCTTTCGTATGTCGTAACTCTGTCCTCTGCTCAGTCATTCGGATCCTAATCACAAGGAAAGGTTTCTTGTGCCTCTCTCTCTCTCTCTCAATCTTCAATCTGCTTCTATTATCTCACAATTTGCTTGTTTGTTTTCTTTTTTTGATTGGCATGGCAGGTTCGCTGAAAATGATCAGTTTTTAGTTAATCCAACCTCAATTAATTCGTCGAAATTTCACTTTCCCAATCGCTACCCCCTTTCTCTCTCTGTATCTGTAAGTGTTCTCTCTGTACGTCTTTTTTTTTTTTTTTGTGTTTCTGTTCGGGCGTTAACTTTTTTAGAAAAAGAGAGTGAAATTATATATGTTTTGAGTATGTGTGTTTCTGTGTGTGATTCTGATTGTTTCAGCAACCCAGAGGAGCCTAGTTAATACTTATTTGAACTGGGTTGGAATTAAAATTTGTTTTTATCAAGGTAATTAGAGGATTTTGTATTCTTACAATCTGTAAGTATCATTACAATATATATGCGTTGTTTGTATGTTTCTAATTTCTTTTGGGCTCTTCTTAGAATTTTCTTTTGGATTTTGTTTGCTCTCTTTGTTTAGTTGCGGAAATTGTTTACGCAAGTCAAGGGAAAGAAATGGAAATGAAATTATGTAATACTTGTTTCAATTGTTTATTTATCCATGTAATTACAGACCCCTCTCCACAAGGACATAATCATCCTAATAGGCTCAGTGGGATTGAGAATTTTGTTCTCTCAGGTAATGGATTTTGAAGAGCCAATGATTCAGAACCTCAATATTTGTGTATCTGTGCCTGTGTGTGGGTGTTCACAGGTGTGCATCTATTTTTTTTTTTTGGTCTGACAGGTGTGCATCTATAGAGTGTAGTTAATTCTCTTTTTTTCTTCAGCGACTTAGAGAACCCTGAGATGTAATTAGCGCAACATGTTTAACGTTCTCAATAATTAGGATTTCACTTGTGAATAGTTTTAGTTGAAGTTTTCTGATTGTGGCTATTGTCATTATTTTCTTTTGAATGCAACCAGTATGGTTTACTAAGACCTTTGAGCTCACTTTAGAATGGCTAATTACCTTACTGTCCATCTCATGGTTTTTGACTTTTCGTTAATGTGCATAAGATCTAATTTTTTTGGTAAATTGGTACCTGGGTACTGGTAATGAGTCTGGGACTCTGGGATGACTCTTAGAAGTCAAAAAGAAAAGAAAAGTATTTATATTGTTTCCATAAAAATTAGCAGGGAGGATATCGATTTCAATGTGAAGCAGATTTGTGTTATCTTTGACTACCATCACTCTCTTGGCTCATGTTAGTTGAGTTTTCCTATGCCCATTCCCTTCTTTAGATCACTTTCATTGTTTTGGAGTGTCTGTGGCTTTGTTTTTCGAGCTTCATATTTCAGAGGCTATATAGAATCTAGTTAGATTAATATTTTTTCCTAGATGTGTTAACCCTGGTTAACTTTGTCAATACATGATGGATCAATGTTGTTATATTGTAGCAATTTTACTAGCTGCATTTGCACCTGAATGTTCATATTTGCTTTTTTTTTTCCCAACATGTTGAATAGTGATTGGTGATTCTGGGCTTTGGTAATTCAACAATTAGCTTGTACTCTTTCAGGACGAATGGCTAGTCAAGTTTTTGCAAATCGGCCAATGTCTTCCTTTGAGTTTGAGATTGTTGAAGGTGACTCTGATCAGCGCGGGAGTGTTGTAGCATCACCAAACCAGGTTAGTCCATGGATTGACCCGACAACAATAAAACTCAGGCACCGAATTGGAAGGGGTTCTTTTGGTGATGTTTGGTTGGCAACCCATCATCAAACAACTGAAGAGTATGAACAGTATCATGAAGTAGCTGTCAAGGTGTTACATCCTATTAAGGATTACAATGCTCAGGCTGTATTGAATAAGTTGAATGATTTGTTTTCTAAGTGTCAAGGATTAAAAGGTGTTTGTTGGCTGCATGGTATTACAACTATAAGTGGAAAGGTCAGTTTTTTATTCCAATTTATTGACAAAACTAAGATCTGGTCAGCCTCATTACTGAAATGCCATACATGTCCTTTCAGATATGCATTGTTATGAAATTTTATGAGGGCTCCATTGGCGACAAAATGACTCGCCGTAAAGGGGGAAAGCTGTTACTACGCGATGTTTTGAGGTTATTTTTATTTTCATCTAAAATCAATTTAACACATAATGCATATTGTTGTGTGCACCATACTCAGTTTGTGATTTCATAATGATGTCTACAGGTATGGAATTGATCTGGCTGAGGGAATAATGCAACTACATTCAAAAGAGATCCTAGTCCTAAACCTTAAACCTTTTAATTTACTTTTGAATGAAAATGATCAGGCAATGATTGGGGACATAGGGATTTCTTGTTTATTGCTAGGTACTCCATTACCGAGGTCAGATATGACTCGAAGACTTGGTACTCCAAACTATATGGCTCCAGAACAATGGCTACCAGAAGTAAGAGGTCCGATATCTTTTGAGACTGATTCATGGGGATTTGGTTGCAGCATTGTGGAGATGTTGACCGGCATGCAGCCTTGGCGTGGTAAATCGGTTGATGAGATATACACCTTGGTTGTGGAAGAGCAAGAAAAACCATACATTCCTGGTGGTCTTCCTCCAGCAGTTGAGAATGTCATTATTGGATGTTTTGAGTTTGACTTCAGGAGTCGCCCTCTAATGGAAGACATATTACATGCATTTAAAAGGTAGTCCTTTGATGTTTTCTTCACATGGATCTTCAGATAATAAAATTTCCATATATAATTACAATGTGTAGAAGATGGAGGCATTTGTTGGTGTTGAATTTGGCTCAAAATTATGTTTGATTGAATCATGGATTCTAATATGGGTACTGAAACAAAAACAATGCTGCAAATTATTAGCTTTCAAAGGAAAACTTGTTGTACCATAGAAGTAAAGTCCTTAAATGATAATACCAAAAAAATAAGGAGTTTTTCTATGGGTGAGATCCAGATTGTTGTAGAATCATCATACAAAAATTGGTTGCCTGATTATTGGTCAGTTATTGAATAAATAATACATATTTTCTGGAATGAAAAAAAAAAAAACCATGTTTAGTTTATTACATTGCCCCCTCTTTAAGTTTTTGAAAATTTGTATGGTGACCTTTGTTCATTTTTTGCCAAAAAGCTAGTGATCCATTCACCCCATAATGGGCTTGTGTTGGAGCTAACTTTTTTAGGTGAAAAGTTACGGTTTGAAAAGCTTCACAAAAAAATCATAGTTAAAAAAGCCATTCAAAACCACTTGGGGTATTCTTTAAAACGCTGAAAAAGTTGAAAAAGTCTATTTTGAGTGACTTTCTAGCTTTTTGTGTCAAAATTAAAAAAATAATTCATGTATGTATGCATAATAGTTCTCAAAATATGAATTTCAATTTTTTTACATCACTAATAATATTTTATGAATATAATAAAGTAAAAAGTTATGTGGGACCCACGACTAAACTCCAAAAAACCAAAAGAAAAGCTCATAAATTCAGTTTCTTGAATCAGCCTAAATAAGTCTTTTTGGATCCAAAAAGTTATTGCAGAAGCTAGTAAAAAAGCCAAGGTCCAAACAGACGTGGCTTATTTTAATCCAAAACCCTTAAAAACTACCTATTTAAGCTAGTTCCAAATAAACCTAATATGCTACAATAAAAATTTTATTTTTATACCGAGTAAATCAAATGTGAAATGTCCTAACTCATTTGACTAAAGGTATTACTTCTGTCATTAATACACTTCCTCGTGTTTTTAGAAAAGAATTGTGTAGCTGTCTATGATTCTTTTTTGATAAATTAGTGACTCGTAACTTGGTAACACACAAATAGATGCAAATGATAAAATATACTATGACAGCGTTTAAGGTCTTCAAAAAAATCAATTTCTCAACAACATTGAAAGAAATTACTAAGAAATTTATGTCATGGAAATGCTCAACTACCAATGTTGTCGTGTTCTATTTTAATATGTTATTTGTTTGAACTGGCACTTTGACATATGATTGAGCTAAAATGTACTAAGAGAAATTATTGTCTTTGTTCTTATTTTTTTTATTGTTGCATTGATATTGGTTTTAATTTTCATATGCTAATTGGGTAATGAATTTTGATATATTATTTCTCAAACTTGAAATTAGGAATTTTCTTGTATAGATATAATACCCAATTTAGTCCTTATTAATTGAGGTCCCAAAAAAAAAAATTTCATTCATGTTTTTGCTTCCTGTAAGATGGAGTCCGGGCTCCTCCCCCTGGTTCTAGGTGCATGAGATATTGTCAATTTACTCTCAATTTCTCTGTGAAAACTGAAAGATAAATTACAATGTTGAGAAAGCTTTTTTCCTCTTTATTCAAAACTAGTGGAATATAAAGTGAGAAGAACAATAAGTGTTTACCTGTGGAATTGACTCATCCCTCTAGGAAGAAAAATTGATTGGAGAGCATGCATAGATTTTTACTGAATTATCCCTTAAGAAGATGATTGTTGGTGAATTCTTTAATGAGAGCGCAGAAAATCTTTCATCACGGCTATAGGAGTGCATGAAGTTACATGTTGCATGCTTTGTAAATTTTTTCTGAGCCCCTCTATACTCTGACTGTTACTTATCCTTTTGCATTGGATAGCCTGCATATTGGGCTATGTTATGATATGTGTATGTCAGAATATATTTGGTGTGTTTTAACTTAGTTTACACTAAATTATCTTGGTGTAGATACAATGTGTTTAAATAAATTGAAACTCTATAGCTGGTGTAATGCGTTTGTGGGACTCTCTAAAATTAGAGCTGCCTCTATTTTGTAGTCAATGGACTTAGAGATCTCCATGGTTACATGTGTGGACAGGACCTGAAGTCATATTATCAAAAGTTATCCTCTTTTCTGTCGGAGGTAGGGCATGATTGACATTTTTACAGGATGAAGGTTGGAGAATGGCATGCTGCCGTACCCATTCTTCTGTTCTCATTCAAATTGAAGTATCAACATCCCATAACTTTAAAGACTTTGAAGAAATTAAGCAAAATAGGCCACAAAAATATTTATTGGCGCTTCTATTACCAAAGAACCAACCCAGTCTGTCAGTTTTGGGAATAAGAATGAGAATGCCAGTAATTATACACCTATGCACTTGTAGTTACATTCTTTAGTAGATACATGTTTCTTCTAGGGCAGCTACTGATACAACCTGTGTTGCCTTCGGACAATTTTTTTTTTGTAAATGTTAAAACAAGCTATAGATTACTTTTCATTGGAGTCCAGTTGAGGGGGAAAAAAACTGGATGGAGCAACCTTTTGAGGAGGATATGCTATTTTCCTATGTAGGAAATAAAATGCTCCTGTTGTTGATGGTTTTACTGTGTCAATTTTTTAGGAATACTGGGAGGTGGCAGATGTTTGCCGATTTTTTTCAGGTTGGTGTGGCAAATGTAATAATTAATGCTACTCTTATCTGTATCATTTTAATTAAAAAAAAAATTCCTGAGGATCAAGAATTTTAGACTGATTACCTAGTTACAAGCCACTACAAGATTATTGCAGAAAAGTTATCATCAAGGCTTAGGGAGAGCTTGAGTAATACTCTTTTAGGTTTTCAAGAGGCCTTGAGTAAGTAGAGACAGATTATGCATGGAGTTTTGGAGGCAAATGAGATTGAAGATTATAGATGAAGAGGTGTGGGGGACCTTGTTGAAGTTTAGTGTGATGTCTGGACATGAAGTTACTATGGATAAGAGTCTGCATGTTGGGGTTTACCCTTGTCAGAAATCAAGATCAGATTATTAGGTTGGCAAGGGTTTTATGATATCTTGGAGGAGGTTGATCTCTTGAGTATTTGGGGCAGGGTTCAAAGTATTGGCCGAGTCCGAGCCGTATCCGCCTCGGTCCGTACTGAACCGATAACAATACACGTTATACCAAATCAACGAGTCTCACTGGTATCGGCCAATCGGAGTAGAATTAGTAAATCGGTGCAACTCAAGCTTATCTCAGTCAACTTGGACCAACTTGTCACCAAGTGTGACGATTCATAATAAAATCGCACAAACTAGTAAAATACAACAAAAGTCGGCCAAAAAAATGAGGAGATGGAGAAGAAAGAAAAAGAGAGTCGATACCCACATACAATCTGAATCGGAGCAATTTTAGTCTCCCACACAATATCCATATGGTTTTTGGTAAGACAAAGAAGAAATTGGAGGCAAACTTGCAAAATAAGCTACTATCATTCTGTGAACGAGTGTCGATCTCCTTCTTCCTCTTTTTTTTTTCTTTTTCTTCCTCTTCCTCTTTCTCGATTCTTCATCTGGACTTCACCATGTCATGGGGATCGACTGCACACTATTATCGATTTGCTTGGACTTTGACTTCTGGTCCCGAATAACGAAAGGGAAATCTCTCCCCCCCCCCCTGTCTTCCTCTTATTTCACTTTGTTTTACGGGATGTGTCAAATGAGGCAATGTGAAGGCTTTCGTTAAATGTTATTAGAAATAGCATTAAATTAGTATTAATTGCTTTTTATTTTTTATTTATCTCTTGGGTCCAGTATGCTAGGCATTTCTTTAAATGTTATTAGTTATAGTATTAAATAGTATTAATTGCTTTGTATTTTTATTTGTCTCTTGCGTCTAATAATTGATTGTATACTTTAGTTGCTATTTTTCTATTAATTAACTTTTAAATTAATCTTGCATTAAATTGATGTATTACTTAATTTGGGGGGTTAATTAGAGAAATTAATATATTGTCATTAGATTGGCAATGAATCCTATACAAATTATGAGTTCTTAAATATCAAAATTGAACACTAATAGTGGTAAATAATTTTGGTAACACTCTTGCATTCAATTTTCACTATATTTGATATGCTAGATGATTTATTTTGGACATATAATTCATTGATGCTATTATTTCTATTTTTTAGAATCTTGATATGATTATTTTAGAATTATTTATCTAGTATTTTTATGTATCTACTGATACCAAGCCGCGATACCGTGATTGATGTGTATTAATATCTTCCGAATTGATGATTGATATAGCAACCTTGAACCATGATTTAGGGCATTCTTTAGGTGATAACCTTTTTTCGATTAGAGATAATTTTTTACTAAATAGAGGAAAAGATTACAAAAGGTGAACAAGAAATCAACTAATAAAATACGAAAAAGAAATTATAAGGCAATATAAACTTAAGACCATTAACGGTAATCATCTATCTGCATGTCACGATCTGATCTATATTATGGGGAAAGAATGACATGTCCTTAAATTCTTTATATACTAGCACCCAAAGAGGGTGCTAAGAACTTTACTTAGTCCCATAAAAAGTAGGCGTATTATTCCTTCTTATTGAAAATTCTTTTATTCCTTTTCATCCATACCACCGAAATATTTGTCATAACCATTCATTCCCACACTGTGGAAGCTCTACATCCCTTCCAAAAAAAACCTTGATTGATCTCAAATGAAGTAACACGACGCTTCCCATTAATGATCACTATTCCTTTTATCTTTGGGTTTTGGGAATTTGTTATCATGGAAATAGGAAAAAGACTATATGGGTGGAAGGAAGTTTTTATATCTACAGGGGAAGGCCTAAGTTCAATCGGTTCTGGCTAGTCTTCCCACTTCTATCTTGTCTCTCTTCAAAATGTGTTGTCTGGTGGCAAGAAAGATTGAAGGTATGATGAGTTTTTTAATGGGAGAATAGTGATGAAAGAAAAAAAGGTCTCTTGATTCATTGGCTGGTAGCATCTAGGCCTAGAGCTAAAAGTGGTCTTTTGGTGGGCAACTTGAAGGCTAGGTATGTATCTTTGATTGAAAATTTGGATTTGGAGGTTTTTGTTGGAGCAAAATTCATTGTGGCATGGGTTATTAAAAGCCAGTATGGTTAACCGGCCAATGAGTGGGATGCTAATAGGGTTGAAAGTTTTGGTAGGATTTTTTGTTTGGGAAGTCAAGCTTAACATGTTCATATCCACGTCTCTATAGTTTCTCATGCTATCATTAAGCTTGTGTTAGTTCAATAATTGGGTTTTCTTATGATCCAGAGTCTTGGGTTTCTGGCTTTTGTAGTAATCAAACGAAACGTAAACTTTGGAGTTGGTCTCACTTTTTTCTTTGCTTAGGAATGCAACTTCACTTTATTATTTGTTGGATAAAAGCGGTTGGGTCACTGACTCAAAGGGCTCTTTCTCTTGCAAAGTGTTTTATGATTCCTTGATTGATTACTCCTCTCTCTTTAATTTTTATCCATCTTTAAAAATTTTGAAGGCTAAATTGTCTTTGAAATTGCAAGTTAATGCATAGGTAATTGCTCACGGCAAGATCAATGCTAGTGGTTCGCTTCAAAAAAGAAGACCTAATACATGCGTATTTCCAAAATGGCGTTCTGCATAGGAATGATTGTGAGAGTGTGGTCATTTATTTTATCATTGTCGGATTGCATGTCATATGGAATAAGTTATTTGAGGTAGCAGACCACTCTTGGGTGGCTCCAAGATTCATATCAACTATGTTTTGTTGCACTTTAATGGCTTTAGAAAAAGTTACACAAGGTACTCTTTGAGACTTGGCAATGTTTGCCAGTATTTGAGCGATTTGATTGGAGAGGAACTCAAGAATTTTTTTAGAATAAATTTGAGGTGGTTGAAGGTTTCTGACATTGAATCTGTTTCTTTACATCCTTTTGGCATTGCTCTCTTAGGAGTTTCTGTTAAAAAAAAAAAGTTTCTTAAGTATGTTGAAAATGTGTCCCTTTTTGGCATCTTGGCAAGATGGGATGTTTAATGCGGCTATTAAAAGACCATACTTTTTGCTCTTTCTGATTTTGTGTAGTGTTTATATGCTGGTTTGCTGTAGGGTTCCGCAACTTGTCCACTTTTGCTCTCCTTCTGTACTACTGCTATATTATTAATAATTAAATCTTTGTTTCCTAATACAAGAATAAATTATTTGTTTGTTCTCATCCTTCGTCTTAATAAGTGCTACCAAATCTGCAGCTCGCAAACTGCAGTTTCCCGCGATGGAGGCTTGACAGGGCTTGGGAGTAGATTGATTACAGAGAAAGTAAGTGGCAGTGGTTACACAGAGTGGTTCCTATCAAAGGATCATCTCCAAGTGGGTGACGTGGTGCGGTCCAGAAAGTCATCAGGCTCCTGCAAACCCGAAAACATGGATGTCCCTGAAGGGATTGTAGTTGGTTTAGAAAGTGACACTGATCGAAATGGGTTTGTTTTAGTGAGGGTACATGGCATCCATGACCCAATAAGAGTTAATGTATCTACATTAGAGCGAGTAACGTTTGGCTTGGCAGCTGGGGATTGGGTACGTTTGAAGAAGGAAGACAAGAAGCACTCACCCGTTGGTATTCTTCATTCCATTCACCGGGATGGAAATGTGACTGTTGGATTTATAGGGGTTGAGACTCTATGGAAGGGCAATTATTCTGAGCTCCAAATGGCAGAAGCTTACTGTGTGGGCCAGTTTGTGAGGCTGAAGTCTAACATTTTTAGCCCTCGATTTGAATGGCCTCGAAAAAGAGGTGATGAATGGGCCACTGGGAAAATCTGTCAAGTCTTACCAAATGGGTGTCTCATTGTCAAGTTTCCTGGTAGATTGACATTTGGAAATGAAACTAGCAACTTCTTGGCTGATCCAGCGGAAGTGGAAATGGTTGCATTTAACACTTGCCCAGGCATGGTGAAGAAGTATCAACATCTGGAGGATTTTCACTGGGCTGTGAGGCCACTTCTAATTGCATTGGGTTTATTTACGGCCATGAAGTTAGGATTTTTTGTTGGGAAGGAAATGGGAAGGCCGAAGATGAAGAAGGGACGAAGTCCGGTGATGCAAGGTGATGGTCAACATGTTGATGGCCAGTCTGCTGGCAACTCGGCATGGCTTCCTCCAAAGGTGGCAAATATCATTTTCAGAGAAGGTGTTACTACACCTACCTCTTGGTAGTTCTGAGGCTCTGGTCAGTCCCCCAAAGCTATTGAATTTTGCTAACTTCTTTATATACAGAACTGCATCCTGGATCTGTCACTCTCACTTTAGTTTCGTGCGTTGGATAAACTATTTCTGTTCAGTTTCATTTGATACTGAAACTCAGAAGAACAAGTATGTATAAATTGTAAATAGATGGTTGGCCGAAAATCTACTGTATGATTTGTATATGCTTATTTAATGCTCGCATGTGGTATATATTTCCTCGATGCCTTCTCACATAGAGAAGGAAATCTGAAACCAATACTGAAAAAAGTCACAGATTAGGATGCAGTTTGTGACTCAACTATTATTCCCCAATTTGTCTGTTTTCTTGGGGTGTACTCTCAAAGGAAAATAACCTCCCAATTCATCAGATTGCCTTGTACATTGTTGTTAAGCCAAAGGTTTGGTATCCAAGTTGAACAAACAGATATTAGAAACTCAAAAGGCCTTGTTTGACAGTGTTTTGGTTTTCCTTTTGTGGGGTTGATGGCTCATTGTTGAGATGATAGTTACTTAGGGTTACTACTGACTTTCAAGGCTGATGATTTAGCTTTGCACCGGTTTAAATGATAAGTTCATCACTTGAGATGGTTTGGATGGAGGGTCCCTGTAGGCTTCTTGTAAATCTTTGTAGTTACATGGAAGCTTACTAGATTGTCACTGCCAGAACTGATGTTAACCCTGTAATTCATCCAGAAGTGAGGCCCTTATTATTACATTGTTTCGATTGTCGATTGTCGTGTGATCTTGTTAAGCTTTCAATTCGTTGAATATGATGTGTTCTTCAAAACTGTACTGATGGAGGCATCCAATTTCTGTAACCCACAAAAACAATAGAAAACTCTCTCTGGCGCCCAAATAGGCGTAAGCTATGGTGACTCTAGAATTGAAACCATTATGGGTCGAGTTCATTGTGGCAAGCTATTCTCAATTCTTGTAGATTTTTGGTCAAGTTCTTGAACTGGGTAATGCATTTATGTAAGACATTGAGGTACATATTTGCTTGATGTTGAATCTCCTGTACTTGTAATATGTAAGTAGGTATCTTGCCAGAAAATATATATATATATATACATATATATATAGAGAGAGAGAGAGAGATCACATTTGCCTAGATTCTTTGTTCGGTTCCCTAGAGAAGAAAAGGAAAATAAATTGTAGGATGTTTTTGTACACTATGGGTGGTCTTCAAACAGGGAATGTCTCAAGAGTTGGCATTTTGAAAAGTTTCTTGCCTAACTTCTCATTACACATGGAAAAGGTAACGTGATATTATCGACTAATAATATTAAAACAAATAAGCAGATGAATCCTAAAAAAATTAATAACTAGTCTGTCATGTAAACAAACTAGCTGATTTATTATATAGATAATTCATCACCCTTCTACCATATAAGTTCAAATAGGATTTATCTTTCCTATTCAATATTTACTCCTCAAAATGGGAGGTTTTACACTTCTGACAATTTTCATTGAGAGAACATAAGAGATCTAGGGGCGTGTTTGTATTGTGTTTCAAAAATATGTTTTTTTTTTTGTTTTGGGATTCGAAAAATAAACAAAAACATGTTTGGATTGAGAGAACATTTCAAGTGTCTTTTGAAATTCTTAGCAAAAAGAATGAAAATTTGGGAAACACCCAAAAAGTGTTTTACCCGTTTTTGAGTTCAAAATTGAAGAAAAAACAAAAACTCGAAGATAATACAGTATTCATTCAATTTTACCAGATAATACACTATAGAATCGATTCGGACTCAAAAATTATATGGGAAGGATAATGGACTCGTTTGGTTGATGTACTATGAGGGGACTAAATATTAGATTGTA
>CM042186.1:36638810-36693928 GCA_023539305.1 Ilex asprella | reverse complement strand
TTTTTTTCCTTAATATTTTCCATTCCAATAGATCAACGATTACGACTGTTCATGAAACACAACATTTTTTTAATATAATAATTAAATTGGTCAAATTTATCATTAATATTATCTGTATAATATAATATTTTGAATTTGTATAAGACACAATGATAATATTTTAATTACAAAAATCTAATCACTTTAAGATTTTTTTTTTTTAAAAAGAGTTTTATCTATTATACTTAAAAACAGACTCTAACACTATCAATCTAATTGTCACAATACATTAAATATCTAAATTATGTCTCAATAGCATTGGTGAACAGAAAATTAATTGAGTCAAACAAGTTGGGTATTAGAACAAAAAAATAAAATCAAAAAGTCCATACAAAATCTCTTAAAATTAAAAAATTAAACTTGATTCCTTAAAATATTAGTATGAATTGTTGAAATCTCATTTGATTAAAAAATTATGGAATATATAGTTAAAAATGACTAAAATGTGAAATTTGTAAGAAGATTAAAAATTATAGAATATTACTTCTATTTGTGTCAAATAAATTATATAATTGATTCTTAATGTATAGATGTTATCATATTAATTTTTTTCAAATAAATCTCTTTTATGTTTAATGAATTTTTAAGTATCAAATTCAATATAAAAATATATTACATTATTTTTATCTATTATACTTAAAGTATGTCCACCCTATATCATATTTTTGTTCCATCACTGTTATAAAGGATTTTCACTCCTCGCTTCTCCTAATTAATCGGTTAGTTTACGTTACACTGTGCTTTCAGGCACGGGGTATCCCCATTATACATCATAAAAGTATATAGAAATATTAAGATTATTTTATTGTAATTAAATTAGAAAAATTACACTTGAACATTATTATTATTAATTATGGAATAAAAATTAGGTAAAAGCAAGATTACTTCAAATTTAAGTATTTCTGATAAAAAAAGCTGTTGAAATAAATAGCCACACGTCGTGAAAAGGTTATAAAAAAACAAAAAAAGACTAAAAAAAGTAGTCATTGAGATTGAGACCACTGCAGAATCTCAAAAGCTGCCAAACTTGATTCTCTGCCTAACAGTAGCCGTCAATTTCTGTTAAAAGACTCCACAACCTTTGCCTCGTTTGTAACAAATAGCTTGAGATTTTACCCAATTTTATTTAATAATAAATTATTTATCGTGTATTTAGGTGAAATTTATTATTTACATACGCATCCTTCATCTATACATAATTAATGATAGACCATTAAATAAAGAATTAATTATTTTTTTATCTTTATGTGATTTTGGCTAGAAGTATCTTATCTACCTGACGTTTAAAATTATACACATTATCATATTATAGTTATGTATCAAAATAAAATGCTTTTTTTTTTATTATTCAAGGTAACGGAGAATGTGTCCCACACACTCAAAATATGGTATGGATTTTGTTTCTATTGCTTCCCTCCAAAAAACATTGTCTACGTGTCTAAAATATTTTTTTATAATATATGGTATGATATCCAACTAGGGGTAGGGTATCGATCACAAATAAAAAAAAACATGTAAGAAAAATATAAGTAATTTTTGGGGCCCTCGGATTAATACCTCACTTAAGAGAAAAAGAGATTCGACATATTTGATGACTATCGTATCTGCTAAACTGTAAAATTTTAGGTTCGAATCTCGTTATTCATCTCTCTGTAAGCCAAAAAAAAAAAAAATAACACAATTTATTGGTTATTGTTTTAATCTATTCCTACATAATAAATACAAGGAAAATTTTTAACTGCACCCTCTTTAGTTTATCATATTTTTAAATACACCTCCTCTATTTTTTGAATCTTTACTGACACCCGTTATCAGTTTAAAAATATTAACTAGAATGCAAATTTATTAAATTACCTATGATGTATTTGAGGAGAAACTTTATTCATACCCCCTTTAGATAAACATATCTTCAATGAGATCTTATATGTTTTCTAATTTTTTTTACGTATCAAAATTTGAGTCGATTAAAATTCGATTCAAACTAATTAAAATTTATTTTTTTACATATTAAAATTTGAGCCGATTAAAAATTATATTTTTTAGGCATTAAAATTTGGGCTAATTAAAATTTTATTTGAGCCAATTAGAAATTATTTTTAATCGACTCAAATAAAATTTTAATCCATTCATATTTAATTTTAATCAACCCAAATTTTAATACATAAAAATATATATATTTTAATCGACTCTATTTTAATAAATATAATTTTAATTGACACGAATTTTAAGAAGTAAAAAAATATAAATTTTAATCGGTGGTAATAACTCGAGTAGAGTTAAAATCGGCTTAAATTTTAATACGTTAAAAAAATAAAATTTAATCAACTTCAATCGAATTTTAATTAAAATTACTTGAGATTTATGTAGGGACATTTTTAGTATTTTAGATAATTATTTTTTGTTATAAATGGTAGTTTAATGGTAGAGAGTGTTATTGATGCTTAAATATAAACTATAAGGAGTGTTAGTGATATTTTTTATAATAGAGGGAGTGTCCTTGAAAATATGATAAATTAGGAGGGGTGTGACTGAAATTCTTCCTAAATACAATAATGATATATGCACCAACTTATCTATACCACCTAACGTGACACAATCTCAATTTTTAAATATTTAATTAAGACCTACTAATTTAATGAGATATATTAGTGTGTGTTGTATTGTAACAAATAAAACCAACCATATGAAAATGATTAGCATGTCAAGAATTTAAATTAGTGATAGTGGAATCATAATTTTTGATGTAACACACTAATACTAGATGAAATTTGATGCGATGTCTGCATAGTTGAACAAGACGTACCATCTAGGATTTTGGGGATCACTGCAACATTCATTCAGAGCTCCTAAGCTCTTGGGGTTTAGCATCGTAATTTGAGGGACAGTGAAATTATAGCGGTTCACCTGTTTGGGAGTTCGACTAATTCACCTTAATGAATTTTTTTATTAATCAAAGAGGATAATTATATAGGATAACGATGTAGATAAATTGCTTCAATTATATTGTAAGGGATTTCACCCTTATTTATACCCCTTCAAATGTCTTGTGTGATTTTTGCCACTTCCACGTACCCGACGCTTTGTTTGCATAATCAACGTGGATAGTGCTAAGACAGTTGCGACTCATTTGTCAGAATGTTGAGCAGTTGCGAGTTATACGCGGTATTCTAGAAAATGTCAATTGTCATTATCGTCATGCCCACGAGAATCTTGTTGCACGAGATCTCTGATTTGCGCATCCTTTAGTACTTATCATGGGTCGCATGGTTTGAACTTAGATGTCCGAGCTGGATGATCTGAATTCAATCTTAACCAATTTTCTGATATCATCACTTTTATAATAAAAAAGTGAGTTTTGGTTAATTAATTTCTCAATATTAATTTAAAAACAACATTACCAGGTAATACAAATAACGAATGCAATATATTAGTGCTAAACATAAATTAATTAACTTGAAAATGGCAAACACATTTTGTTGGTATAATATTAAGAATTTTCTAGTTTTTATCTATTGTTGTATGATTTCTCTTCAAAGTAGAGATTTTTTTTACCTAATTTTGCAAGCAACTTCACCAAGCATATTTTTCATATGTGGAAACTTATGAGTGTTTTGTTTTGCTGATTGTGGATATCTAATTCATGGGTTAATATTCGTTACGTTAAACCCGACTTTATTAAGAAATAGATTGAATTAATATCATATTATTTGATGCAATTAATTAAATAAGTCAAATTGAAATTAATTATAGGCAATACTTACCTAAAATAACACAAATCATGTCTTGTCCTTATGCATCATGTTTGGTTTCTTCCAAAAAATTTTTTTTTTTTGGATGTTTGGTTTCAAAGGGACTACCAAAGTAACCAAATTGACCCTAAATTTCAAGGTAAGTTGTCACACCCCAACTCCAAGGGCATGACCGGCCGTGAACCATAGATCGATAACTTATGGAACACGTAAGCCTAATAATAAACTAACATTAACACTAAATTGATCTCATGTCAATATGTCAAAGTCAACATACCTATACCTGTTTGCCCCAATTATCCAAACAAGTAAAGATGGCTATATGGTATATGCTACGGAAGTCACAACACTATTAGTCCCCAATCAATTCTCTGAATCTGCTATTGACACTCCAATCATTTACCTGAAAAGTTTTATTTTAAAAGCATGAGCTAAAAAGCCCAGTGAATGGAAAGGCATGCGTATTCAAAATGGCTGAAAAATATTTTTGACATGCGACATGTAAATCAAAGATTTGAAAAAATAACTTTACCAAGATAACCAATTTCTCAAGAATAACACAATTGGGTTTCAACCAGAAATCATACTACAACGATGAATCATATCATAATGGTGGAGACTGTACGATATCCAATAATCGATGGGAACCAATATCAAATACCAAAAAATCTCAAAGTTGGATCCAACATCGTACTTAGGGTCACCACAGCCTCACCCGGGTCTGTTCCCTAAGACGATCCGGTGAAGGTCACCAGGACGCACCAGGCACTGTTTCTTCAACCGTTGAGCACTAGGGTCACCTCAGCCTCCCCCGGGTGTTTTCCCTAGTGGCCAGAGTCACCGCACACAAATGAATAATTTTCCTGGAATTTTAGTTTTTGGTCCCATTTACAATCTCAAAGTCTCACCATATAAACAAGTGATTGAATCATAATACTTCACAAAAGAATTCATCGTATGCCACAAGTATTTAGACACATAGTAAAACATTTGGTAAAAGTAATAATAAACAAACATGATGTATCGTTTTTAAAATGTTTAGGAATACGGAGAATTCTTGAAAATATGTAGCATGTCAAACCACTCACCTCAAGTCCAAATGATATGCTTCTTGAGTATTCCTTATTACCCGAAGTAGAGTGAGATGCTATCGATGTCTTTCCTCTTTTCTCACAATTCTGTTTCTCCTTTGTTGAGGTGCTCTTCCTCCCTTCTTTTCTCTCTTTTACTCTCTATTTTTTCCTGAAGTGGAAGACCACTTGTGTTCCTTCTATCTTATTCCAATCCCAAATGCCCTATTTATAGGCATCTTGGGATTATTCTAGAATGTGATATTGTTAGGGGACATTCCCTAGAATATTCTATCATCTCTCATTTTCTAGATCTTTCTTGGTTTCAAGCTCATTTTGCACATGGCAATTTCACAAGTATCTAGAATATTCTAAAGTCTTCTTCAACCTTCTAAGTCCTTCCGGTATTTTTCCGAGACATTCTAAATCTCTCTAGAATTTTCTTGAACCTTCTAAAATATTCTAGACTTCTCTAGATTTTTCTAGAATTTTTCGAATTCTTCTACAATGCTCTAGGTTCCTTGATGTTCTAGAACCTTCCAGATCTTTCTAGAATCTTCTCCAACATTCTAGATTCTTCTAGACTATTCTAGATTATTCTTGAACTTTCTAGAATCTTCTTCAACATTCTAGATTTTTCTAGAAATTTCTCAAATATTCTAGACTATTCTAAATTTTTCTGTAAAATTCTTCTTATGCTTTTTAAGATAATATTCCCTAACAAGTTCCTTGCCAAAATGGAACGGGGTATTACATAAGTCGTATGTATTAGGAATTTGCAAAACATCTAAATCTCGTGTCCTTATGCATCAACTTAAAATAAAACAAATTTTATAACTAAAATGAGCCATAATTTAATCTGATTAAATCACAAAGTATTCAATTTTTTTGAGAATGACCAAACTCGATGTCTTTCCTTCCTTCACATATCATACAATCTAGGTTTTGGAATTTTGTTTAATAGAATTTTTAATATTGTTTTCATTTTCTAACATTACTATAAATGTTGAGAAATAAGTGCGGAAACATGCAAAGTGGGTTTATCCATGTTGTTAACAAGTAGTTTGTTTGAATATGTTAGGAAATATGAATCTGAAAGATAAAGTGAATGCTAGGCTAAAGTCCGGACTAAGTTGCTCACTTTAGACGATTCAAGTCTATTTATAGAATAAACATAATGTAGAAGGTGACATTACGTCATCCCCAAGATACAACAATGTAACATAATTGACTATTACTTCACTTAAATCTGCACAAATTGAACGAAACAAAAGTTTCATATGATATTTTTTTATATGGCCTAGAAAATAAAGCAATAGGAAAGAATATAGAAGTGTGTCTTTCTATTATGAAATATATAAATATATGTACAGAAAAAATATGATTGTTGATATTTCTCAATTATTTCCATATTTAATCAGACAATAAGTTTTAGAATTTAATGAAAAGAAAGACTGTTGAAAAATAGTGGTTAGACCTTAAATATTCATAAAATGAATTTTAATAAAAAAGGTGTTGTGAAAAATAATAAAATAAAATAACAAAAAGTGGGTTTGACATTATATATTATTTTATTACTTGTATCTCCCCCACCACTTTTGTGCACGTGAGAGGTTCAAGATCTTATCTAACTCAATGGTTAGATAACATTAGCAGATATATATACTCAATTTTTTTAATACTTTGTTTGGTAGGAATGATAGAAAGTATGAGAAATAAAAAATAAAAATGATATATTTTTCGTTCCTTGTATTTGATAGGATGGATAAAAAATAAAAATATTTTTTTTTTGTGTTTTGTATTAATGAAAAAATATATAAATAATATATAATTGATAAATAAGATATATGTATATGGGGAAATCTACGGTACCCAAGGAGATACCGTACCACCGGTTACAACAATTTCAGGTTAAGTTGTAATTTTTTTAATGTGTAAATTACAATTTTTAAATGTCAAATTACAAATCAAAAGAGAGAAGTTACAATTGCTCAAAGAAGCCCATGATCGATCACGTGTGTCTGTGATCAATCATGGACCTTTGATCGATCATATAGATTTCCTCTGAACAATTGTAACTTTTCTCTTTTAATTTATAACTTTACAAAAAAAGTAGTGATCGATGGTCGGTACTGAAGTCAGTACCATAGAATATCCTTATGTATATATCAAATGATATATAGACAAATAACATATATTTCAATGTACATAATTAATTTTTTATTTATTTTCCTTCCAATTTTGGATAAATTTATTTTGATTAGTAGGGAAGAAAACTAATCAATCCATTTAATTTTCTATCTTTATATTTTTTCATTGTACCAAATAAAAAGTTAGAAATTTAGTGGACGTAAGAAAGTATTTTAATGTGACACTTCTGTTAATTTTCGTTATTTATTTTGTCAAACATCTATAAAATAAATTTTGACAGAATAAGCATTGAAAGATAAGAGAAGGATTACATTATAATATTTTTAGTACATTCAAGGTGCGATTAATCTTATCTTTTAAGATATAAAGTGAGACCAGTTCCAAAAAAAAAAGTTATAAAGTGAGAAAGTTTAAATCTTTTGAGATACTCAATGATATTCTATCTTGTTTTTTTGGGTAGATTTAGCATAAGGCTTAATAACTGTTTTAATTGGTGGAATAAATAAAAAAATTGATGAGTTGTAACTTGAAATGTAATTTACACGCGCATCAGCAGTGGTTTCTGCTATTTCTATGCTCTTTCTATATATTACACACCTCCTGGTGTCTGGTAATGCATTGGTTTGGCCAACAGAAAAATGTTCTTTAAAGCAGTCTCTCACATTTGGAAACGGGTACAGATATGATCTTATCGTACTAACTTTGGGAGGGAAACCTGTTGGAACTTGGAAACAAGTCCTAAAACCCATTAAAGAGAGAGAAAGTACAGAGCAGAGAGGAGAAAGAGTTCCTCGAAGAGAAAACTTTTTGAAAGAGAGGAAATAAAGTTGCTGGGGGTGGGAGATAAGAGCTAGAGACGGAAAATCTAGAGGGAGAGAGAGAGAGAGAGAGAGGATGTTTGCAGCTGAGAATGGACTCAAGGGAGACCCAAGGCTTCAAGCCATTTCTGAAGCCATAAGCGTCATCCCTCACTTCCCAAAACCAGGTTTTGGACTTCTCCTTCAGTTTTCATTTCTCTCACTTGCTTTTGTGTATTTTTAACAAAATTATATGAGTACATCTTCTCTTCTTTTTTGTTAGGGATAATGTTTCAAGATATAACAACTTTGCTACTAAATCACAAGGCATTCAAGGACACTGTGGACATCTTTGTGGAGAGGTACAGAGACATGGGGATCTCTGTTGTTGCTGGTAATCTCTCTCCCCCCTCTCTCTCTTTCTCATCTGGTTTTAGCCAACTTTCTTGGTTTTCCCACATGTAATTATGCATTCATTGGGTTGTTATTTTAATATCATTCATTCAAAGTATAAAATGTATCAGAAAACTTTCTTTATTTGCTTCTCTTATTTATTTTATTCTATATTTCCTGAACTTTACCGGGTAGTCTATTTTTTTTTCTTGGTGTATGCTTTCACTGGATGGTGTAGATTAGATTTGGGAACAATGTGATACATTTAGTACAGCACAGGATTTTTAAGGTTTTCTACATCTCAAATTTGTTTATGGGTCCTCTTTTTTAGCGCCTGCCGACAGTTTTTGTTAAGGTTAGATTATATGTGCTGTTAATGGTTTTATGGACTTATTTGACAAATGACAATCATGCAATCTGTTACTTTTGGAAATTTTGGTTTATTATTTCTGGGATTTTGCATCATCTTTCTTTATTTAAGTTTATCTTTGGGTTTAGGAATGGCGGATAAAGCAGTCTCTAAAATCCTGGAAAAATTCTCTTCTATTTCCTAAATTAGAGTGTTTGCTCAAGAACAATTTAATCTGTATTATACCACCATTTTGCTATCTTTAGTTATATTTATTTCGAGCTATTTCTGGGTATTTGAGTAATGCCACTCATTTGCTAAGTTTAGTCTATGCCTACTATTATTTTATTTTATTTTTCTTCTTCTGGATTTGTTTTGAAACTGTGATTTTTTAAACTTAGTAGACTGCCATCTCAAAAAAAAAAAAAAAAAAAAAGAAAGTAGACTGCTTCCATGGTTTCTTCGTCCTCAACTGTTCTTCACTCTCACAATTTTCCTGTATACAATTTGCGCCCATCCATTTTGCCTCGCACCCAAAATTGCTGTAAAAATGAACTGCTTATTAGAAATATTTTAATATTATTTTTTCTTGTCTTTATAGGCATATTAAAATTTTTATGTCCTAATCGAGTTCATAGGACACCACCCAAGTTGTAGGCGAAGGGCTACACTTTAAATTCTTTAAATGTCATATAAATTTGGCCATATCCTCTACACAAATATTTGAAGGAGTTTGGTTTTGTAGATATGAATTTTGTGCAGTGCAGCAATAAGAGTTATTGATGATCATATGAAAACCTGGGTTTGTAAAAGTATCAAAACTAACTTTCTAGTTGCGGTTAATAACATTGTTGGGTCTGGATTCCATAGGACAACCTTGCTTCAATCACGCTGAACTTGATGCTAGCTTAGCTTGGAGAAGTTGTGGTCCTGGCTTTGATGAAAATTTACTGTAACTCCTCTGTTGGATGGCATCTATGACACATCAAAAACAAGAAACTTCAAAAAACTTGACACAACCTGTCAATTGCTGAATTAACTCCTTTAACATGTAGGCTGTGGTAATAAAGTTGATTCTCCAGATATTGTCCTGCAAGGGTGAGGAGAGCAGGATCGAGTGATAAATGCATTATATGTTTTTTTTTTTTGTTATCTAGAATACAGCTGATTTTTCTTTTTCCTTTTTTTTTTGTCTCTTTTCTTTTTCTTTTGGCCTCTCTTTCATTTTCTGACCTTTTGTTTTCTCCGTCTTTCTGCTGCTGCATCATCGTTTTCCAAATATATTCAGATCTAATATTACTACTTGCCACTGTAAGTTATTGTATTGTTTGCATACCGATATGGATATCAACATCTGACTTGAGTTGTATAGCACATGGCGACCTGGAGACAAAAATGAAGGGCCATGGGATTTGGTGTCTGAAGTGGACTTGATATGCATAATTGGAGGGCTCTTGCCATCTAGGGGCTCTATGTTTAGCATGTAGTTTTCTTATTGATTTTGATGCTGTCCAGAAATAAGATTTTCAGTTCTATGATGGTAATCTCTGGGTCACAGAATAATGGATTATTTTTACTGCATTCTAATGTTTCTTAAGTTGCGTGCAGGAATTGAAGCTAGAGGATTCATGTTTGGTCCATCTGTCGCCTTAGCCATTGGTGCAAAGTTTGTTCCATTACGTAAACCTGGAAAGCTGCCTGGTATGCCTAGTGAACGATGACTTTTTAAAATAGGGTTTTGCATGAACTTCTTACTATTTTTTTTCTTCTTATTTTTTGCTTAAAGAAGAACTGAGACACTAAAACTCCTAGATCTCTGTTGATGCATTCAGTCATGCTTGATCCTTTTACCTGGGTATGGATCCTTTTTCTGAGCAAATCCTTTTTCTGAATGATTGTTGGGTAAAAGAAAAGAATAAAGAAACGCATAGCTGTGGTAGATAGGCAATCAGTTGTGTAACTGGAATAATTCTTTTCTTTATATTCAATTTCTGACGGTGTCCAGGCATTTGATGTTTCAGTTCCACTGTGGTACAAAAAGTTTCTTAACTTTGCACTGTATTTCAGTTTACCTTTTCAATTTGAAGTTCCAAGCTCTTTTAATCCATTTTTTAAATAAAAATCATATCAACAAGAATAATGTACAGGTGCTGCTTATTGAAGTGACTATAACCATAGTTAAATAGTGTCTTTGATCATTTATATTTTTTATGGTTGTGAAATAAAACATTATTGTGGTTAAGGGAAGTTGCTTGCACATTTACCTGTTGAAAAAACCACCCTATCTTACACAATTTTCTGCAATGCCATCGTGAACATCATGCTGCTGTGATGGTCAGTCCATGTAAACATTGTTGGTGTCATTTGCTTCCATAAAGAACAAACATGACACAGTGACACTGATATGGAGATTGAAATGAGACAATGTAGCAAAAGAAGCAAGATACTTTCATGTTGGCATACTATGTTTGAGGCCTCAATTTTCTGGTATCCAATTTTATTTGTTATATTGATTTGTTCAAGTAAAGGTCAGTTTTGAGATTTTTCTATTAAGATCTTTCTAGAAGCTCATTTTGTTTCCATACATAGCAATGCACTAGAGGTCAAAGTTTTTATTGGAGTAAGTGAAACTGAATTCAAAGATAACTGGAAAATACTCGTAGAGGAGTTGCATTTTTAGTAGTATCAGCACTATCAAAGATAAATGGATGTAGTACTAAAGCAAACAAATTATGTGTTGACTTGAGCGGAGAAAACATAATCGGAAAATACTCGTAGAGGAGTTGCATTTTTAGTAGTATCAGCACTATCAAAGATAAATGGATGTAATACTAAAGCAAACAAAATATGTGTTGACTATGTAATATAGTTACTTAATATTTAGTCTATGAAATATGTACACTCCGAAGAAGATGATGCATTCGTATCAGATACTTCTTGGACATTGACAGTCCTTGAACACTCTTGAAAATGTGTCTAATATTCCTTTATCCGTATCCATAATTAAATAATAAAATTTAATTTCGAATACGTGTCCACTTCTTTGGCGGCTTGCCTGACACTTCTTAAGGTAGGACACTTCTTTTGGCGGCCTGCTTGACACTTTTTTGGACCACTAATAAACAATAAACATTTGTTGTTATGTGATTAACAAAGCTAAAAAAATTGACTAATAAATATCTTATGCTATAAGAGAACATATAATTACCAAAACTAGTATTTAGTTATCATAAACTGAATTTTGTATGAATAGTATATCATCATCACTATATCTGTCACACATTGTATGATTTTTTATATTATACAATTATTTTGTAGCATGTCCTCAACGTGTCCATGTCCTTGTTTGACTTTTTTGAGAAATGTCACGTGTCCTTGTTCATGTTGTATCTGTGTCTGTGTTCCTTACTATTTAGTAACAATTATTTTCCTTTATAAGTAAAATTTGGCATATTAAAGGCTCTTTTCCTCTCCTTGTCTCCCACCCTCACAATCACGGGCAAATTATGATGTGTGAGCATCTGAACATGCATAAAGAAATACATATCCTTGCTCTTCTAGTTGATGGTCTGAATTCTATCCATTCTCAGTCTCTGGAATTACTTTTTGGAAAACAGAGGGCATGTTTGGTTTGCGTTTCAAAAACTAGTATCCGAAAATAGTTTTTGAGAAGAGTTTTAAGAAAGTGTTTTTAAGAATTTTTAGATTACAAAACCTGTTTGGTTATATATTTTTTAAAATAGTTTTAAAGAACAAAAACTATAAAATTTGTTTGGATAATAACCCACAAATCTCACCACTCTTCAACTCTCTGGCTCTCTCTCATTCACTGTGTATCACCCAACACCCACAACCGAGAACCACCATCAACCCACCATCAACCCACCACCCACAACCACCATCAACCTAACACCCACAACCACTAGCAACCCACAACCACCATCAACCCACAACACACAACCACCACCAATCCAAATAGAGAACCACCCAACACCCACATCCACCACCAACCCACACCGAGAACCACCCAATACCCACAACCATCACCACCACCCAAACCTAGAACCACCCAACAGATTGTGCCAAAAACGAAAAATCAAAATCAAAATCAAACCAAATCGTTTCGAAACCAGATCTGGGATCCTTTCGAAACCCAGATCTGAAACTCAGATTTGGGATCCTTTCGAAAGTCGGAGAAAGAGAAAGTCTGGGAGGGAGAAAGACCAAAAATAAAATAAAATTATGGAGTAATCCAGTCGCCGAAGAGATCCCAGTCGTCGGAGAAGACGATTTATAGTCGCCAGAGAAGACAGTCGTCGGAGATCTGCATCAAAGCTTTGTTGTTCCTTGTCGAGAGAGAGAGAGAGAGAGAGAGAGAGAGAGAGAGAGAGAGAGAGAGAGAGAGAGAAACTGGCAAAAAAAAATACCTTTTATAGGAGGATTATATTTGTTGCTAATAAAGTTCGAAGGCCAGACCTTTTTAATGAGCATAGCTGTCTCCGTGTTTCCAAAATTTTCAAAGAAAACTCAAAAAACATGTCTAACTTGTTTTCTATTTTTGTGTTCTAAATCTCCTTTTTTTGAAAATTTTGAGAACAAAAATGCTAAACAAACAGGTTTTTGGTGTTTCTAAAATTTTGAGAACAAAAAATTGTTTTGTAGATACTAACCAAAATGGCCAGAGTTTCTTACTACTTATTTCCCTTGCATTTCGTGGAGATCTACGCTTCTCTATTATCTTTGTTCTAAATTTTATCCTGGATCTTTAAAGATGCTGAATTTGCAGATAAAGTAGTATCACAAGCTTATGAGCTAGAGTATGGTACTGATTGTCTCGAGATGCATATTGATGCTGTTCAGCATGGGGAACGGGCTGTGGTAATTGACGATTTAGTTGCTACAGGAGGGACCCTCTCTGCAGCAATGAAACTTTTAGGTAGTTGATACCCTTTCTTGGGTTGTCATCTCTCATCTTAGTGTGTTTCTTTTCTGGTTTTTCCTGGAAAATTCTCTGTTATTTCACTGTCGTTAAGCTAAAAACAATTCATGTACTGTTTTTCCAGAATGTAGGGGGGCCGAAATTGTTGAATGTGCTTGTGTTATTGGGTTGCCTGATGTCAAGGTAATACTCAAACTATTGCAATCTGTGCTTGTCTCGTCTCTTATTTTTTTGTTCTTCAGAATCTTATTGACAATTATTATTGGTATTTTCCTTATTATTTTATGAGTGGTAATTGTCCTTGTACTCTAATTCTCTTTGCTGCACAGTTGTTGGTTATCATAGTTAAACTCTGTTTTCAACTACGCCATTAATCAAAATCCAACTGCTGAATGGTTCCCAACCTCTATTTTGTATAAGCTTCTAAAGGGATTAGTTACTGGCTTAGTGCCAGCTTAATGGCACAAATGTCCCAAATCAAGCAAATGACCTAAAGGAAACTTTGCCCTCCTACATAATTACAGCTGATTGGTCACTATTCAATTTCTTAAATATTCTTCTGCGAGACCACTCACACATTTTCCCTGCCCATCAGTTTGAGGATGGTTAGTCATACAGAAGTTCACTGAAGTTTGTGAACCTGTAAAACTCAAGCTATAGATTCTGTTTGTTAGAAGAGGGCTGAATGCAGTAAAACCCAAATGCCCAATTCTTAGACTCGGAAAAATGAATTCGACGATGAAATCCTTGCCCAAAAATGGACAAGTACCTCCATCAATATAGTACTTCTGTCCAGAAATCAGTGAAACTGTCCCTTACAATGAAGACAATCATAACTGAGAAGCAATCACCTCAGAGAACTATTAATACATATGTTTCAAGGGGTGGAGTGGAGTGGAATCAATTGGGATGATCTCTTTTGGAGAGTTTCTGCATGTCTTCTAAGCTTTAGCTATTTTGCTGCTGATAATTTGTCACCTATTAATCTTTAGATATTTCTGAGGAGTAGGATTTTTTTTTTGTTTGGAAAGTTTTTGAATGGGCGTACCTATGTCTAATAAAGCTCATCTCCTTCACTGTTAATCAGAAATGTGAACAATCTAAGGTGACCTCTCTCTCATACACTTCTTTTCAGATACACTTGTTTATAAATATTTTTTGTTAAAGTTTCATCTTCTTTTCAATATTGGATTTTCTTTACTTGTGTGTGTGTGATGGGGAAAAGATGGGGTGTTTCTTGAGCCACTATAGAATGTATGGAATAATTTCATGCTGTCCTAAGGAGCATCCTTATTAATTTTGATCGTTTGGAAAATTCCACTGGATAACTGTTAAGTTTAGAGGGTGAACACAACAGAAGAGAAACTCGTCAAAATTTAACCTACCTCTCACAAATCACTTGTATTTATAGTTAACTTGTAATCATACAAAAGACGTATGTTTTATACTTATTACAATAATATAATACTCTAATACTCTTAACAATAACCATGCTAAAGAGTAATCTACTTTCAGTTCTTTTAGGATGCACCGATGCAGTCTGTGCGGCTACTATATTTTAACTCTTTCCTTGTATGACTTTTTTTGATCATTTCATACTTTCAGCGGCAGCCAAGACTTAATGGAAAGCCACTTTATATTCTTGTGGAGCCACGGGAAATGGAACATAGCTGCTCAGGTACAATGTCACTGTTCTCCTGGATCTAAATGAACAAAGTACCCCTTTTGGAAGATTTAATTATAAGCAGATGTGAAAAGGCATATATTTTGTGTGTGTTACACTTGGATGGGTGGCCATAAAAAAAGTTTCAAATCTGTTAACTTTACTTCAGTACTTCTAGAGGCACACGAGTTATGTGAGTACATTCTTGACTAAAATGTACATTCTTTTGTTTACTTCATTTCCCCCTCCATTCGTCTAGAATGTGTCATCCTGTTCTCTCTTTAAACTTGTTGAAGGAAAACATCCAGAGGCACCAAATTTAGTTCATTTGGGCTGCAAATCCATATTATAAATTCTACCATGTGCAATGATCAAAATTCCGTTTTTGTTTCGGTCAGATAAAAAACGTGAACATTTCGGATTCGGATATATTTTAGGAATGGAACAGAAACTTAGAGAATTTGAAAATTTGTCTCTGAAGCATTGGTGGAAACATACATAAACATCTTAAGATATTCTGAGACACTTCAAAACATTGAAACTCTGATATTCTTACTGATTCGTTTTGGTTTTGATTTCCATGGAAACGAAAACATTTTGGTCATTTCAGTGGGGAAAAGAAACAAAATTTTAATCCTTGACCATGCGTTGTAAAGATCATCCCATTTCACCATGTTCTTCCGTTGCATTACCGTGTGGTCACATATTGGCATTATGGTTGCCAGATACATATAATAAATGTCGTCTATTCCGTAGTGTAACATGGACAAAATTACATCATCAGGCCCATCAAATTCTAGAAAAGCAAGCAGACCCCTATGTTGAGAATATATGTAGCACATTTGTGGGCCATCTGATGCTTCTCATTCATACTGGTCCTTTTTGCAACTATTATCTCTGCTAAGTGGAAGAATTCTGGTTCCTGGTAATTGAGGTACTCCGGAGCCTGCATCTTGAATTAAGCAAGAGTTTCTCATACAACAATATTTGGTTTTGGGTGCATTAAATTGTCATACAACATCAGACCTTCGCATTTTTTAGTTTTAAAAAGGATAGGATTCAAATAGGGAACGAGAGAGTCCAGACATGATTGCCATAACAGGAAATATAGAAACTGGAATGGTGATACATGACTTAAGTTTGAAGATTCAACTAACATGACTTGATGTTGGATTTTTCTTTGCACCATTATTTTTTAGTCATTGTTCTGTTCAATTTTTGATGTGATTTTTGATCGAGACATGGAACTAATGGAACTATGGATGATCTTATATCTCTAGCTGTCATCACAGACCTTCTATCATTAGCACCAGTGAAACTCATGAATCTTATGTTTTTATTGTGATGCCTGCAAAGTGACTAAATATTAACATATATGCATTTAGGTGGAAAAATGTTTTTGGAGAGTGGGCTGGAACCCTTCATAACTGTGAAAGTCATCAAGCGAATAATGAGTTGGATTTTTCAAACTTTGGGACGGTCTTTGGGGAGGCCATCGCCTCTCCCCTCTCCTTTAAATTTTGGGTCTGCGTTTTTTTATGTTGTGTTTTTAACCCTTTGTTTTCTGTATACATGCAGATCTGCGGGTGTGATTGGGGTGAATTCCGACTATCTGAATTCTGACTGGATGAGATGATGCTTAGGCAACCATTCAAACACAAGCTACAGTTTTGAATAGCTGGTGGTTTGCCTTTGTAACCTCCCTCCTTTTTTCGTTTTGGTTTTTATTTTCACTTCTGTGTCTTCCTAATGTACCCTTCTAGGGGCAGCCAATTCAATTTGAGTTGAATTTATTGGACAATTTGAGAAAAGCATTATTGAAGTCATATTTTTTAAGCTACTCAGTTGAGCATTATTCAGGCTTGCAGCTAGCTTTCCTGTTATGGTTTTGGCTCCTTACAATTTCCAGGATATTGTATGTTTTTCAAGGCTTGGCAATTCTAAATGGGTCGGCATGAGTTGGGCTACACATGACATAAGTTCTTTTAAATACGGATTATATACGATAGGTCTATTGATACATGATTATAAATGAGTTTAGTATGTGTTGAATGATGTGACATGATATGTAAATACTTGAACATATAAAGATTAGACCCGTAACCAGTCCATTCTCCCCAAATGTCCTCCTTTAACAGGGATCTAATTGGTAATGACTTGTTCTGAAAAAGCTAGACAATACTTGAACATATAAGAATGTATTCCATTCAACACTTTACCTTGGTAGACAACAGATTGCATGCATGCATGCAAGTTACAAAAACATTCAATCTTGTTAGCAGTTTCCCTAGCGGGTCTAGAGACCTCTCTCGGCTTTAACGGCAAATAAAAAAAAAAAAAACTAAGAGGCTATCCTTTGTGCCTTTTACTGTGCATAACCATCAGTGGCAAGGATTACGAAGAGGCCAAACCAAACCAGGTATTTCACAAACAAATACGATCACAACAAAAGCATTTTCTACCTATGAAGCGTTTTTTTTTTTTTTTTTTTTACGGTAACAAGAAAAATCTGTAGCTTGTCCCTGATAAGTAGAGACATGCTTAAGTCGCTCAGACTCGTGAATCCAAATAAAATCGAGGACAAACTCCGAGTGCATAAACTAATTCCTTAACTTATACATCAGTTAAATCAAAATTTATGCTTCAATGGAGATTCAAACTCACACCAGAGACTTGGATACCGTTCGTCCAAACAACTAAGACCCATCCTATCAATCAACCATACTTTTATCACTTAGAAGACTTGAACGCTTTACCTCAATAAAACAAAGTTTTCGCAAGACAAAAGTACTATTGGGTCAAATACCCATTGATGTAACGGGAAAGTTATTATGAACAAAATTCAAACTTCCTGTTGTGGTTCTCATTGTTTTCTACATGCTATTCAAGTCCATTGCGTAAGAAAAATAAATTTCTGTGGAAACTAAGATTTCTGAATATTTGCATACATTTAGGGCAACATAATTACAAGGGCAAACATCGTGTTGGACAATAAACTCTTTGAAACAAAATTAGTTGATTACCCAGAGAGCGTAATGGTGATGAGGGGTGTCACATATACTGCATATGGAAAAAAGTTACAATATTCACCCTGGTTCTTTATCTATCTGAAAACTTATTTTGTATAATTGGTATTGAAGGAGCGGCCGCATCTTCTTGCTCAGAAGAAACATCCACTTTGAGAGCATAACGGATAATAGTATTCACCTGTTTTCTCAATCTAGCATTATCAATGAAGATCTCTGTCAGCAACTTCCTCAACCAATCATCTATTGTTCTCATGTCATCATCAATGTCATTATCAATATCAGTAGTAGTTACGGTGCTGCCATTAATTTGAGCTAAGAGCTGCGCCTGATAAAGTTTTGGCAGAACACAAATAAACCACTTATGGTGAGAAGACGCAAAGAAAAACTGGGACAAGAATATGCATAGGGCAAAATGGCATACATAACATAATGCTATAATTAACACAAACGGTTCAACTATTCTCTTTATTATCCGTAACGAGTCACAGCTACAACTACAACGTATATAAGATTAGAACATAAAGCAGCTGAAAACATCTAACTAGCATCACACAGTGAATTACAAAATAACCTAACCTAGGTTAAAATGTGCATCGTCTCTGGCTGACCCATGGCACAATGGCAGCAAATCATCAAAGATGAAAACAATGACCAACTCCTACCATATGCTCTCGCCAAAAAAATTAACAAGCTCTTTATTAAACAGGAAAAAGCGTCTTGCAAGACTATCCTTAATCAGTTATTTGTTAAGACTTCAATATTCCCATCGGTCATTCTAATTTTCTACCCTATACTCTTCAAATCCTTCTCATGGCTATGTCCATAGAACACAATATTTCTCATTGGCAGTTAGTCTCACATCAATAAGGGTATAAATAAAACTAATCACTTTTCTATTGTATAAAAAATATGGCATTCCTTAATGGTCATCCAGAAAGATTCATTACCAGAAGAGACGGAAATTTTAGAAACTCAGAAAGCAGGATGACTTTAGTGGAGTTCTTCCTAAGAGGGTGGTTTCACATAGTCTACAGGTCTTTCATGATCATATAATATAAGGAGGTTCACCCCCAAATCGGGAAAAAAGAGAGGTGGTTCCATACTGCTAAGATTGTAATTATATTTATTTATCATTAAGGGTAGTCTAGTCTTTTCCTTGTTGCATGGCTTCTTATATATTGTCTCTATACTCACTTTTTATTTTATGGCACTACTAGGAATAACCCATGCTTAAAACTATGTCTTGGTGCAATATGAAAGGTTTTGAGAGGGATATTGATGGTTGTTGGATTAGATTATTTGAGACTGTCGAATGGATTTATTGAAACCTGCACTATTTTATATTATAGATATTAGAGTGCTACTTATGATTTTTCTCTTCTATCTTCTCTACGTGTGGCTTCTTTTCTTTACGCTAGTTGATCTATGTTTTCATGGTATCAGAGCAAGGTTTCTTCTCTCTTTCTTGGGCTTTGATTGCAATTAGTATACATGAACAGTGAACAATGCATGCAAACAGTAACAGCGTTTTTCTGATCAGCGCATGTGAACAGTCATGAACAGGGCAACTAAGGTTTTGTTTTTACTTGTAGCCAGCTGCTGCTGACTTCAGATGTTCTAAAATTACAGAATCTGCTCCAAAATATTGTTAAATTACAGAAACAACCCTTGAATTTTCTGAAATTACAGAATTAGCCCCCCTAATTTGTTAAATTTTCACCATCGACCCCAAATTTTCAAGCTACTTTGAACGTGGATTAAGATTGATGTCTGCCATTATACGTATGAATATGGCAAGTGGAAATTCAGCAATTACATCATATGTGGATGCTTCATTCTTCTCCTATACTTTTGTCCTCATCGGCTCTTTCAGATATATCTCGCTCCACTTGGGTATTTGATTCAAGTGCAACACATCATATGACTAATGATCCATCTTTGTTTATTTCTACCTCATCTATTCCCTCCTTTACTACTCTTTTTGCTGCTAATGGCCCTCCAATGTCATTGACTGGCGTTGGATCTATTATGACTTCACTCTTATCCCTTCCTAATGTTTATTTTATTCCTCAATTATCTTTGAACTTGATTTTTGTTAGACAACTGTGATCTTGGTCTCATTGTTCACTTTTTCTACGGTGGTTGTATTGTATAGATCCTCAATCTAAGAAACTGATTAGAACATGTCGTACAGTTGGAGGACTGTACGTGCTAGAAAAATTGCATGTTCCAATAATGGTTGTTTCTTCTGTTGATTTGTCTTTTTTTTCATTCGAGTCCGAAGTTCTCTGAGTTTTATTTATGGTATTCTTGTACTGGACACAATTCTAGTTCTTGTTTGAAATTTTAAGTTTCTATTAGTGCTTTAGGTGATTTAAAATAGTCTTAATATTTCTGATTGTAGTGGTTGTAAAGTTGCTAACTTCACTTTACCTTTTAAAAATAATTCCACTTCTTCTGCTCCTTTAAATCTTGTGCATTCTGATGTGTGGAGTCCTACCCCTAGTGCTATAAAAGGAGGGTCTCGGTATTATGTTTCTTTTATTGATGATAATACTCGATATTATTAATCATGAAACAATAGTATAAATTTTCTCTATTTTTTGTTCTTTTCATGCCATGATTCACACACAATATTCTTTGGTCATTAAATATTTTCATTGTGATTTGGGTGGAGAATACAGGCATAATCATTTTCTTAACTTAATGAAATTTGATGATACTATTCAACAACACTCTTGTGCGGTCATTCTTGAGTAGAATGGTGTGGCTCAGCGAAAACACAGACATATCATGGAGACTTCTCAATCATTAGTCATATCAGTTCTCAATTCCTTTTGGGGAGAACTGGGAGAGGCTGCCCTCACTATTATTCATCTCATTAATCAAATTCCCTCTATTATTACTTCGGGTGTTTTGCCTTTTGAGCGGTTATGTGGAAAACCTCCTGACTATTTTTATTTGTGTATTTGGTTGTACTTATTTTACACTTCCTTCGAAAGCTAAAGACAATAAGTTATCTGATTGTTCTGCTGTGTGTATCTTTCTTGGTTATGGTGAGGGGCAAAAAGAATATCGTTGTTATGAACCTATTGCCAAAAGATTGTTATGGATCTAGACATTTGGATTGCGGATAGTGTAACTTTTCAAAGTAGAAGTCTATCCTCAAGATGTACTTTTTAAAATAAACTTTTTAAGATGGACTTTTTAAAATACCTAACTGTTTGGTAAAAGTGTATTTTAGAAAGTGCTTTTGAACCAATGTATGTCTACAACTAGTCATGTTTTTCGACAACTAGCTAGTCATGTCTATCTATAACTAGTGTTCTAATACGATATATCTTTTTTTACTTTCTATATTATAATATGAGATATGTAAATTACCTATGAAGCAGGGCTAAAACAGATATTTTATTGTAAAAATTATGGCTAATTTTGGAAAGCAATGTGAAATTAAATATCATTTTTAAGGAAGTCTAAATATGATGGTTTTGAGAAGTTCTCCTAAGAGACTTCTCTAGAAAGGGCATTTTGAAGATGCACTTTTTGAAAAGTCCAAATTTTTTTGAATATCAAATAATCTTATCTCTTTGAGAAGTGCTTGCATCCACAGGATTAACTTTTGAGTTGTCCGTCAAATAGACCAGTGGTCTTTCTTAAGCATATTCTTTTTGTTTTGGACTCTCCTTCAATAGATATGACCTTATATATCGACCCTTTCTCTGATGATATTCTAATGATTCTAATAATCGTGACATGCTTACTTCTGATATTCGTCTCAATCTTCTACTTTGTCTTAGTCTCTAGTGGTGTCACCTCCTATTTTTCACATTTATTTTCGCAAGAACAAAACTAACTCATATGTAGATACAACTCATTTACCTTATCTTTGTCGGCCTCTGATGATGTGAATCATTTCTCTTCTCGCTATCCTGAGTGCATTCGTAAGTGACCTGATTGCTTTGGTTTTTCTAACAGTTATTATTCTTCTGATTTTTGTTCATTTTTATTTTCCATTCATTCTTTGTCTAAGTCTACCTTCTATAAGGAGGTTGCTCTTGATCCTCTTTGGCAGAAGGCTATGAATGAAGAACTTTTCGTACTACATAAAACTGGGACATGAGATCCTATAATTTTGCCTATTGAAAAACTAGTTGTTCGTTGTCGATGGGCATATAAGATTAAACCAAAGTTGATGGTTTTATTGTAAGATATAAAGCTAGATTGGTTGCTAAGGGTTTTGCACAGGAATATGACATTGATTACGTGGAGACATTTGCTCCTATTGCAAGGATACTTATTGTTCGTACATTAATTATTGGAGCAGCTATTCGCTAGTGAAAATTATTTCAGATGGATGTCAAAGAATATTTTTTTGAACGGTGAATTGGCAAAAGAGATTTATATGGTTCCTTCTCTTATCTCTCTCACATTCTAGATGAGGTATGTAAACTCAAAAATTTTTTGTATGGTCTTTGAACAGGCTCCTCGAGCTAGGTTTGTGAAGTTCTCTACTGTGATATTTGACTTGAGTTTTCGTTCAAGTGATCATAATTCTGTTCGTTTCCTTCGTTCTTTTTTTGCTGGTTAGATTGTTCTCCTCTAATATGTTGATGATATGATTATCACTGAGGATGATTTCGAGAGAATTTTAGTAGTGAAGGCTTAGTTACAACAACAGTTTGAAATGAAGGATCTTGGTCCCCTTCGATATTTTTTTGGACATTAAAGTGGTTTCGTCCCCGAAGGTTTATCTTATTTCTCAGTCAAAATATGCATCGGATGTTATCCATAGGGTCCGATTAACAAATTCTTGGACTGTTGAGACTCCTCTTGAGCTTAATATGCACTACATTTCTTTTGATGGGGTCCTTTTGGCTGATCCTATTTTGAATCGGGTACTTGTTGGCAGCCTAGTCTATCTCACAATTACACGTCCTGATAAAGCATATGTCATTCATATTGTGAGTCAATTTGTCTATTCTCTAACAACAATGTACTGGACTATAGTTCTTCGCATTTTACGCTATCTCGGAGGCACTTTACATTAGTGTTCGTTGTAGACAATGTCACAGTTACATTAGTATTATCTTATTTCCTAAAAAAGCAAGAAGTAGCCAATTGTCACTTATTCTACTACTAATGATGAATATCGCGCTATGACTACTTTCAGAGATATATTGGTTGAGATGGTTACTTGCCGATTTAGACGTTTTCTTTTCTAGTCCTACTCCTATGTATTCTGACAACAAAAGTGTCATTCATATTGCACACAACTCTGTTTTTTATGAATGGGCTAAGCATATCTAGATTGACTTTTACTTTGTGCGCTACCATCTTCATAGCTTGAGACTATTTCTTTGCCATTTGTTTCTTTCACTATGCAATTAGTTGATTTCTTCACGAAATCCCATACTTCGTTGCATTTTCGTTTTCTTTTTGACAAACTTTTGATACTTCTTACCGCCCAATCATGAGTTTGAAAGAGACTGTACGATTATAATTATATTTATTTATCATTTAGGGTAGTCTAGTTTTTTTCCCTTAATTGTAGGGTTCCTTATATATAATCTCTTGTATTCACTTTTTATTATTATTGTATATTACAGTGTTGCATATGGTTTTTCTCTTCTTCTATCCTCCCAGTGTGTGACTTCTTTTCTTTACACTAGTTGATCTATATTTTCACATCCAATGTCTGGTATGAATATTTGGCCCCAACTTCTTACATCCAACAAAAAAATTTTGGTTTCCTTTAAGTACATCCCTCAACCCAAGGTCCGTGACACATTCATCGAGAATAATTTGTTCTTTGAGCATTCTGTAGTGATATAAACTGTCTCACTCAACAGTTATGTTCACAACATGTGAATAAGTGAAATTAGAAGGCCAACATGGATGACTAGCAAAAAATATAAAGATGGAAACACAATTGTCCACATCCATTAATGTTAGAGGTGACATCAGTTAAGGACCAAGTGAGGTTGTGTTTTTCTTTTTGGATAGAGATCAGAACTCTAGAGCCACAAGGGGAGCGAACCCTGGGGCCAAGGATGTTAATGTGGTTCCACCTATGTATAGGCTCAAATCATGCTTATCAAAAAGGGGGTATGGGTTCAAGTTGATAGGAAAATTAACAAAGTCAATATTTTAGCAGTGTTAAATCATCCAACTCAAATCCAATTGATAATGAGCCAAGAGGTCTAATGGCCTATTCTAAGAAAATAACTTATTACTAATTCTAACAACCACTACTCTACCAACTTACTAAACTTGCCTTCTCACACAGGCACCTAAGCCCATTTTTGGATGCTTATGCAGTCTTGGTATGTTGCGTTGTCACTTGCCAACAAAACATTGATCCGACAAATGCACCTATCACCAGCACCCAAAGTCAGTATAACATAGCAGACTTTGAATTTGCTTCCCAGCAAAGATGGTCGGCATTCATATCCAAGATACAAACATATATTAGTTAAAAGCTGCCATGATTGCTCCCTAGAGCAGCAGTCTAATCCTCATTACACGAATTCCAATTACTAATTGCCGTTAAAAGTGTTGTCTAACTGGAAAAACAGTGTATATTTCATTCCAAATTAAAGGTCAAATTTATTTTTCTCCACAAAATAGCAAACAGTAACTGTCAGCACAACTTCCAAAATCCAGCTCTTCTCATCAAAATTATCAGAGTATTTCAAGAAAGATGAGAGTGTTTGTAGTTATATGAGTTAGCCTATCTAGAATATGGTCAGTTTGTCCTTCAGTCCTCAAAGAAACTCTTCACTGTTCTTAAGATGTTCTTATCCACACACTCCACATAAAATTTTCTTCTCACTTGGAATCCCTTTTACTTGTTTCAATTTCAAATGACCAGTATATCATTCTACTTTTTGTCACTTGCTTCTTGAGCTCCCATTCTCTTTCAATATTCCATAAAGCCATTTGAAACAATGTTAGTATGGTATTGGGTATTAATTTTTTTTTTTTGGATAGGAAACAAAACTCTCATAGATTAAGAAGGGTGAACAAACGAGGTGGACAAGAAATCAGCCCATACACTTGCAATCCTTTCTTTTTCATAGGTTATCCACACCCTCCAAATGAAATTAAACGCCATCAAATTCCACAATTTCTAGAATCTGTGACTCCATGTTTAGTGTTGACTTCTGATGGGCCCGACCCAAGGCCTAACTCAGATAATGGTCCCGGCCCATATCAGGCCCAACTTCGATAGTGGGCCCGACCCAGAACAAACCTAGATCTAATCAGGCTCACCAAAACCCCGAGAGCCACGCCATCCTAAAGTCAAGGAGTCAACAATGCCATTAGAGAGCCTCATCCACGCCATCCTAGAGTGAGGAGGTCTATCTCACCATCCTAGAGTGAGGAGGTTTGCCACGCTATCCTGGGACTTGGTCTTGAGAGGAGATCTCCACACCTTCTTAGCAACTGGCTCACCTATTACGGGGATAGCACCCACTCTACCAAATCAGTCTTTAAGGCGCCTCAATCTGTTACAAGACGCCTATAAATTGTAAGCTCCACCTATACATGGGGGCATTTCTAATATCTTGTATCTCACATATCACTCACACTTGAGCACCAAACACTCCTTGAAGCAATAAAACACTCGGGCCATCCTAGCCCTTCATAGTAGAGTAGGTCACCTTGATTGAACCACTTAAATTGTGTTTTACATGTGTTGTCTCTCCTTATCTATTTATTGCATTTATTACTTGTTAGGTGGTGCATCAAATCAATTTGTGTATCATCAACTTTTACATTGATGGCAAGCATTGGTTGTGTAACTGCAATATGCCTAATGAGGTATCAGTTTGTTACACCTATATTATGCCTTTTTGATGAAATGCCTAATAATAGCATTATTAAGTAGCATACTCACATTTCTATGTTTGACTGCTTTGGCTACAAGTTTGGAGGCTTTTCTAGTTGCACAAAATACTTTATCCCTAAATTTTAACAGAATGCAAAAGGTTAATGTTGCTAATGCCTATTCATAGGCTTGGCAATTTCAAACAAGTTCTATGAAACTTGCACGAATCGACACAAAATCAGTGGGTTTAGGTTTATTTTTAATGGGTTTACGTGATAAATAGATGGGCTCGTCAAACCCGTTTAATAAACGAGTCGTTCTCAGGAAGAACACCATAATCCGTTTATCAATTGTCAACGTGTTTAAGTCCTAGTATAAAAACAAAAAACCCTAACCAATTTCTCAATATCAAATCTTTCGTTCGCTTCCCTCTCTTCAGCCCCCTCCCCCTCTCAAAGCATTCTCACAGATCTCTTATCACTCTGACAAATTTCTTATCTTGCTCTCTCTCTGCCTTGAACTCTCTCTCTCTCTACCTTGAACTCTCTTAGATCTCACAAATCTCTCATATCTTACTCTCTGCCTCCAACACTCTGGTTTCCCGTGGGGTATGGTGGTGGTTTGATGGTTGTGGGTTGGGCGTAAGTGTTGGTTTGGGGGTGCTGGATTTGATGTTTTTTGGGTTGTGGGTATAGCAGTTGCTTGGTGGGTGGTGCCACTGGTGGTCGGTTCACTGAAACACACACAAGCTGCTTGTAACCCTAGGCTTGTTTCTTGTTTTTCAATTGGTTATGCAAAGTGTTCATCAAGAGTAGCCTGCACTCAATGATGCGATTTTGATATATTCTCTAGTTCCTCGTCTGGTTTGCTCAATAATGAAATTTTGTGTTGTTCTGAATTTGGGTGGATTCAAGTGTGTATCACATTAAGACACGACACTAAACCGCTTAACACGACCCAATTGCCAGGCCTACCTATTTATCAGGCTGGTAAAATAATGTTTCCCTAGTAGGACACCTGAGCAAAGAGGTGATATAAGGGATTTGTAGCCAAGATTTTGTCTCGCCCATAAGGAAATAACTAATTTGTTATTCCTTCAGCACAGGGCTTGGCCATTGACTCATTGCAACCCCCATACTCGATGAAGGCATCTGAACTATTACATCAATACCTTGAATGAAACTACCATTGTTAACGAGGAAAATACACATTGTAATTTTTTACAAAATTGTGTCATATTATAAGCAGGTGTCAAAATGAAAGGTAATGAAATAAAACAAAGCATGGAGAGAATACAAAAAGTACCTCTGCAAGGAGGCCACTGATTTGGTTGTCAGATTTTGATAGTAAATCCAAGGCATCTGATAGCGATGAATTTATGATAAATTTATCTTGATTTTCAGAGAATAAGATACTGCTGCATTCTTGAAGCCGGTTGCGAAGAATTTCACATTCAAGAAGCAGCTTCCTACGAGCACTTTTTGCATGCTCACTTCTTTGCTTTTCTTGTTGAAAGAGTTTCTGGAAATAGACACAGAATTTCACCAAGAGAAGAAAAAGTTATCCAACATGAAGTAAGTTGTCCACGGATAGGCATCTAAAAGAGGATTAACATATAAAATAAAAAATATGATAACTAAACCTCTAAATTCTCTTATACCAGCTAAGTATGAAAGAGACAGAACCTTACAGCCCAGGAGTTAGATGGACAATGCTTAGTAAATTCAAGAATCAAATAATAATATTGTTTAGGAAAGCCTAAATGAAAGAACCTTAGAACAATTTGATATATTTCTTTGCAACTTAATTGGCTTTCAAGTCCCCAAATTCACCAAAACTCGCAACGGCTTTGACTCCATACAGTATGAAAAATACTTTGAAAAGAAAAATGATAATGAACTGCTTGCTTTGCTGGAGTAACAGACTACCTCTGCCTCAGATTTTTCCTTAAGCGATTGATCAAGCTGCTGCCTCAATTCGCCTTGAGAACTTCTAAGAGATTTAACCTCTTTAACAAGAACTCTAATATCTGCTTTTGATTTCGCTTCTAGTTCTTGATGTTGCTTCAGCAAGTCCTCAAGCTTCTGCTTACTGGGATGCAACTCCGTAGATGGCTTTTCATCCTAAAATGGTTTTGCATGTTGCTCATGAAATAGTCACTATACTTGATTGAGGAGACAAGAATGATAGTCAAGGAAAACATGCGACATGAAAATATAAACAACCTTTTGAGACTTCAATTTCAACTCCATTTCCAATGACTTTTGCCGAAGTTCCTCCATATCCCACTGCATTTTGGTAAATCTTTCCCTTTCAATCAAAATAGCCTGCTGAAGGTTTTCTTTACTTTTCTGCTTAGTCGTTTCAAGTTCCACTTCCAAATCCTTGACCTGGGTAGAGGCAATTAGTTATTGTGTTATATCTAGATAATTGATTTTGGACACAAAACCAATAACTGCTAAAATTTAAATGAACATTATTACGTAACAAATAAGGTTTGCTTTGTTTTGCTACCTAACTCATTCCCAAATGCCAAAGCACCATTCATCTCAAGAGTTAGCTGGGAACCATCACACCGCTATCATTGATACGTGAAGAAGGCTCTGAAATACTGCCTCTAACCATTTTATGTCATGGGATTATTTGGTGTCAGAGGAGTTAACACTGGGAATTCATTTCATTTCATATAAAAGAGCTGCTCACAAGAACGGTTGCAATTGAACTAGAGGCATGGTGAAGGATTTCTTACAATAAAACAGGAGTAGTTTGACTTGTTATAATAGCTTGAAAATATAAATAGAATCTGGTAACTCCAAATTTAAGCTTGTTGTTTCTACAAGCAGTTTCCTTAAGTTATACACCTGCAATATCTAACATCCTACCATCATTGGTCTCCTCCCAGTTTAGAGTACTCTTCCAACCAATTTTTCACCCTGATGATGTCAATAGGATGTGTTGTTAAAAATATGCCTCAAATTCCTAATTCAGTAATAATCCTAATGCCAATGAACCAAACATTTGGCTCACTCTTGGAAATCAGGAGCTTGGCTAGGCACCTAGTCTAAGATCCAACGAATCTACTAGATAAGAATCTGATGCTATTTATACCAATCATGAATTTAGTTGAACTTTGCATAGTAGAGCCTGTCCCTTTGGATTTACCTCCCATGGCTTCACTCAATTTCTCCCCTAAGACTCATGACGATTTTCCTTCGTTATCTAAATGTATTATATTCTTACTCAACACCCTAAAACAATACCATGATTTTGATCTTGCATAGTAAGATTGTGAGGAGGCAAGCAAAAGACAAGGAGAAAAACCAAGATGCCAAGCTTTGTGTTCCTCCTCAATTTTCATCTCAGAATTCAACAAATGAATAATGACTTATTGGAGATGATAAGCCAAGGTGGAAATGGTGGGAAAATTTTAAATTCTATTCTCTTTATATCATGAGTGCCATAGTTACAAATAAATTGGTCACTAATATAGTAAAAGAACAAGATTTCTTGAACCTGCCACATGTTGTTTGTATGCACTCTGTTTGTATGTTCCCTTGAAAACCAAATGCATCAGGGCACTCAATCCCGAAGGAGAAATTTGATGCAGGAAAAGCTTCAAGGCTCCAGGCCTCTTTTGATCTGCATCAAGATTCCTTAAATGGCCTAAACCCTTCCCTCCATAAATTTTGCAACTCATAAAATCATAAGGGGAGACAATATGTTTCAAGGAGTAGATGCTCTGCTATCAATAAATCCAAATGTGTCGAAAAAATTTCACCGACTATGAGTAATCAGGAAAAGAATATCAAGGGAAATTCCAAGAATTCGCCAATCTACCATGAAATGGTATAAGCCCTTGCCCTTCAGAAACACCGAAACAGAGGAATAAAAAAAATCAAAATTTCTGCTAGATCCCCAAGTCGATGTTCACCTGTTTGAGGTGATCCAACAAGCTTAAAATGCTTGATTAAGCTTCTGATGATGATAATGCTAGACTGCTAAGTAGAGCATCTGCTGAATCTTTATGTAAAATGGGGACAGAACTTGCTAGAGGGCACTTTTATCCTACTTATTTAGACATTCTTCTCGTTTTGCTTGCTGTGGTATTTCCATTCTTTTGCTGTTTTGTCTAAAAGGATGTCTCATTCTTCCTCTAATCGTTTCTTCCCTTCCATAAATCTGGTTTATGATAATATAATAATATATGCTGCAAACAGACTTTGTTTCCCAATTCATGCGTCTCTATGTTTATGACCAGAATTTGTTTCCCAAATTTTGTGTCTACATTTTTTTTTCGTAACTAGATTTTTGTCTTACACTTGGTTTACTTAAAAAACATGAAATTTTTATAAGATCATAAATATATTTTCTTGTTTTGTCAACTAAATTATTCATCATCAAGCAACATAAATTATGGATAACTCCCTGGTTATGCCTAATAAATTAGTCCATTATGCAAACATACAAGAGTTTAGTAATGATCCTGATGTAGGACAACAAACGAACAAAAAAAACAGCACTCTTATGAGACTATGAACAAAAGTTGTGAACAATATTGTAGGGGATAATCGTGTCAATTTGTGTGCTAGGGTTAGATAAATTAAAGGGAAAAGGTGTAGGGGTTTGTAGATGGTGTTTAAGGGTATAGCTATGAATATATCAAGTCTAGTGAAGGTGTTTAGAACTTGGATACTTGCAGAAAATTTAAAGAAGAAGAAAAGAAAACTAAGAATCACTCCAAGGGTTACTTCGGTTTCACACCTAGGGTTTTGAATTGCATTATACAATCCTAAAAGTATATCATTTCTGAAAATTCTGAAAAATCTCTCTTTTAAATTAAACCATTACATCTTTATGTATAGACTACTATTGAAAAATTTGATTCAAGAAGAGGAAAGAAAACAAAAAACAAAAAACAAAAAACAAAAAACAAAAAAAAAAAAAGAAAGAGAGGAATTGTATTATTGCCACATTAGTCTGGTAACAATATAACAATAAAAATAAAAATAAAGAATAGAAACCATCTATAGTCAGGCAAAACATAATAGGAAAATAACTAAACTACCCCTAATACAAAAATACTCTCTATCATCTGCTCTCAAATGCATGATGTGGCAGAAAATATTACGAGTTTGCAAAGAAGAAAATGGAATCGTAAAATGGTATAAGACTTTGTAAAGAAATTTGCACAAAATGACAATCAATCTCATTATTCTTTGTACACTCATGGAATGCATAATTATGGGCAATCTAAATTGCACTCATGTTGTTACAATACATAGGGGTAGGAGTAGACAAACAAATGCTAAGATTAACAAGTAAGTAATCATTGCAACCATACTATTTCCGATGTGGTGGAATCCATAACACGATCCTCAACCTCAGGAGATGAACGAGAAACTACAATTTGTATTTACTCTTCTAGGAAATAAGAGAATTACTAGTAAAAAGATAGAAATCAGTGATAGATTTACTATCCTTAGAGTCACCAATCCAATCAGCTAGCATCAAAATAAGCACAAAGTCCCAACGAATAAGAGAAAAATAATAGACTTTGGTACAGAGTACCCCGAAGATAGCAAATAATTCGAATAATAGCAGCCTAGTGAATAGTGGTATGTAAAGCAACAAACTGACTAACAATATTAATTGCATAAGAGATGCCTGGGCAAGTAAAAGTAAGATAAACTAAACTATCTCCACTGTGGTGGAAGCGATAGCACGATCCTCAGTTTCAAAAGATGAACAAGCAACTACAGTTTGTTTTTTACTATTCCAAGAAATAAGAGAATCACCAATAAAAAGACAGAAAGTAGTGGTAGACTTGCTATCCCAGTCAATACTAGAATAAGTACGGAGTTCCAACGAAGAGGAGAAAAATAATAGGCTTTGGTATAAAGTATCCCAAAGATAGCGAATAATTCAAATAACAGATGCCAAGAGAATAATGGTAGGTGAAGCAACAAGCTGACAAACAATATTAACTGCATAAGAGAAGTCTGGATGAATAACTACATGATAAACCAAACCGACAACAATGACGCAGTATGTTAGAGAATATTTTAGTATTAAGGGTAGTTTAGTTATTTTCCAGTTGTTTTGCCCTACTATATAAAGTTTTGATTCTGCATCTTTTATTATTAAGTTGTTAGCAGAGTAATGTGACAATAATACAATTCTTTTCTGTTTTCTGTTTTCTCTTTTCTTTCCTTTTGTTGAATCAAAGTTTTCATCATATCAGAGCAGAATTTCAATTCTTAAACACAACTACAAAATAACTAAATTACCTCTAATACTAAAATACTCTCTAACAACTATGACCCATTACAACAAATTTAAAAAATTACAAAAATACATCTGACTCTAGAAACATAAAAAGAGACCTAAAATAAAAATTTCAGCAAACCAACTTAAAGTTACTCAAAAATAGGACCCAACCATATTCAAATACAATCATGTAAGGTTCCATTTGGGTCCCTACATGATAGGCTAATGTATTTTAGGTCAAATAGATTTTCACAGCTTTGAATTTGTTTCTCCTTGAGCATCTTATAGACCGCGTCAGATCCTTAATGTAAATCGTTCATGAAAATTCACTTGTTTTTCCTCCCAGTATTTTCATGCTAATCTCTACTCCATCGTGCATGCACTTAATTAGATTGATATGCGTGGATAATCCTCCTCTTTTCCTCCGCCCCTCCCCCAAAACCCAACCCCACCTCTATATCCCTTCAACATTATCTACGGAAAGGATCATATTACCTGCTTTCTGAAGTCGATGGATTGGATTTCAAAACTCAATGACAACCATAGATTGGTAAAAGGGAAAGGGAGGAGAAATCTTGCGAAATACCAATAGAATTGCATCCAAAGAATCACATAATTAATTTTGGGTACATGATACATGAATATTATTGTACATTTTCTTGTATTTTTCATGATTTTTTCAAAAAAAATTAGGCCTTCTATTTAGCATTTTGAGCTTATCGGCCAATATCGAGTCGTGCTGCCACGACCGACATGTGTCAATATCTTCCAAGTTGATGGCCAATACCACGATGTTCAACAATGCTCAACACTAACAATTTTTAGTCTTCTTGTATTGATCATTAAGTTATAATTAACAAGTGATAATCAGGTAAAAACTTCATCTGAAATTTGTATACCATTGATAACCTATATATCTGATGCAATAGCCTGTACCTAGAAGAGCATAAACTTACCTTTGTAGATAAGTAATCCTTCACAGCTATTTCTTGATTTAATCTTGATATAAGATCCTCCATGTCCGTTTTTGAGGTAACCAACCTCCGTTGCATCGTCAAAAGAATTCTGTTCATTTTCTGACGCTGATCTAATGGAAGAATCACATGCACATCACTTGGGAACTGTAAATCTAGGTTGCTTGAAATTTCCATGGTTCTAGAAACCTCAGCACCTCTAGGAAGGTCGAGGGAGCCATCCGCAAATGAATTGGGAAATGCTGAATTTGACACTTCACTACCTTTTTGAGAACTCATGTCGCTTCCAACACTCTCGTTTGAAAGCTTTCGAGCATGATGAATTAACCTACCTTGCTCTGGTTCAGGCAAGATTTCCCTTGTATCTCCAGCAAAATAAGAAGCTTTAGAAGTGATTCCATTGTTTGTGTAATTCTCTACTATAACATTATTAATCTTTCTGGCATGGACTTTATGTCTTGGAAAACCTTCAAGCTGCTCTAAAATAGCTTGTCCCATAAACAAGCCCTCGTCAATATTGGACATGCCATATTTTGCAAGCTTTTCTATTGAACTTGTCAAATCTTCATCCAGTGACAGATCCTCCGTTCCATCTTCAGAATTGTTATCCCTTCCGAGGCTTGGTGTTCCGACCTCAGATGTCTCAAAGGCAGTATCACTACCATAATCTGATGCAAGTGATGTACCACCAGACACCACAGATATGCTTGAATTGTGATGTGCTTGTAATGAAGAAATTGTGCTGTTGGCGGAAGTATTTGCTTCTGAAACATTCTGGCTTTTATCTTGGAATGCTGAAAAGAACACAGTTATAATAAAAAGTCAAAACCCTAATTCATACAAAACTAAACTTAAACAAGGGTGAGAGAATATTAGGCTAACATATTTAATATCCCTAAGATTCAAAAAGATCTCCCATTTGGATTGAGAAAAACAAATTCTAAAGGATATGTGGTGCATTAAATACACATACAAGACCTAGCAGCAGCTTCAAGTTCAAGGAAAGATGCCACTGCAATGCTTCTTGATAACTCAATGTCAGAAAGTAGCTTTGACATCCACTCCTCCAAAGAACACCGCCTCTACAACAAAAGTAACCCTTTTGATATGTTAATTATTGATACAAAACTGCAGAATCAGTTTTTAGTTATCGAACAAGCAAGTTCAGTCAATATCATACAAAAGATAAGTAAAACCTTGTTTCAGATATATGAACAATAGTGCCATGCATGTGTTAACAATTCTCATCAACTCCCAGCAACTAATCCAACTTGCACAGTAACCGAAGTCATCCTTTGTTCAAGTGGCAATGAAATAGGTAAGTATAATTATAATACAAATGTAGCCTTAAATTGCACCACTTTAAAAATTTAGGCCTAGAATTGAATCCATTCTTGACAGCAGTAATCATAGCAGCTATTCACATAAAGCCTCGGTCACTTAAAAAGCCCTGCAACTTGAGAATTTCATTCTCTTGGCGACAGGTCTGTTCTAATGATTGTCATATCCCAGATGCCAACTCAGTGAGGTCTATTAATCATTTAATCTGCAATACAACTAGTTAAGGAAAGTAACACGTAAAACTGACTACCTCCTCCAACAGAGCCCTGCTTTTCATTCTTAAGAGTCCCTTTGGTGGAGCTGGTGGGAGATTCTTCCGGGGAAATGCCTTTTTGAGCTGTAAAAGAGAATCACTTACAACATGATGGTGCCCAAATCAATTCACTTTATGGTATGAAAAGAAAAAAGCTAGTCTATTTGAGCAATGATGAAGGTACAAACATATCATTACTCTTCCATTTGTACACACACACATGACTTACTGCAGCAAATAACTTCAAGAAATCGTTAAATCTTCTTAATACTGCTCTTGTAGCTGTAACCCCTTCAGGTGATTGTATTCCAACCAAAACCCTGTAAAACTGTTCTTTAAGAATGTTAAGACAGTATTAAAAGAATTATACGATCATATTGATATGGACTCAAATATTAACTCAATTATTAGAAGAAAAATGTCATTCTCATTCCTGGAAGACGTAATATATTTACTTTGGTCCTGCCTTACAGCAAGGGCCTTATAAATATAATGCAGAAAGCTATAAATACCCAAATGGACCTACTAAAGGTTGCTTTGTTTTCTAAGCTCTAGTGGCTCAATCGCAGCAGTAGAAAAGCCTCCCAACTCAACTTAGAGAAGGATTCCTTGTAGTTACAAATTCAACCAAAAAATTTCCCTCCTACTTTACCCTGTAGCAGCATTTATCACCACAAAATATTGGGGAATTGTTGGAAGTTGACAAAGGCTATATGATGACAACAATTAATTCCACCCTTATTCCAGAACAGAGAAGCATGCCTCCAGCTTCCAAATCTCATAGTAATTGTCATTGAATTACAATCAGAGAATTATATTTTTATTAAAGGGAGATAAGATACTTGACTGTGCATAGTAGGAAACAGAATCTATGTTGTAAAAGAGAATTAAAACAATACCAAACAAATTAAACCCCATAAATTGCATGATTTGGTCTTTGAATTTTCCAAATAGTTAATCTAGCTAAAGGACAAATTCTTTTAGTTCCAAGTTTCCAACATAGAAACATCAAACATGACAATGAATAAAATGGTATTATTCACCACACTTATTTGATACCAAAATCAATAAGTATAATTAGCTAACAATTCAGCAAGACTAAATAACACGAAAACATGTAGTTGCCCATATCTTGCAAGTAAATTCATGAATACAGTCAAATGCCAAAAGGTGGCAAATACCCATCATCTAACCCTTTGCATAAATAAACATTCGAGAGTCGTTCAATTTGAATACCACTACAGGATCTGAATCTCTTGATTTCGGAAGAACAACCCAAGAAGGTATCGCAACACAATAACTCCATCCTGTGTGAGGATCATGCGGCCAAACAGTATCCTGCCCAATCTACAAAAAAAAGAAGAAAAATTTATCAATAAGAACTATAATCAGAACCGGGGTACAACTTACAAGACAGCACAAGTCTCTTATCGACATAAGAAACAAATGAGGTCCATCTATTGCCTTAATTTTAAAAAGTATTCAACAAATTTAAAACCACCTCTGCCACCATAGAACAATAGATATAGAAACTGGGCTGGAGTACAAGTTTCAATGAAAACTTCCGATATAAACATCACTGCATTAGTTACATGGTAAAGGAGGCCTAAATCCAAAGGAACTTTGAAAAGTAGCGCTGCATAAATATGACCAGAGTTTTAATACTACCTAACCTCTGAACGAACTTGATTTCTTTCCATGGTCAACTGCACTTTGTCATCTGGCTTTTATAATAATCTCCATCAAAAAGCCATCTACTTACTAATACTTCAATAGCTAAGATAAATCTAACTATGAAACTATTTGATTCAAGATAATTTGTAGCTTTTTGCAGTTATTGATACTTGTCAACTACATCAAATTAAACAAGGAACTATACTCTTCACAAACCACTAGTGAAGCCATAATAGGACTAAATGAGCGATAACCCCCCTTAGTTCTGGTTCTGTTTCGTATCAAGTAGGGGTCCTTTGTTTGGCGCATCCCACTTATCTCTTATCTTGCTTTGGAAATTATGTCCTTTAACTTTCGTTAATTTAAAAATGCTATTAAGTTCAACTGTTTTTGATATGGCTCCTCTCGACCCCATATTGTGTAGACTCTTACTTGGCTCCCTAGGCATTAATTCTTGGCTTTACCCCTCTCAAATGGAAGGACACTCCAAGATAAATATACTACCAAAAGTATTTCGAAAGGACATGCTTTCAAACATTATTCCTTCAAGTTAACATTGTTTTTGGAAACCTTGCTCATCTCAAATTTGATTTTCACATATGTTTTGAGAATCAAAATTTGAATGACGGATAAAAAATAGGAGAAACTAGGAAATAATCAATTACTTTTACCTCAAGTAGAATCACAGATGATGGCCTTATTAACTAGGATATAGATTTTACCTCATTAAATTGTTAAATATGGTCAATAAAGCTCTACTAAAGTGCTTAACCTCCTCACTTATCAGTCAAGTTTTCCGTTCAAATGATCCAAATGCCTTCCATGAGCACTTCTGTAAATAAATCAACCAAGTTTTCCCTTCAGATGATCCAAATGCCTTCCATGAGCACTTCTGTAAATAAATCAACCAAATACAAGTGCAGCTTTCTGAATATGGATGAAAACCTTTTGTTCCAACTTCAAACCTTCCACCCCCACCCCAACCCCCAACACACACAAAAAAAAAACCCATCCACCTAGACACCCAAACAACTACTCGAAGTGCATGAAGAAGAAAGGTGGCCCGCCCTTTGCAATATTTTATGGGGGAATTAACGATCCAAAATCCAAACGTAGAATAATTTTTTGGGCCTCACTTCAATCGTGTGGTACAAGAGAAAAATGTTGAGGATGATAAGTGGGAGGGTCCGGCATTCAAATTTGCAGTAACTAATGCCTAATGTTGGTGTCGTACCCTTTCCATCCCTGTCGGTCCTCTCGACTGAGAGAGACCGCACTAGGCAATGACCCTTTTACTTCTAAAGCAACGGCCTTTACAATTAAAAGAGCTGATGATCAGCTCACAACCTGCATTTGGTGTTTTACCCTGTCCATTCTAAAGCAATGGCCATTACACCTAAAGAGCTGATGATCAGCCCACAACCTGCATTTTCTAGAACAAAGCACAATCAAGCGAAAAAAATCAAGCACACTAATATACAGTCAAGTCTGCCAGATCGCACAATACACTTTTCAGCAGTAAGCAATTGCATTAGCTGGTCTCTTTCGTTGTGAAGATATAATGATCGCGAAATTAGACAAGTGAAATTCAATTTTCTTTGTCATAAAAAAATTCGATCAAGCAATCAAATAATCTTCTAATACAATGAACTAAAAGTACAGAGTCATAAAATTTCTTCAGAAAATACGACATTCCAATGAATTTCAGGAAATTGATCATACCCATTTACGGGGCGGAGGACTCCAATCCATACCCAGAGGCAGAGGCGAAGTCCCATCGTGTCTGTGCTTCGGAGGACTTTGCCTCTGCATAATTCAATCTCTCTCTCTCGCTCTTTCTCTGTGTAAATCTCAGACTTTCTCTCTCTAAAACCCACTTTCTCTATCTAGAAATCAAGGTCATATTGACGGGAAACAAGGGTCTCGGTGATCGGATCAGAGGACAGACCTAACCACAGCAAGAAGAAGAAGACGACGACTCGGAGATGGAAAGGTAGTTGAGTCTGCAAATTCGTGCTTGCCTTGTGATGATCACCCCCCAATTCGGCGCAGGATAAAAACGTTAACGTTGGACGTGGCTAAAAGGAGCCAAAGAGTGTCACGTGCTTCGTTGCTCCCTCTACCTGATAATAGGTAAAAGCAATGTAATTTTACCTCTTTTTCTTCTTTTTGAACAAAATGCATATTTCACCGAGGGGTTAATTTTGGATCGATTAGTAATTTATTGATCTAATTTATTTTATTATCTTAATTTACTATAACTTTTTGATTGATTTGTAGGTCCATCAAATATTAACACTTAATGCTAATCTAATGGTTCCAATAAAATTATATTATTAAGTGAACAAATTAAATCAGATTTTTAAGTTTAAAAAACATTACTCTTTTAGTATTTCTGAGAGTGTTTTGGATTCAATTTTCGGTGTTTATCAAGCTTAACTAGTATTTGTGTTTTGTAAATAATTATAAGTCTCTCAAATTTATTCTGCGAGATTCTTGGGATAACGTGATAGTATTGCATGTTCCCTTGTGTTTAAAGGATTGAGTAATCGTTTCTCTTTGGAGTTTGGAAGACTATTTTTTTTGGGTTAAAACTAAAACAATTGAAAAAGACATTAATTACACATAGAATTTAAAATCTAGGTGTACTAAAACAGTTACACTTACAATTACATCAATATATATATATATATATCTATATCTATATTTATACTATTATAAAAGGTCAACAAAAATGAAAATTTTTTAATTAACTATACTAACCTCAATAAACCACATGATATAATATATATGTCCACTAGTTTTCACGGTTTTGTTTCTTACAGTACCTGCTTGAATTATTTTCCTGTTGTTCCCAACTTACTAATATCTCCCTTAATGTATGTATGGTATGTGAGTGAATGGGAGTGTCACTCTCCTTTGGGATGATATCAAAAGAAATGGCAAGGAGAAAATGGAGTGGGATGAATAAAATGTGTGTGTGTGTTAACAAAAGTGCTCCTCAAGCGCAAAGAGTCTTTTGAGTGTCGTGCTTTACTTGGAAAAGTATTCCAAGGTCGTCTACTCAGGGAAGAAAGTGAACCATCATAAATGTGATTTTTATTAAAGAAATGAGAAAAATCATTTTGTATTGGAATTTGGTGATGGTTTGAGTTGTGATAATGAAATGAAAACAAATGTTGACTAATTCAAAGAGGTCATTCCAATGAGAATCTCAATTCAACTTAAAACCTTCCTCTACTGGTGCATAGATGAACGATTGATTTGTGGGAAGCTAGAAACGAGATGATGAGGATCCAAACATAACCCGCGATCAGGCTTACGGGATATCAAAGACTCACAACCACATCCACTCTCAACCCAATCAAACCGAACTATCGTACACCGAGAGGAGGAAAGACAACGAGTTGAAATGACATACCCAAGAGGAGGTCTCCCTTGGATTAGCCAACTAAAAGCTTAGCTACTCATAGTTAAAGTAAAGACAACAATTAAATGGGAAGACATTATGAGGAAATAAATTTTAGAACTACGCATAAACGAAATGCATCAATATAAACGATCTTCGACAAAGAACGAGTGAATCACGTTCCACCCTTCACGGCTTTGGTGAAGCTCTAGAAAAGTGGAAGAGTTTCACTCCTCTAAGGGAAGAAAGAAGCTCTAAAAATGGAAGTAAAATAAAACAAGACTTAAATTAAAAGAAAGCAATAATTAATTGGCGGGTATTCCACAACCAAGATATAATAACACAAATTAAAAGAAAGCAATACTACTTGGCGGATATTCCACAACCAAGAAATGATAATATCATAAAAGAAAGTAACAATACAAAGAAAGTAATACAAACTTGGAGGGTTTTTCACAACCAAGAGAAAAGCTATTAAGCATACAAAAAAATTAATAACAACTTGGAGGGATGTCTACAACCAAGAGCTCTAGCAAAAACTTATTTTTCTGCAAGCCACAAAGGGGTGATATTTATAGGCTTATTTACAAACTCCAAGGGATAACATTTACAAACCCCAAAAATACCATTCACAAACCCAAGGGATGATATTCACAAGTTTCCAAATGTTGTCATTCACAATTTTCCAAAAGTTGTCATTTACAAGCTTCCAAAAGTTGTCATTCACAAACTTTCAAAAGATGACATTTGGATTACTTTAATCTCTTTTTGTCTAGAACTTTAATAATTATCATCTTAGAATTTATAGTCTTGGCTCCCCGGTAGTTTGTAGCTTTGACGCATAAAATCCTGAAAAGAACAACAATTAATGCATTATTCCTAATTCACACACTAACCTTAATCGGTCAATTTTGATTAGTTTAACTTTGTTTAACTAACACAATTGACCTATTAATTTAATTAAATTATGCACTAATTAGGATTAATCAGTACCCTTGGGAAAATGTTTTATGCCATGTAAGGTAAGTGGCTTACTTATAAGCCCAATAACTTTTCCTTCCTTAACCGATGTGGGATACCAGGATCTCACAATCCACCTCTCTTAGGATTACACGTCTCCGTGCAGCAGCTCGTTAGCTACCTGCTCGCCCACTACACGCGAGCACAACAGAACCCACACTCGATCCAAGCGAGAGTCGACTCTGCTACCAATTTGTAATACTATTATAAAATGTTAACAAAAGTGAAAAGCTTTTGATTGACCATAATTTGAGAAGTTTGGCTAGTTTGAGAAGTTAAATTAGAGGTTCACGGGCTTAGCAGTTCGGCTAGTTCACTCTGCAATGGAGGCTCTCGCTCTTTTTTCTTTCTTTTATTGCTTGAACGTTTTTCAGTGAAAATGTAGAGAAAATTATGATTCTGCCCCCACAGTGGAGGCGTTTTTCCGTATTTATAGAACTATTTCTTGTTTTGTGGGATTTCTGCCGAGATCCTTGACTTTCATGGCAGAATTCTTCTTGATTTTAGGAGTGAATCTTCATTAGTTGAGAGCCTTACGCCGGAACTCTTTCTTCCTATTGCTTCGGGGGTGCCCACTGTTCTCCAGCTATTCTCTTATCATTCCTGCTATTATTTTCTATGGGGTGAGTTTTAGCTCTGTTCCTCAAGGTCCTTCAGGCACCTCCTGGTCTGAGCTTAGACCCCGACCTCGTACTTAATTGGATTTCCTCTTGGGTATCATCATATACAATTGGCATTAACTTGTATGGTTGTACAACTTCTCTGTGTTTTTTTTTCTTAATGGTGCAAAACCTCTTAGAATTCTTCCTGCTTCGAAGTGTTAACTATATACCTTCTCTTTGTGGTTCTACAGATTCAAAGAATTAATGTAGAAGATGCATTGATTACATTAGTTAGACGTGGTAATGGGAGTACTTTCAGTTCTACAAATTTTCCCCTCTTTCATACGCTGCCTTGAGTTTGCAGGTTCAAGAAGTGCTTAGATTCCTCTCCTCCATCTGTTAATTCATCTCCTTTTATGTCTCATATATAAGGATGAGGGCGGACATTCATCAATAACCTGGTGGGTTGTAACTTGTTATTGGTGATTGGTTCGTGGGGATGCCGCTATTGGGCAAATTCGTACTCAACTACTGGGACATAAGCTCCTCTGACGAAGGTTTAGATGAAGGGTTGGTCTTAATTTTGTACTTACACCCTTTTTTTTGATGGTTGGTTGTGTTTATTTTTTTATGCATGTTATGTTTATTTTCGAGTGACAAGAAATTTATTTAGCTACCATTTTTAACTGCAACTTGGAGATTGTTTTGTAGGAATATTCGACATTGTCTGAGAATAAATTATAGGCTGCAGTTTGCTTAGGAATAGCAGTACTTTTTTTTTATTTATAGGATTACTGAATTTTTTTTCTTTATGATTTTGGCAGATGTATTATGGAGCAAATCTTATGACCATACCTTAATTTTGGTTGTTACTGGAAAAAATTTTGCTGCAAATTTTTGAGGTGAATTTGCTCAAGAAACCTATCTTATTAATCACTCTAGGGATGTGGAACCAAAAGAAAGAGATATTTGTGATGAAAAAAAAAATTAACAGGTGGTGAGGCAACCAACCATCAAATTGATTGGAAAAGCTAACTTGTATTTTTTTAGTCCTCGGCGATCCTTTAACTGAAGAAGATCCATAAGCCTTAAGCCTTTGACTAGGCTGTAAATGAAAAGCTTCAAACTATGTGTCTTGCCAATTTGCACATTTTGCTCTTTCAATTGCTGCATTGCATAGATTCTTACACTTCTGGTATGCTAGAGTTTTTTTTTGTTGTATGCATACAAGGGCGTACAAATGGTTGTATTTTGAGCATGTAAATTTGTTTAAAACTTAATTGGGTAAATTACACTAACACCTCCCATAGATTGGTCTAATTATAGAAAAACCCCTTCAATTTTTTAAAATTACAATGACAACCCTTATTATTTATCTACCCATTTCACAAAGTACCTGCATCATTATTTGTAATGTCAAAAAAGTGATTACATAATTAAATTTTTATACTTTAATACCTATATTACTCCTAAACAAAATTAGACTAACATGTTTATTTTTGTATCGTGTTCGTATTCTTGACGTCCAGATCTACGGTTCGTATTGGGTTCAACTCCACACTGTTGGGCTACCCATGTAGATGTGTTTCTATTCGTGTTGACCCATATCACTTAATTGAATTCATGCTCATACTTTTTTATAAACTAAAAATTAACTTAATAAACATATCAATAAAAATAAAGAGTAAAAATATATTTTTTATACAAAAATTATGTTAGCGCTTAATAAAAAATAACAAATAATTAATATTTTATTTTTATAATACCAGTTAAACATGTTGATCGTATCAATTTCGTGTTGTTCGTGTTAACATACAAAAGAGAAAATAGAAGAAGTTTGACACGAATAAACTGGTTGATCGTGTCAATTTCAGATTTGATGAGTTGAACCAAAAAATGACCAATTTATTAATATTTAAATATATGAGAGGATGATAAGTAAAAAATGATATATGGTAAGGGTAGTTATGAAAAATTACATTTTTTGTTATACTTGTTAAAGCATAAGACCTAATAGGAGTGTTTCTATAATTAGACCAATCTATATGGAGCGCCAGTGTAATTTACACAACTTAATTTGACTCATGCTTAATTGATAGTAGAATAATCAATTAATTTTTCATCTTCAAGACGCGGAGAAAGACCTGAACTCATATGAGTGGAAGTACTTCCAAAACTTGACTAGGACCTACTTGGACGTTTTAGTTACTTATATGACATCCTATGAGGGGGTAGCACTATACTTTTTTTATTATTATTTTTATTTTTTGGGAAGGGGAAAGAGGAGGGGGACTTGAATCCTTGATTTCAAAAAGACAAAGCATTCACAAGCCAAAGAGTACAATTTGACCAAAATATTATACTGATTAATGAAATTTATAATCAATCATGAGATGATATGCTCGGTCATTAATAACTTGAATTAATAATTACTCATCATGTGCGAGTATAACTTACCGTTAAAAATTATAACTTTCATTATTGATAACGTTTTGGGAGCAATCATATATTTAATCATATCTTTAGACATTGTAATTTACAATTCAAAAGTTATAACTTAACCTTAAGATCATAAATTTTAGTACGGTACCTTGTTCAGTACTATAATCTTCCCCTGCGGAGATGAAAATGTCTGAGTTGTCCCTGCAATCAATGAACCTATAATTTTTGTAGGTGTGGTTTTCAATTGAATTTGCCACCTTTATAATGAAAACCTTAGCCTAACTCCAAACAAAAAAAAAAAAAAAAAAATACAGAAAAAGAAAGAAATGAAAAGCTTAACCATTGAGTGTTATGTTGTTAAAGAATTGTTTGCCTATTGTTGTTGTTCACTTCTGAAGGAATCCGCTCTTCTTTTAAACGTCTTGATCTTGTTCTATTGTTGTGGTCATCTTTATAGACTGTCAAAACAAAAGACAAAAATTCTCATTCATTGATGTACGAATGCAATACAAGTGAAAATGGGGAAATGGCCACAAATTATCCGTGTCTCAATGTTTTGTCTGAAGAGGAAGCGCAAGGTGACAAGATAATGGCTGATTGGCTGTCCTTGGATTCAGTGATGATAAAAGCCAAAGAGCTTAAGCTTTAATCGCTGAACCTGGTTTTGTTGATGATTAATATAAGGAAGGAGGGAGTTAGGGATCGATGTAGTTATTTGCTTAAAATTGCTTCATTTGAGAGAGAGCAAGTCAATAAGAGTGCAAGTGGTGCTCCATTGTAAGTTATGTTTGTGTTTAGACAATCACACAATACTGCATAGAAAACTAAAAAGATTGTACCATTGAACAAATTCATTTTGAATATGTTGGTTTTTGTATTTGAACATCGAATTGAGTGAAAACCTTCGTTATTGGCTCAATATAAGCTAATATTTCAATATCCGTTCTACTATAGTCTAGCCTGTTTGGGAGTAATGACAACTTATCCATTAGGAGACCCAATGGATAACTAGCAGGATATTGAGCCTCCAAGCATAGTGGACTATAATATGATAAGAACACAACTAAAAAATATAACTCATAAGAGTGATATTATTAGAACCTAAAAATTTGACCTAATTTGCTGACCTGTTGATGTGGTTTTATTATAACCGCGGGATTAACACTAAGAGACTGTTTGGTATGTGGGTTTGGGGGGGTTTTGGAACATGGGTTGGGGACTAAATCACCTTAAACCCATGTTTAGTAACTATATATTTAGTCTAGGGTTTGAAATCTGGCGGGGTCATGAAACCCATGAGGCAGTGAGTATCATATGTTGGTTTAGGGGTTTCACATTTAAATGACATTTATACTATCCATACTCATGTTTTGATTAAATTGGTTAATGAGCACAATAGTCATTTATATACAAATATATTATCATAATAGTCGCATATCCCTTTGCATATCAAATATTATTATGAACAACATTAAATGTTGAATCTCATCTTTAGGTTTGGACCAACCAATTCAAACCCTTCCAAAAAAATATACCAAATAGACTCTAAGTTTTAATGTTTGACGGGACCCACAGTAAATCTAATGACTATAGTGAATTAGGTCAATAAATTAGATTTAAATAGCATTATTCAACTCATAATAGTTCACGTGCAACACACGTATGCACCAACTAATATACGTAAAAATATAATTCTGACTTGTAGAGATTTCTCATTATTAAAAAGACCTATTTTAGTCATCTTATGGAAGCTGCATGGCTAGCTATTAATGAAGTGGAATGAAAAGAAACTTAATACCATGCTTGAATGCTTTATTTTTTTTTTGCTATAGGGTATTTAAACTTGTGCCGACTAATTCTTTGTTCAACGGTTGGTCATTGTGGCTTGATTTAAATTAGTGTTCCTAAAAGGACATGATGAGGTGGTGTAAAAAATAATTAAACCTGAGATATCTGAATTATCAATGGTCATTCAATCACTGAATCAACCTTAAAAGTTTAATTTAATAATTCTTATATTCAATTACATCCTCCCAATGTTTTCAATTACCAGAACTAAACCAATTAATGATCATTTATTGCCATAGTGGGAAAATTTATGGTATCAAAAAAAAAATAGTATTGATATCGTCAATTACCACTTTGCATGGTAAAAATTATAACTTTATAATAGAAGTTACAATTACTAAAGGGAGGTCATGATCGATCACAGACACCCATGATCGATCATGAAAAACGCAATATCGATCCAAATATTCCATGATCGATCATGACATTTAAAGTTGTATATTGCACCTCAAAAAAATTATAATTTAACTTTAAAAAATTATAATTTTTAGTACCGATACCGCTAACAGTATCATATCATTTCCCTCTTATTTAAGGCAAAGGATAGTGTCGAGTTGGTTTTTGTCTTTGTAGGTAAATATTTTGGAGTTGACTACCATACATGGCATAAGCTTTTCGGTATGGTACTAAAAAGCTTTTGCCTACAAAAGGCTACATTTTGGCTACAGAAAGATGCAGTGAAAGCCATGTGTAAAAGCAAAAGCAAGGCAATCGAATTGACTTGTAGGTCACTTTGTACAAAATTACAACACTGATGGATGAGAGATTTACAACAGAAATGGGACAATTACAAAGATAATCATATACTTATAATATCATTGCAAGATTTACAACAATAATGACCACAATTACAAAGATAATGGTATCTTTATAGAATTATTGCGAGATTAACAACATTAGTGTGAGATTTACAACATTAATGGGTACAAGTACAAAAATAATGGTATAATTATAACAACAGTGAGAAATTTTGAACATTAATAGAAAGAACCACAAGGATAATGAGATATTTACAACAACAATAAAAAATGTACAATAGTAACGGGGATAAGTACAAAATTAAAGGCATATTTACAACAAAAGCGGGTAAATTTATGACAACATATTTCTTGTTAGTATTGTACATGTTAATTGATCCGTGTAAAGTAGGATCGATCATTATATGATAATTTACAAAAATGCCATAAAAAAGTAACATGTAGTGTAAGGAAAAAGGATTTTTGAACATTAAAAAAAGAAAGAAAAACATAAAGAATTTGATTGAATACTAGTATTAGTGATCGATCAAATTGTTACAGGTTGGTAATTTGAATAAAAAGTAATAAGTACTATGGAGGTCGGATTGATCAAGGAAAAAATATAATAGATCGGTATTTAGTAAATTTATTGAAATGCCCTCAAAAAGTAATGTATAGTGTATAAAAATAAAAAAAGAAAAGTAATTGAATTCGATCGATCACCAACATTTAGTGATCGATCATATAGTTGCAAATGTATTAGTTAAAGTACCAGAACTATATTATGTGAGTTTGTGATCGATCATTAATATTGACTGATCGATCATGTAGTTGTAAATTTGATAGTTGAAGTAGTAGATTTATCTACTATGGATTGTGATCGATTGATATAAAATATGATCGACCAACTGATGTTATGTTTTACTTAAATACTCGCAAACAATAAGTATTAAAAGTGTTGTAGTGGGGGGCTTTATTGTAAATTAAGTTATTAGGATACCCAAATAAATCTCTAAATCCTTCAAATTAGCTCTAAATCGCAGCTTATTCCAAACCCATTCCAAATCACTCAATTCCATTAAACCCTAAATTGCTCAACACCCTAAATCTCCTTAAGCGAAGTAAAACAAGAGTGAAATTTCCATTATGTACAAATTTGTAGCTTTGTTGATGGCGGGCGGGGGGAGTTCTTGCAATGTGAAACTCTTTATGGACAAACATGCTGAGAAGAGGTATGATACATTCATTGTTAAACGTCCTCTGTTACTTGATTGTGGTGTTTACCTAAAATATTTTCTGCTTGAAAATGAGATCATCTATTTGATGTGAATATGGAAGTTAAAGCATATGTTGGTCTAGTTAAGTTATTTTATGCAAATATGCATGAGTCCAAGGAGAATGATTTGACATTTAAGTCATTAGTTAGGAAAAAATCTATCACTGTTTTGTCTGATTTTATTTCAAATATATTAAAAATTGATAGATCAAACATTCCTAAGAATTCCATTGTCTTTCCATATGCAACTAAGGAGTAGTTCCCTGAAATGGCGATGGTTATTCGAGATATTTGTATTGGGAATGTCCATTGGGAGAATAAGAAAAGAAAAATTGCTCACATTAACCTTACACCAACGTATATGATCTTAAACCATATTGTTGATTATAATATACATCCGAAGGGATATACTGCTGAGATTGGATACGATACAACCAAGTATTATATGCTATTAGCGAACTTGGGATTTGTATTGATCTATCCATTTACATATTCAACCATGTTCGTGAAGTATCTAAGGTAGAGAATTGCATGCCATATCTTCCAGTTCCAATCTTAATTTTCAATATTGTGGATTTGAATTTCAGCAGAATGATAGTTTTATGTACCAAATGAATGCAATGGATATACTACACTAAATAAAATTGTGGGAGTTATTTCAGGTGCGAAATAGGGTAAACGTGTGAAGCAGCCATCAGTAGTGTCTCATTGTACCAAAGTCAAGCTGGTTCTACTGTTGGTAATAGTGTGGTTGGACAAACACTTTAGAACATGGTTTAAAAGTTGGAGGCCCAATTTGAAATGTTTGAGGATGAAACGATGGGATCTTTCCAGTGTCTAGATACAAAGTTAGATTATTTTTATAAGGACTTTAAAGAGTACATCAACAAATGACACATTTTTTGTTGTTGTTGTTGTAAAGTAGAAGAATATTTTGGCAAGTAGTTATAAACATATTGTGGTTTTATGATTTTTGAGTTTGGTACAATGAATGTGCGTTTTGAGCATACATTCATGTTTATATGATTTTAACAATGACTTAATGGATAGGCTGGAGATAAATTTTACCTTTGCACATTAGGTGGGATTAGGAGGAAACAAAAGATTGAGGTGTTTACACTTCCTTCATTTTGCCCTTGTCATCTATACAAGAAAAAGAGGGTGTGGGGTTGCACTTTCCATGCAACTTAAGAAAGCTGCATTGTATGGTCAGCACTGCAAGAAGTATTGAGTACACTATACTAATGCAATCGTGGAATAATTAGTGCAAAAAAAAGGTAATGACAAAGCACATGTGGTCATGCTCACCTCGACATTGTTTAAACAAGTATTAATGTACTGCCTATGCACATTTGAATCAAAACCAGTGATCACATGTTAAAAAAATTGGATATCAAAACCATGTTGATATGTACTGAAGTTCCCAAAGTAACAAAAAGGTGATAATTTATGAACCTAGTATTGGAGGAAATTATAATTATAAGTAGGATTCTAATGCTTGCTTTCATGAGTTGGTGGCATGGGTTGTTGGGAGCCATTAGCATGGTTCTGAATAATGGTAACGACCACCGTAATGGTAATGGTAACAGTAATGGTATAATGGACGCGAGGTGAAATGGGCGTTACATAACGGTAACGGAAACTGAATGCATGAATTTTTTTTTCAACTCACAACCTCCATAGAAAATGAATATTTACATGTTTCAACTTAAAATCATGCAAATATGAGTGTTTAGTAATTTAGTGCATTTTATTGTATCATAAACATGATAATAAAATATCATAAATATTAATAATATTTCTTAAGTCACTATGCATCAATAACCTTTCCATTAGCAACAATTGAACAAATGAAATACACAATTACAAATTAAAAGAACGACACAAAGGATCCAAACATTGAGATTGAGATTGATCTTGGTTACTTCTACTATCATCATTCCATCATGTGGGCAACATATAAGTAAATGTTCCAAATTCAACTCCATCTTGTCGTGGTTGCTCTACATATGTATGCAATGTCAAGTAACTATTATAGTTCAAAACCCCTAAAGAATTATCTTGGAGATTTAAAGGTGAAGGGTAGTGTTGAGGAGAATAACTATAAGAGTAGGGTCTATAATTTTCAACTGGATAACCTGATGAGTGGTAGTTTTCATTACTACTACCATATGATGAATCACTGAGGGTGAAATCACTCAAACTCTGCATAAATAATAGACGATAAATCTTCATATTCATACCAATTTCTCGAATTTTTGCTTGATTTTTTTCCACACCGTGATTGTTGACCATAAGTTTCTAAATCAACTCTAATCTTATTAAGTCCATGATTCTCGTGAAGTGGTGAATCATGACAATGACCATTAGTATCACCTTGAACTGGAAGGCTACCCTCACAATTATATTCATAAATATGGGTTAGACTAGCAACCCGATGACCCCCATCACCATCATCATCACTGCTACCACCACTATCATCATCATTACCACTACTGTAAAACCCGGGTAAATTTATACTTTTTCTAAAAAAGGGTAAAATGATAATTTATCACTATAATGCGTATTTAAAATACTCATGTTCTAGAGCTTGGATGACACAACGTACTTCACCGTTGGATTCGCACCGCGAAATCTAGTTGTCCTGCCGAATCTTGAGATAGTTAAATTTTTACACGTCGTTCGAGGCGACTGAGTGGCGACTAACCTCACAAAAGTTTTCACAAATAAATTTTTTTAAAATTTTCTTAGAATTGGATTAAATTTCAAATAAAATTAATTTGAACTTAAATCGGGATGTAATGAATCGTTTCGGGGCGAAAATAGACCCGAACAAGTGGGGGATATGTGACGCGACTCGGACCAAGTTTTAAAATTATAAATATCAACAAATATATGATTTTGGACCAAATTCTCTGCTATAAACCAGTGTGTAAATGTGTGAGGAAGAGAGGAGATAAAAAAGAGAAAAAAAGTGAGATTTCAAGACTTATTTCTTAGATCTACGGAGTTCTGCCGGTCAGAATTCTTCGAACCAAGAATCAAATTCGGTCTCTTCGACGAGGGCTACACAACCACACCAAGAATGAAGGATTTCACTGAAGATCCAAAGAAGAAATTTTGAGAAATTAAGAGTTGGAGGTTGTGTTGGTGTTCTTGAAGGTTTTATCCTTCGTTTTGCGCTCCAAGAGGTAGGGTTACCTCCTACTTTGGTTTATTTACATCCTATTGTGTCCATAGGAAATGGGTGGTCTGTTTTGAGTGTTTTTAACACTTACCCATTAGAGTTGGTTTAAAGGAAATAGGCAGGCTCAATTCTAGTATGAATTGGTAGTTAGAATTGCTAGTTTGTATTTCTAGGATGATTTGATAATTGGGTATGTAAAAATCATATATTCTGATTTTTTTAATAGTTATGTAATAAATTTATATATGTTATGTGATTACATAATTTGGTGTCTTGAAGGTGATTGATAAAATGCCAATATGAAATAAAGTGTGTTAATTGCATGAGATTTGTGATAACATGCTTGAATGATGTGGTAAAGAGAAACTATATGTTTAAGATATGAATTACAATGGAAATGAAATGTTGATATGTGCTTATGATATGTTGACATTGTGACAAAGTTTGATAGTTATATGTATAAGATATAAATTGTCATCGAACATGTGGACATGTGGTTGAATTGCTCATTTGGCATTAATGCATATTGAGCATAATATTGACATCACATTCATGGGCATGAGTCATGAGTGTGAGTGTGTGAATGCATGGTTGATCAAACACCATACTTGGTGATTGATATGTGGTCTCGGGAAGGTTGAATCTAAGATTCCCTTTGAGTCCCATGGTTGCATGGAAAAACTTGTGTAGGGTATAGCAAGCAGGGCTAGAAGATGTAAACCCTATATTCTTATTGTTATCTAGTAACATAATTATGCTAATGAACTGCTAAAATATATATCATGATGTATGTATAAATTATGTGGATTGTAAGATTAGAAATAAAAATGTTAGATTAGGTAATAAAGTATGTTGTAGAAGTTGGAAACATTCCGGAGTGAAAGCACACTTAGGGAGAATTTGAATAGGAAGGAGTTTTGATACTGCCCCAATGTTTGGATCATAACTTTTTATTTTGATGTTCATTTGATCTGAAATTTTGACAGTAGATAGTAGACTTCTAGGACTACATATGAGTATTGCACGAAAATTTTCTAAATCAACCTCTAAATAGGTCAAAACTTTATTGGAAGTTACAACAGAAACAGGAATGACGTTCGAACGATGAACGCTCGAACATGAAAGTACGTTCAAACGACTGTTCGTTCCAGTACTCTTGTTTTGATGGAAAAACAAAAGTACTGGGAGTTTGTCTGATGAAAAATGTAAAAGTACTGGGAGCAACCAACGTTCAAAAGTCAAATGACATTCGAACGTAAAACAGAAAATTTCACTAGTGATGTTCGAACGTGATCGACGAATCAGAACATCAGATTCAGGTCGGTTGAGATATTTTTTTCCTCTATAAATACATAAGGGTGCCTCATTCAACCTCCAAACACCATTTACAATCCTAGAAAGTCTTGAGAAACAAGAAAGAAAGGGAAAAAACACAAGATCAAAGAGAATTCTCAATTTAAAGTGAGTCAAAATCTCAAGTTCTTCAAGAATTCTAAGGAAGAAGAAGATAGGAAATTTCTTCCACTCTTGTTCATTGATACTTAGACTTATATATATACATGTTTTGACTCTTAATCATAAATATTTATTATGTAATCCTTGTTTCTTGATTGTTCTTGCAAATCTTACCATGTTAGAGGGAAGTTATAGCTTGATGTCCATTAAACCTTTGTTCTTGACATCCAAACACTAGTTTTTTTCAGAAGTATGGATTTTTATTTTTGTTGTTCTTGATTCATAAACTTGATATTGATTTGTGTTTGATTTCAAGACTTGAAATACATTGTTCTTGATCTCTCTACTTGATAAATCATTTGTTCTTGATTTCTCTACTCGATATTCATTGTTCTTGATCTCTTTACTTGATAAATCAACTGTTCCTGATTTCTCTACTTTATATTCAATTATTCTTACTTTTAAAAAATCTAGTGTTTTATTGGAACGATAAAACTATATCGTTTGATGATCTCTTGCTTATTGTTCTTGAGAGGTTATATTTGAAAAAAACCTATGAAATTGGGGGGTTTTGAAATACTTGTGATTTGAGAAATTGGTTGATGTTATATCTCTTATATGGATATTTGAATGAACATGGGTGACCGTCGATCGGATATAGTAGAGTGGGATAGACAAGTTTCCTACTCCATGCGGGTTTGAACATTCTCTATCACTTGTAGTGGGGTTGGTGCCTTGCGAGGATCAAACAACTATTCGCTCACTGGTACCGTGGCTAGAGGTTAGTATACTATTCCTGGGTTGGATTTCGTCACTGCCATTGTGATGGTACACACCCTTCCTAAAGATGATTTCCTTGCGAGGATGTGTGTGTGCGGGCCAAGATATTCTCAATGTGTGTATTCATGTGAGATCTTACATAATACCCGAGATACAAATATACAAATTGTGGGTTATGGTTCATTATGAAAAATGGTTGATTGTGACTAATGGTACATGGTTTCTACAAGAGTTTGTTGGAAGTATGAGATTCTACCAGAACTTGTTGAAAATAGTGTGTCATTCGAAATGGATTACTATTGATAACTTGATTTTACTCTTCATGTAATTTATTGTTATTGTGTTAACTCGAGATTTGTTTAAATGTCACTGTTTTCTTTGAAAAGTTATATATGGTATTTTGAAAAGTGAGACCGCACTGTTTATATGTTTTTCAAACTTTGTTCGAGTTTGAGAGGATGTTGCTATAGAACTTAATGCTCACCCCCTACAAACAATATCTATTCTCAGATTTTGGTTTAGAGGAAGATCTTAGAGTCGATAAGCAGATAGCTTGGGGAGCTCAAGTGGATGGAAGCGTGGATCCCAAGGAAATGGTCTAGAGTGGCTCTCTTTATTTCATAAACTAGGAGATATATTTTGAAACATTGTTGGAACGATATTATGTTTATTCCGCTGCAAAATAACACTTGATTTTGGGATGTAATTGCCACAGTTTGACACATTCTTTTGGATGATAATGTAGACACTATGTATGATGAATGAAACTTTTTGTATTTATGGATTTTATTAGTTGTTCTCATGATATGAATGATTTAATTAGTAATGTCGTTCAAGGTGGATTTTGGGGCGTTACAGAAGATCCCTCGAGTGCAATACCCGGTTATTGATTTATTCACTTCCGTCGGTGCAAGTCCAAAAAAGTGAATTAGGCGTACGGAGCCGGCGGTGCAATTCCAAAGTTCATTGCCCAACAAAGGCACAAGATTTTAGTTTATAAACGTACTTTTGGATGTGCAACATCCAACAATACTTGGTTTTATAAACACGCTACTTTTATTTCAAACAAACATTGGAGGAATTTTATTAAAGATGAAGGTTTTACACATGTGCATTACATTGTGTTGTGGGAGCCGGTGAGAGCTTAGGTTAAAGTGCATGAGTGAGTGTCATCTCATATCATGGCATGACATGATAGAGTTTCAATCTTGAATCACATATTCGTGTTTGAAATTGATAAATATTGTAGATTGTTGCATGTGCACATTCATATGCATCTAGGGTGGGGACACTACAAGAAAAAAAGGTCTTTACGACGGTAAAATGCTATCATAAAAAGGTCTATTTTTCGTCATAAATACTTTTTGTAGCTGCATTGTCTCGCCATAATAAGTATGGTCTCAAAAAGTTTTTACGGTAGCAAAAGTCTGTCTCAAATAGTATTTATGGTAGAAAAGTCTGTCGTAAATAAGTTGTCACAAAAAATCTGACACTTTTGTTTTTATTACAGTGGCAAAAGTACCGCCTCAAATACCATATTTGGTTGTCGTAATAAATAGAAGATATATTTATGACGGTAACGATGCCACCACAAAAAAAATAATTTTTTTTAATTATTATGAACCGTTGATAACCAATGTTATATACTCTGTGCATATATACACTCAATACAATTTTTTTTATTTGGTGGGGAGAGGGGAAGGGGACTTGAACCCTTGACCTCAAGAAGACAAAGCTCCCACAATGTAAGGAATACCATTATACCAAAGACCAATTGGTATCCATACAACTACCCAATTTAATATATAAATAAACACAAAAGTAAATATAATCAACATTT
>CM042186.1:36589605-36608453 GCA_023539305.1 Ilex asprella | reverse complement strand
AGAGGTGTATATGGTATGAGGTGAGTATAGAAAGGATGAACTTAGAAGTTTAATAATAAGAAATTAAATGGGGTGGGAATGGAGATTTGGGGGTGGGAATAACCCCACCCTTTAAGTTTAAGCAATAATTTATACTCAACAATTAAATTTAATTCAATTCGAGTCTTAATCATAATTATGTCAAACCGAGTATTGAATTTAAGTTTGACTCAATTACCACTTTTATCTTAAACTTACAAACTAATTTTTATCTATTCTCGTTCACTGTGATACCATAACTTTTTTTTTTTAATTTGGTTATTCTTTATTTGACTTCAACTTGAATACTCGTAAAATCCAAGAAAAGTTAAGTTTAAGTAAGAATATATACTTTATACTTGATAATTAAATTCAGCTCAATTCGAATACTAATCATAATCAATTTGAACCGATAATTGAGTAAAATGAAATTTGGAGGAGGAATTTCGATCATTTGATCAATAATCTTAAAACAATCTAAACTACGAAAAACTAAAGACAAATAATGATAGCTTCCTTAGTATATAGATATATCACATTACATATATATTATTTGCCTATTATACCATTCGAATATTATTGTATGTTTATTTCAATACAAAAAATGACCTATATTATAGTAATTCGACTCGTTTTGACGCAAAGAATATTTATTTAAGGTTCATTTGCTTATTTGAAAATTTTAAAAATAATCTTTATTTAGAATCATAATTAACGACCTAATTAATGTGTAATATGAGATAAAAAGAGAGAGATAAAAGGGTTATAAGAGAGATATGAGTCTTAGAATTGTCGAAGGAATGAAAGTCTTGCTCAAAAAAATGGGAGGAGAGGAAATTTCGTATTAGGGGGATCAATATTTTCTTAAGCGATCTGAGTCGCGAAAAGTTAAAGACAAAGAAATATAATTACTTTATTATATAGATAAGAATCAGTTACTACAAGACACCGAGGCACATTTATTTGAACAAATCACCCATCAACCAGACGAAAAATAAAACTAGAGGAAGAAAAGAAAACCAAACAATATTTAAAAAAAAAAGAGCAGCGTGGTGCACGAGTCTCGGATAGAAAAAGAATTGTCACATATTATTAATTTCTTACGATAAACTCGGATAGAAAGATTTCAGTACCATCTTAACAATAAAATAATAATTTGATATCATAATTTCGAATTTTAGCATACCCTATGTACATGGCTTGTTAGTGGCAACGTTTCTTTTTTCATAAGCAAAAAGAGTACGAGATGAAGATTAACCATTTTTGCGTACAGAGAAAGGCACCCAAGGACAAAAGGAAAGACCCGCATTAGGCCCTAATAGGTGTGTAGTGGGCTACTCAACAGGTTAGTAGTGATAGGACTTAACAAATTGGAAGTGGATCATGACGGTCCATAACCTCATGGTCTATCAGGGGATTGGACCGGGCTGCCAGGCATTCGAGCGCCTTGGGCCAAAAAAGTTCCCAAAATCAACCTCTTGTTGCTTATTATCTCGTTGTGGAGTAAATATTGAATACAACGGTGATACCATGTCACAATTGATGACATGGTATCACCAACCAATTATAAAACCCTAAATGGGAAAGGTGAACCCCACTTGGAATTACATGGCAAGAGAGTGGAAAGTTATTTGCTTACATGGCAAGTTAGTTATTGATTTTTGTGGGGTCTATGTGCTTATTTGTTATAGTATTATTAGTTGGTGATACCACATCACCTTGCCACGTGGTATCACCGTTGTAATGAATATTTTTTCCTCGTTGTGGTAGAGGAGGATGACAATTTGACACTCATTCTCACATGCTTCTACATATATGATGACGCAAAAAATGTTGGATTATTCATGGAAATATAGTATAATGATATATCAATAGGTTTGTCGTGTTAAAATTGAATAGTTTATGTCTAACCTAACCTGACCCGTCTATTATTTGTGCTGCTATTTCATGTCATTTTTGAATTTGTGTTCAGAACAAATCTATTAAAATTCTCTAATTTTGTATTGAATTTGTATTGTATGAAAAATAGTGATCGGACAAGCGCTAATGTACAGTATCATCTCTCTCTTTTTTTTTTTAACAATCCAACCAACATGGGCCTTGCTGCTAAGGCAGGGAGACTCCCTTAATATGTCCAAATGGTAGTTGAAGAGGATCTGCTTCAAATGGATGCCGAAGCTGTTGCGGACCTCGTCAAGGCTCAAACACTGACACTCATTCTCATCGATACAGTGCCATCATCAATGGCTGCAGGTAGCTGATGGTACTATTGCTAATAATGAATTGAGTTGTCACGCCCTATCCCAGTCTTTCAAAGATGAGACGCGACTAGATTTTTGATACACTTATGTACATATATATAATATGGATTAATAAAACACTAAATAATTTCACTGGTACAACAACACCACCCACACATTCGTCTTTAAGCATGATGGTAAAACCTGTTTCATAACCTGTATCATATATATAACACTTGTACCAATTTGTTTTCTAGGTTATATACATGTACAAAATTCCACACCCACATAGCATACATCTCAAAATATATTTGTTGAGTCCGTTTACAATCATACACTATTAACATATTATAATAATAATCTCTCACAAATATTATAAACAACCCAGCACTTAATTAGTCATACAGACACTCAACCTGAGTGATATCACACTAACATTGTATAAGACTTAATCGACTGGACAGTGGACTAGTCTGCATCTTCTTTTATAGTACCTGAAAAGAAGAAGTTATAGGGGTGTGAGCTAAATCACGTGTTCAGTAAGTATACATACTATATATGAAATAAAAATGATAGTAATACACTGAAGTATGTAGATACACGTATCAAACAATAGCATCAATCCAATTTCAAAAAATTCACAAGTCACATCACTTCCATACTACCCCTCATTGGGTAATCAATCTCACATGGATCCATATCTCCCGAACTTCCTGCGAACATCATAGTGCTAGCACACCACTGCATGCCTAATGATCAGGCATCGATGCTCCTGTCTCAAACAATGTGCAACATTCCACAATAGACAATACATAGTACAAAACATCATTCAATCACATAAGTGCATAACACATAATCCTAGAGAAATGCTATTAAATTCTATAATTTACTATCATATTATAATAGCATTTTTAAAACATATAAAGATATACACCCACCTCAAATGTACAGATCTACGGCCTTTCGGTTCTATCGTGGATCCTTTTGGTGTTACTGTATTTCTTCCAACACTGACTGTCTCACTTGTTCCATCTAACATATATGTAATTATAATATCAATATGTTTATCATATTTAATAGTTAATCATGTAATAATGCATGCAAAATGATGCACCTCAAAGTGCCCTGGTAACTCTGGTTACCACACTATCCACTCACACACTAGCACTTTTGTTTTAGGGATCACATTTTCTCCCCAAATCTCCAAAATCATTCACATTAATCACAATTAGGATTTAGTAGGTCAAACACATTGACCATAGGCCCATTTTCACACATTTCGACCCTGAATCTTAAAAACTACACTTTCGGCATTTTATACATTTCACACCTGATATTATACTCATTTACATTAGAAATTCACATTATCACATCAAACATCATTTAAAAATGCAGCATGTAAAATTTTTTGCCATTTAAATTAAAATTCACACATGTGATAATAATATTTAGAAATCAGGATTTCGGTGATACAGACATTCATTTTCAATTCCTATCGTACATTTCTTTTAAAACAATCATATCTAAACTCACACATTCACTAAATCATACAAAATAGCCCCCTAATTGCACTCTTAAACTATCTATTCCACACCCAAAAATCTCGATTTCGACTTAGCCTATTCAAAGCACAGGGACAGCCCAAGGTCAAGCGGGGCTCTAGCCAAAATTATTATATGAGGTCATATTAATATTTTGTCTATTTTTATATTTTATTTTTAAGTATCATAATTTTTTTATGTTTTTAAAAAATATTTTTTTGTTTTTTTTTTAAATTTAAAATATTGATTAAGTTTTTATACTCAAGTTTTGACAATAATTTTTTTTAATAGATAATATTGCTAATTCATTCACTCTTAGTTGATTGTAAATAAAACTTCATCAATTTAAATTTTCAACAAGTAATTTAATAATAGAATATGTGAGCAAAGAATAATTTTAAGATAACAAAGAATCATTCTTTACCCATGAGTAATGTGCACGCATGAAGTACAAAACTTTAATAACATAGACAATTTAAGTATAAATTATTTGGACTGAAAATTTATATTAAGACCAAGACAGAATCAATTTTATAGATTTTCACCACAAGAAATAATGAATATAAATTTTCTATGTGAGTGAGTGAAATACAACTATGAACAAACCCAAAATATTTAAAAAATTTAAATCAAAGCTCATACGAAAAAGTAATTTTGGACCAAAAAAAATTAGATATTGATTTGAACTATTAAAATTTGAGCCTTAAAAATTTGAATCATATCTAACATACAACAAATAAAAATAAAAAAGACTATTATACTAAAGTGGTAAATTTTATGGAGGCCTCCAAAATTTGGGCATAACCAAGTAGAGAATAATTTTGGACCTAATAAAATTAAATAGGGTTTTTTAGGTGTATGTACAATTTTTTAGACTTATTTAGGTAAAAGTGTATGAATAAGTTGTTTATTCTATTAAATACAAATTTTATAAAACTTTTTGTGCTTAGGTACAAAATTTAAATGAATTAAAATCTTTTTTACCTAAACACCCTTTCTTAATTTATGTAGTCATCATTGACAGTTATTTGAGGAAACAAATATTTAAAGATTAGCAATATATATCTATATAATAAAGTAACTAGTTTTGTTTGTCTTGAGCTTTTTGCGTCTCAGATCATTTTCAAGCTTTTGATCCGACGATAATAATTGAACTTAACTGTAATACTCCTATCTCTCATATAACTCTCATTCTCTCCTATCTTTTAGATGTTTGAAACACACATTATCTCATCTTCTCTCTCTCTATATATATATATATCTCTATATAATAAAGTAATTGGTTTAGTTTGTCTTGAGCTTTTCGCGGTTCAAATCGTTTGACGATTATTGATCCGACGGTTCTTATACAAAATTTTTCTAAAACTTCTATTTCTCATGTAAGTCTTATCTCTCTCTCTCTCATACCATTATTTTTTTTTTGTTTTTCGTGTGTAATTCTTTTTATTATTTACTCCATATTTTCATTTGCAATTTTTTATTCCATGAAACTAATTCAAAGTTTTTATATATCTAACAGCATGTATTTTGTCGCTTATTTCTTATTTGTAAATAACATTTAATGTAAATAAAAAATAGCACACACTTTTCAAGATTTGACGACTTTTTAATCTGAGTTTCACATCTTTGCCTGAAATTATGTCTTAAATAATTCAGGGCTTAAATTCCTTTAGAATTTCTATTAACAATGATTTTTATATAGATTATTTTTTTGTTGTTTTTTTTTTAATGTTTGCTCTATTTGTTATATTTTATGTGTTTTCATTCTTCTTTTTTGTGGGTGTAGGTGTGGGTGTGAATGGGTAATAATTGTGGTGTGAAATTTGATATTTTTTTATTGTCTTTTAGAATTATGTGAGTGGATTTTCATCATTCTAGAAGTTTTACCAAATAATATTTTTAAGTCATTTTGACGATTTTCTCACATTATTTTTTAAGATAAAAAACACGGACACCGCCCCTTGAGTTTTGACAATACTACACGGATAGTCTTTGACATTTTACAAATAGTACGGAGACCTCCTGAGGTTTGAAACTCATTACACGAAGATCCCCTTTATCTCCCTTTCGTCAACATTGCTAACGAAAAGTGATGATTTTATTCCAAATTTTTTTTATTATTTTCATAATTGTTCTTCTCCAAATTTATTATCAAAAAAATTAAAATTTTAATAAAATCAAATAGAATTTGATTTAGTACTCAAAAAATTGATTAAATAAATTTCAATATTAATTCGATAAAAATAAAAATTCATTTAAAATTAATTTCAACATAGTTGAATATTAATTTGAAAAAATTAAAAATTATTTATTATTGATCAAATAAACACAAAATTGACCTTAGATTAAATTGACAATATTATCAATTTTTTTTACTAAATTTTAAAAAATTTTCTGAACTATCAAATTTTCAATTTTTTTTGTCAAATTTTTAATTTATTTTCACGTATTTTCATGCTGTGAACCAGAGATTTTTAAGTTTATTAACTGGAGGTGAGCGATTTTCTGAAAAAAAAAGTGTGGGTGAACAATTGGTTTTATTTAAGTACGTGTGGTTGAATCTTGACCAAAATTTTTTTTATCAAATGATATAGTAAGAGAAAAGACACTATGCTATAAAAAATATGTATTTAAATTTTATGAGTTAAAATATAAATTTTTAAGATTAAAAAAATTTATAATTTATGGTCAGTTTCATGTAGGTTTAATCAACAACAAATAATATTCAACACGAAATGAACCTTAGATTGTAAATTAATATATAATTTTATCAAAAAATCGACATTTAATTATGTTCAATTTATATTCAACATTGCCAAATTAATATCAAATTAATATTAAAATTCAGTTAATCAATTTTTTGGGGGTACTAAATTAAATCAATTTTTGGGGTGCTAAATCAAATATTATTTTTTAAAATATTTTAATTTATTGTGTACTAAAGTTGGAGAAAGACAACTGTAAAAATAATAAAAAAATTTGGGATGAAATCGTCACTTTTCATTAGCAACATGGAAGGGAGACAGGGGGTCTATGTGCAATAAATTTCAAACCTCAGGAGGTCTCCGTGTTATTTATAAAATGTCAGGGAGTGTTCGCATAATATTGTCAAAACTCAAGAGATGTACGTATTTTTTACCCTATTTTTTAATTAGATATTAATTTATTATTATTTTATCTTAAAAATTTAAATTATTGTATTTCTAATAAAAACAGTTGTTGGTTAGTAATGTTTGTTGGTAGCCAAAAAAAAGTGTGAGAGTGTGTTTTTGTGTATATTAATATGTAGACTTGGACATTTGATAATTAAATTTATAATTATATTGTGTCATTTTGGGTTGAATAGTGATAGTAGTGATAAATTCGTGATTTTTATAAATTAGTAAAATTTGATTGATTTTATTTATTGTTTAAAGATTGTGAATTTAATTGTGTTCTATTAGTATATTTTTTTTGCTTGAGGTATTTATTGCATGGGGAATAGGGTGGATTGAAAACATGGTGGTTGAGTTTATAATTATGTTATGTTATTGGATTGAGTGGAGATAGATGTGATAAATTCGTGAGTCTTATAAATGAGCAAGATTTTATTTATTGCTTAAAAATTATAACTTTTAATGGGTTATGTTAGTATTTGTTTTTTGAGGCATTTGTATATATGATGTTGTTTTGAGAGTTTTTATATATTTTTAAGGCAGTTTCATTAATATGGAGGATATGGTCGACGATATATTTTGAGTCAATTTAGAAGAAGAATTATTATGAATATTTTTATGTCATTTTTTTTGAATTTGGATAATTGTTTAAGATATTTTTGGGTGTTACATAGTGTCTTCAGACACGGGTAATGACTAGTATATATATATATATATATGTATATATAAATATATATATTAGTTTGTTTTACTTTAAACTTTATATACACACTACTTTGCACACACACACACACACAGATATATATATCAAGTGAAACAAACTTTTATATACACACTACTTTATACACACACACACACACATATATATATATCAAGTGAAACAAACTGATATATATATATATACATACAGTTTCTTTTACTTTATACTTTATACACAGACACACACACACACACACATATATGTATATATATCTATATATAGTTTGTTTCATTTTTTCACTTTACACTTTATACACACACACACACACACACATATATATATATATATGTCGTCCCATGCCACCAACCTTGCGTCAACTTCATCTAACCAAAAGGAATAAAGTCTTTTACTATAATGATTGATCAAACCCTGAATTTTTTTCAAAAAAAAAAATAGAATCGGTCAAGATGTTTTGTTAGATATTATGTATTGGTCGTTGTTGAGATGTACAAAATTTCTTTATTTTTTTTAATGGGTGTAACTTTTTTTTTAATTAGTGTAAATATATTTTTAATGAGTATAATTATTTTTTTGATGGGTGTAACTATTTTTTTTAATGAGTGTAAATATTTTTTTAATGAGTGTAACTGTTTTTGAATGGGTGTAATTATTTTTTTAATGAGTGTAACTATTTTTTAATGGGTGTAATTGTTTTTTTAATGGGTATAACTATTTGTTTAATGAGTGTAACTGTTTTTGAATATGTGTAACTGTTTTTTCAATCGGTGTAACAATCACAGTTTCATGCAATTGTTAAGGCATGATGGTGTAACGATACTAAATGGTGCAACTATTTAGTTTATGTAAACAAGTGAATAACAAATTGAGTTGATGTCATAATTTTGTGTAATTATTTGTGTAATTGTTTGGTTTATTAGAATGCTTGAATAACTGTTTGGTATATTATATGACAATTGTAACTGATTGATGTAACTAATTAATGTAATTGTGTTGTTGTAATATTAATATAAATAGAGTAAGAGAAAATAGGGAGGGAGAGAGAGATTGTTGGAAAAAATATGCTCCTATTTTACCTCATATTATTTGATTGTAGCAAAAAAAAAAAAGGAAAGAATACAAAAAAGGTTCCATCCATATGTTGTTTATCGATGACAATAGTGTTATTTTTAAAAAATATGTATTTTACCCAAAATAAGTTTTTGACTTGTATTTTTGCCTAAATAAGCCTAAAAATTGTACCGGCTTCTAAATCACTCAATTAAATATTGATTTGAACTAATAAAATTTAGGCCCTAAAATTTTTAATTATATCTAAAATATAAAATAAAACAGAAAAAATTAGGTCTACTATACTAAAGAGATAAATATAATGGGGGCCCTCTAAAATTTAGAGCCCTAGACAAGCAACTTAGTTGCCTAAGGGTTGGGCCGGCCCTGTCAAAGCATCCTGAGTGTTCGTTTCCCCCATTTTTCTCACATCCATTGTATACTTATTTAATCCAAGCTTAGCAACCCCTAACCTATGTTTAATACACTTAATTTAAACTCATAAAAATCTATTTCGAACTTAAAATAAAATAGCTCATAAGATTAACTAAAACAGCCAATTAAAACAACCACTAATTTAAAACAAAACAGGCCACTCATATACATATATGCTAAAATTAATCAGACACACCTACTTAAACTTAATCTCACATAGCTTCCTCTTCTCTCTCTCGGTTGGAACTAAAACACCCACCAACCTTGGTTTCTCTTTCCCTCTCTTTCTCCTTGCTCTCGGTTCAAGTAGACACACACCTATGTTTCCTTTTCTTTGTTTTTACTCTCCCTCTCCCTCTCTCTCGACTTTTTGCTCACGATTCAAGAGCCACACACACACACACACATATATATATTCTCCTTTCTCTCTTGTTCACCCTCACTCACGGTTTCAACAAATCAGAACACACACACTCGTTTATGTATTACACCTCAAAACATATACACATACACACGGCACACACACACTGCCCTTTAGCCATAAGAAACCCATAGTTTGACACCTATTAGGATGACTCATCCATTTTTGGGTAATTATGTTTGCCTCCACCCAAGATTTTAAGTAACTTTGAAATCGACCCACTATTTTTTTCACACATGAAATTCAATAAATTGGTCTCACTGATACATCAATAACAGGGCCCACATACCCAATATATGCTCACACACATCATGCCTATGAAAGATTAATTTAATTAACCATTTAATAATTTTACATAATTATAATTTAGCCCACAAAATTATGCTAATATGCATGAAATACATGATCGGATCTCACATTGGGTCGTGTCTAATTTTGTCATGTTAAAATTAATTTCACTTGCCTACAATTATATAAAATTAGGTTTGTGTCATGTGTAAATCATGTATGATCAGATTTGTATTGTGTAGACGATTTCGTGTTGACACATGCATTAAATAAGTCCAATCGAGTCTATCCGGTTATAACTCAGACCTATTTTGACTACACTTAATAATTTCATATCAAATTTTCTTGAATTAATAGATCATGCTAAGAATTGTCATTGCTAATAGATGGAAAAGAAGAATGTGAGATGAAGCAAGTACATAGAATAGTGAATACTTAAAATAATGCTACGGATTTGTGAATCTATATCACTCAAGCTTAAAAACTGTTTAGATTCAACTCAATTGTGACTAGTCGATCTCGTATCGGAGCTTAAATTCTTGGTCAAATTTGACTTGGCAAAAATTCTTGCGCTGAACTCGAATTGAATCAGTTAAAATTTACTAAAAAAACAATAGGAAATAGAGCGAAAAAAAGGTGTACACGGTGTGAAACTATTTGAGAATAAATTTAGAATTATTTATCTTGACTGGAGATTGTTTGACAAAAAAATAATTATTCAACGATAGAAACCCATTTGAGACGAGCTAAACTTTGTTTCAATTTAATTAATTTAAAAAGTGAACTAAAAAATCTGATAATTGCCAGTTCATTTTTGTATATTGAATGAACATAAAATAGAATTGAGATTGAGCACCTCAAATTGTTTAACAGCTCTAGTAAAAAACTTACTTATGAATTATATTAAGCTTGGATTAAAAAGTATTTAATAAGAATTCGAAATAACACAATTCGAACACGACACAGCATGATTTGAGTATGTGGCCTTGTACTTAAATCACATGTCTGTTAAGTTCAAGCCTTGGGGGAGGGGGTGTGTCCTCATAATTTATCACAGTTCTAAATTACAAATATTGTTCCTAGGTCATACGAGTCCCTCATAAATTTTTTAGTCTCAATATGGACGGTCTGTCTTTGATCAGACTAGAGAGGGAATTAATTGAACTGCGCGTAAGCTGATCTGGATACCCCTAACTGCAATACTATAAAAAGGGTTAATCTCAACTTGCATCCCGAAAGATTACTCGAATTTTAATTTGTACCGTCAAAGTTTAAAAATATTAATTTACCCTTAAAAGAGATAAATATGTATCAATGTGTACTTGTGACTAACTATCGTTTATTTTGCTGTTAAAAAAGTTTGACTTAGTTATAAATTGCACCGCTCAAAATTTAAATATTTCACATTTATGTTTCAAAAAGAATTTCATCAATTAATGCTCATTAAATAACTCTCAATTGTATCATATGATAACATTTTTGTGTCTTGTTAGAGTTAATAAAAAAAATATTTTTAACACAAATTATTTTCGTATCGAATCAATTGCGTTATGTCATATATTTCACATTTATGACAATTCATATAATATATTTTAAAAAATAAAAAATATATATTTTTTGTCTATAATACTTGTTAAATAGCTATTTTCTATCTAAAATTGTGTTATTCGTATCTAACTTTAATTTGATGGAACAATCAAAAGAGTTGTGTCTAACTGTAGACAAAAAATAACTATTTAATGAGTATTGTAAGCAAAAAATATATATATATTTTATAATTTTTTTAAAATTTTGAAAAATATTTTTTTATTGACTCGAACATGACAAGAAGATGTTATGATCCGATACAATTAAGAGCTATTTAACCAGCATTAATGAATGAAATTATTTTTGGATCAAAAATACGAAATATTTAAACTTGGAGTGGTATATTTTATAATTAGTCCAAACTTTTTTAACGACAAAATAGATGGAGTTGGCCCCAAGTGCACAACGATACAAATTTATGTTTTTCAAGTATAAATTGATATTTTTAAATTTTAAAGGTACAAATTGATATTTGAGTGATCTTTTGAGGGTGAAAGTTGAGATTAACCTTAAAAAAAAAAATTAATGTAGTGAGAATCAAAACAACGGAGGAAATGATATTTTATTCGAAGCTTTTCCTAGGTTTCAAGGCTGCTTTTCTGTATTTTTGTCCAATCAAGACTTAAAAAAAATTCTCTGTTTTCCCTCAAGTCAGGAGTTCGCATATAAGTTTCGCACAGCTGTTGAAAATATTCACCAATGACCCACAAACTTTCTATTATTGGAGAGAGAGAGAATCCAGTTGGGGAATTTGCTTGTCTTCCTAGTTTTGCAAAAAAAAATGAACAAAAACTTAATACCAATATGATTATTTATTAACAAAACTTAATACCAACATGATTATTTTTTGTTTTTCGGTAGGGAAATTGAATTGACTTAGTTTTTTTACCTGATATTATGGTTTTTTTTATTTACCTTATATTATTATTATGTGTTAATTTTGGTTTTCAACTTGAGTTAAATCTTAGTTGATTTTTTATAATCGAGAACCACTCTAATTAATATTTTTCGAATCATAGCTATTGTAGCAATGTTGTGGCAACTGTGTGCGCTGAATTTCTCACAATATGTATAGATGACAAATTTCTCTCTTGGTGGCCTGGTGTTCGTCGAGAAAGTCGGGTATCCCGCAACAAGAAAAGAGTTGAGAGGGCCAAAGGGGGCCTAAAGAGTGGTGATGAATTATTTCAGGATTGTTCCGTCAATTTCAGCGGGTCACGGGCGATTCCTGGAACACATAATACAAATTAGAAGGGCGCTGGATTATTTTTCGGCGTATCCCCTCCAACGATCAAATCAGTTCGTTAAGAAAAGGAAAGAAGACACTGTATGACTCCTGCTGGGTGATCTTGCGTACCTTTGTAATTTGTTTTGAGGGACTATTTATACCCATCAAAAGCTCATCATTGATAAGGGTCTACGCCCCCTATTCTGCGTGGGGAGAATCCCGTTATTAATTGCTCAGGCCCCCAAGCAGTTAATGCCCTTTCTTTAATGATGGAGTATTAAATGCTCGACCCTTGGAGCATTTAATGCTCCCTCTTCTTAGCTTGCCGAGCCATTATGTATGTCTCTTGAACTAAGGGTTTATTAAATGCTTGTCTGATTTTGTCGTATTCAGCAGGGGTTTTCTTGTACTTTTTATCCCCCACCTTGCACTTTATGCCAAGTGTCCAATTCTCTATGGTGAAGTGTCTTGTTTATCTTGTGGCCCTGACTTCATTGTGCAGAGTACCATCATCATTCCAAGTCTAGTGGGGACTAGTTAGCTATCAATCAATAGCCTTTCCAGAAGTAGGAGCCTCGTGGCAAGACTGAGTTTCTTAGCAAGTCCCTGAAATTGAGGGCACATGGCTGCCTCGGGGTGGAGGTAGATTCCTCGGAGCCGAGGACATGAATCTGCCGTCCCTCGGGGAGGGGGTACCATTGGAGTCAAGGGACATAGGCTCAAGAGGGAGTTACCTTGGTGCCAAGGAGAACCTATATGTCAGAGCAGGGGGCCTTGGTGCCGAGGACACATGACCTTCCAAGGGCATTAGTGTACCTTGGTGCCGAAGAGACGTGTTGTAGATCTAATTACTCTCAGAAAGGTCCCATCAACAACATACACCTAAGTAGTTATATACTTATATTGAATGTTGGGGAAACCATCACAAGTACACTGATCAGATGAGTCATGACGTCTTTCGTGACACTCAAATTTAAGGCATCAATGTATTAACTGGCCGGTGCAACCATCCAAACTACCCTAATGCATTTTATCCAGTAAAGAACAAATATCACCACACACAATGTTTTTTTTTTTTTTGGAACTATACTCCCCCCAAATGAAAGATGTAGAAACAATACTTACGTGAGTGCCTCATGACTCATGAGGAGTCAAATCCAAAATTTTTATGGTCCCTCGACATGGACTTCTTCTCCAAACATGTCACATGCATATAATTTGTCTCGTATATTTGGAATTGCAGCTGTCATAGTGCCAACTATTTTTCTTTGTGGAGTCTACCTCCCAAAGTTGAGCTTTTCTTGATTTTTCTTTTTTGGTTTTTTAATCATTCAAGAATCGAGACTCAAACTTAAAAACTCGAGATATTAACCAATGAAATGTCGTGGTATTTGTAGAGATACCAACATCATTTTGCATGAAAATTTTTGCTGACGGTTATATTTGTGAAGCAATTTTTTTTCACTTGTCATTCAAATTAATCCAACCAAAACGTCAATGTAATACAATAAAGCCATATCACATTTCCTATGCTGAGGATGACCAATACCCTTTAACATATCATTATTGTGACATTAAGGCTAATTTGCAAAAATTTTGACATTATGGAATGGTATCAATTTGATTAGACGAATAGAGAATAGACAATGGCATGAATTAGCTGAACCTGAACACGTACTAATTTTATTTTCAGTATTAATTTATTGATGGAAGACATTCTTAATTTTGTCGTGGCCGACTTCTTTTTTGCTATTCCTACTTAATAATACCATCCTTTGTGTCCAAAACCAAAAGCCAAAATATATATATGTGTGTGTGTGTGTGTGTGTGACAAATAATTAGTCCATGAGCCAAAAGGAGGACCAGTACTTTTATTGAATGATAAGAATCAGTTACTACAAGAAGACACCAAGGCATATTTATTTGAACAAATCACCCATCAACCAGACGAAAAAGAGAACTAGAGAAAGGAAAGAAAGCAGCGTGGTACACGAGTCTTCCATCACTATGGGTCTGAGTAGGCTCAGATGTACATAACTTTACCCACTACAAAAACAATTGATAATCACAACAATAACTTACTTTTTTTTTTTGGCTGTGACAACAATAACACACTTGAAGCACAGTCAAACAAGTTTAAAGGACACAAGAGTGAAGACTTTGACTTAATCTATTTACACTTGAAGCCAGGAGGAATGGTTTTGCCACATGCACTGAGCAGCACACTAAGAGCAACAGGCACATCCAAGTTAATTCCAAGTACATTGGCCTTAATGACAGTGCAAAGACAAGCTGCAACCTCCAAGTCTGCTAAACCTTCAAGCAAAGCACAACATTTGCTGCTAGGAGGTGTTCCAACCACAATGTTAACCAGCCCAAGAAGGTCAACACACACACCAAGTTTCAAAGTATCTTTGGGACAGAAGGGCCCGGCTGGAGCCAACGGAGGCGGCTTTGGTTTGGGCTGACATACATTGCAAGCGTCAGAAAACGCTACAAAGAAGAGGAGAGAGATGATGAAAATGGTGCCGGAGTGGCTGGTGGCGGCCATGGATATATGAACTATAGGTTTAGGGTATGGTGTGGTGCATTGGTGAAGGCAAGGTGGCGTTTATAAAGGGAAATTGTGAGGTGGATGTTAAGAGTTTGATTGAGTGGAAGAGGGTGAAAAAAGACATATTTGAGCACCTGCACCAGTTGGAATTTTTGTTAGTATGTGCAAAAGTTGTGTGCAAATATCTACTAGTGATTTGTAGTGTCACTATTGGATAATAATTACTACATATTGTTAATTTTTTACGATAAATTCAGATAGAAAGATTTCAGTACGATCTTAACAGTATAATAATTCAAGATTGTAATTTCGAATCTTAGCATAGCCTATGTACATGGCTCGTTAGTGACAACGTTTCTTTTTTCATTAGCAAAAAGAGTAGGAGATGATGATTAACGATTTTTGCATACAGAGTAAGGCACCCATGGGCAAAAGGAAAGACACGCATTAGGCCCTAATAGGTCTGTAGTGGGCTACTCAACAGGTTAATAGTGATAGGCCTTAACAAATAGGAAGTGGATCATGACGGTCCATAACCTCATGGCCCATCAGGGTTTTGGACTGGGCTGCTCTGCATTCGAGGGCCTTTAATTTAAGGAAATTTAGAAGTTGGTATAAAAAATTGGACTTATTTGCCCTAAGTGCATTTTTTTGGACAAAGACTAAAAAGTCATGCATTATTCCATTACTCTCTCTCTCTCTCTCTCCATTATTCTCTCTTCTATATTTTCTCTCTATCTTTCTCTATCTATCTATCCCTTATTCTTTCTCTCAATTTATTTTCTTTTCAAATATGTAAATATTTGATTTAATTTTTCATCTCTCTCTCCCTCTATTTTCTTTCACCAATACTCTCTCCTTATTTTTTCTCTTTTATTATATTAACTTTATAACAACACAATTATACGAATCAATAATACGCTAAACAGTTACTCATATGTTCTGATAAACCACACAGTTACATCAAACAATTACATAAATTTATAATATCAACCCAATTTGTCATTCAATTATTTACATAAATGAGATACACCCATTTAGTATCACGACATGGTTACACTAATTATATACACCAAATTTCGTTTATCATTACACAAAAAAATTTATCATAAACCATGTCGTGATACTAATTGTAGTTGATTGATGTAATTGTATTTTTTTAATGTTGATATAATGAGAGAATAAGGAAATAGAGTAACGATGAGAGAAACTAAGGGTAGAGAGAGTGAGGAGGGAGAGAAAGATGAAAAAATCATATCAAATCTTTATATATTTGAAAAGAAAATAAATTATTAATGGGAGAGAGATAGAGAGAGTAACGAAAAGAGAGAGAGATAGAGGAAAAATAGGGGAGAGAGAGTGAGAGACTGATAGATAGAGAGAGAGAGAGAGAGAGAGTAACGGTGTGAGAAATAGGAGAGGAAAGGAGAGTGAGAATAAAAATTATGCATAATTTAAGGAAGGATAAATAAGTAAAAAAACTCACATGTCATTTCAATTTTGTATCTAATCACAAAGTGTTTTATTAAAATTAAATTTAATAGAGTAAAATATTTATCCATTTTCTCTTAAATAAATCTAAAAAAATATACCCACATTGAAAAAACTCTTTAATCTAAGACAATTACAATGGGTGTCAGCTTATGAGCTCCATCAAACATATGCTTATTATGAAAAAGATGAAACCCATATTTACTTCTTTCGATGTTTCAGTGTCTTATGTTTTTTTGTCGACTCTTTCATTCACATGTTGTGGTTTTGATCACTGTCTATGATGTGGTTTTGATCACTGTCCACTGCTTCAAGTACCATATGAGCCATTGATCAAGTAAAAATTTGCTTGGTCAACATCTTTGATGGTGATTGTAATTATTCCAACACTGAAAAATGGACTAATATTGAGCTGCCTAATAGGAAATGGTGATGGGTTTCTATTCTGAGTCCGAACTTTGATTATTTTCTCAAGATTCTCAGATCGTCTGAATCCCACGAGTGAATCAAAAATTGGATTTATATTGGATTTCACCTGAATTACTTGATCTATTGATTTCATATCATTTAGATGAAAACAACACGTTAGGTGCAAGATTAATCGATGAAATAGGGGTGGACTTGATTCTCGAATATTTCATGTATGATCGGTGCCCACTAAAAAGTGTTATTTTCAGCATGCGCAAAGATAAAATATACCATGGATGGGGTGGTATTATTAGGGATGGTACACTGTGATTATTAGTGTTTGAACCAATTTATAAGCAAATTTAAAACTACTAAAATGCATTTCCTCAATCTTTCCTCCATAAAATCTGTTTGAGATGCAGTGTCTCAATTTTAGTCCAATCCGGCAAATGTGCCACTACCCTTTTTTTCTATTTTAGGAAAGAAATAACAAAAATAATAATAAATCATAAGAGAATCTATAAATATTATAATATAAAAATGAGACCCACATGCAAATATATATTATTACGTATGTGATTAAGGTTAGATAAACGGAACAAGTATGAACAGGTAAATCTAAAAAAAATGAATATAAAAGAACAAGCGATTCTTAAAATAGTACATGAACATAAAAATATACATTATCCATTTTTTGATTTAGAGGACATACTTAAAAAATTTGATATCACCATATTTTTTTTTTGGTTATAGCAATATAGTGTTATTACATAAGACGAATCTAATACTTAATTTTTTCGTAACACAAAAAACCTTCTAAATCATTATGTATCTTTGTCTACGAAGAGAGATAATGAGAGTAAGAGAGGTTTAACATGAAGAAAATTTTCTCAAGTGTTGCAATGAAAGACATTAGGTTTGTATTGACAACCAAATGGTGTGTTGGAAAGACATATTTTTAAAGGACTAAAAGCAATTCTAACAATGCTATCTAAAATAGTTACTCAAAATATATTTAAATATTATATTATTTACTTTAGCTAATAATTTTTTTAAATTCACTTCAATCACACTATCTATTTTAACTAACAATTTCAATTAACTTTAACTAACTATTAATTATTAAAATCTAAAATACCATGTAATATGTCATGTCAGCACCATATTGATAACATCACATGCTGACGTGTTACGCCACATCATCAAAATTTTAAAATTTTTTATTTTTATTAATAACGGTCATATTTACAACGGTCACAAAATTCAAAATTTTAAAATTTGAATTTTTCAACGGTCATATTAATAACGGTTATATTTGTAACGGTCATATTTTAAGATATGTATAAATAAGTTCTTTTATCTCTCATTGTCATACACCTCAAATCTATTTATTGGCATTGCACTCTTCTTTGTGTTTGTGTTATGGCTCACTAGCCTGCAATGAAGATAATTCTTAATGATTTTGGCTCCGATGATGAATTAGAGATAATAACAATTTGTGTTATGAAAATGAACAAACTCAGTAGCGAGGAAAGCTCTAGTGTACGTCGCGGTTCCATTCAAGGTTATTCAATTATTTTTTGAAATCGAGTTCAAGAGCACGAAAGACTATATCGTGATTTTTGAGGGATTTTGCCCAATTTTTAGGGGATTTTATTGAATTTTGGGAGGAGGTTTGTTGGATTTTTGGAGAGAGTTTTTACTGGATTTGGGG
>CM042186.1:36557262-36588373 GCA_023539305.1 Ilex asprella | reverse complement strand
TTCTTAGCTTAAATACAGAGTTTCTAAGAGAGAGAGAGAGAGAGAGACCATACCTACTTTTGCGGAATGAAGCTTCTACGATGATGAAGACGGTGAAGCCTCTGCAATGAAGCCTTCTGTAGACTGAGCTTCTGTGGAGTTGATGATTTGATTTAGAGTGATGTGCAGAGATAAAGTGTTCTGTGGACTGAACCTCTGCGATGAAGCCTTTTAATTTCATAAATTCAATTGGTGGAGCCTTTGCGAAGAACCCTATGCCTAGTTGATGAAGACAACCAACGAAGGAGATTGAAATTGGGGGTGTTGTTGGCACAAAAACACAATAGCGAGCTTCTTTGCCTTGTCAGGAATAGTCAGTCAAATAAAGGTTATGGGAAATAGCTAGTGTGATAATTAGTCTATTGAACACAAGATTTAAGGTCTGCCTTTGTATAATAACTAAGAAGAGCATTTTATTGAGGCCCTTGGAGTTGCTCTAACAACGCACTATATGTGTTGCACGTTATTTTTTTTTATTGAAACATTTGATAAAATAATTAAAAAAATGTAATAATGTAGCAAAATTAGATAATAATATTTATCATACTTGAATTGTTTGTATTCATTTCATAACCATAAATATTCAATAGACTCATTTTCTGTGATTTTTTCATTTGAGCAACTAAATAGTAAATATTATATATCTGTTTTAGGGTATTAGAGATGATATTGCATCAATGGAGTTATCGACGTAAATTAATATTAGGATTTTAGAAAAAAAGAATTAATATTTTTTATATATATCATATTAAGCATAATATGTCCATTTAAAAGTTTTGCAAAATTAGATAGATTTACATGATTGGATACAGAAGGTTCGCAAAGATCACGTAAGGTAATCACACAATGCAATTGTACATTATAAATAGGGGTCAAATCTCTTGCATTTAGGATCAAGCAACCATATGTGAATCTACTATATGTAATATCTTTTCCTCTAATTAATAGAAAATTCTCCAAGAGCAAGAGACTCAATTCGAATAGACTAGCCAAGCTTCTGAGTTAATGGTCCACTATAAATTCTTTGTATATTCATTTTTTGTCCGATTAAATCGATAACTCAACCTCTAAGAGTCTAAAAATTTTAACTCAACACTCTAGTGATCCCCAAATCCCTAAATAGTTAAGTGTGCAGGACACACCATCAGAGTGTATTCATTTGTTTTTTCTTGCTTAATCTATGAAACCTCTTGTAAGTACAAAGTGGTTGCAAATAAAGTAACCAAAATTAATGGGTGTATTCTTTTAATCCATTATTGTGCTTTTTTTTAAAAGGAATTTTGCAATATATCTTACTCTTCTCACTGAAAAACTGTGTTTTTTAGCACCAAAAAAACAGTTGAGTCCTATTGTTCAAACACAACACCAAACTAACACAATTTGGTCTAATATGTAATAAATCATAAATATTCTATACCACAATTGATTAAAAAATGGAATAAAAGTGTATTTGATGTTCATGAGAAGGGTTAAATTAACATGAAGTTTTTTTTTTGATCAGTAAATTAACATGAAGTTTACTATGATGAAGTTTTGAACCAATTTGAAATAATTTATTAAAGATAATACCTCTTTGTTGGAACTAAAAAAATGATAAATTAAATTAATTTTTTGGTAGGAAAGAGGACTTATTAGAAATTTGAAAAACACTATGGTGCCACCTCAGTATTGTACAAAAGGAAAACGTTATTTAGACATAAAAATTTGATATAATTTGCAGACTTAATGACGTGGTTTCATTAAAATTATTGGATTAACACCAAGTTCCAATGTTTAGTGGAACTCACAGTCAATTCAAAGGTCATAATGAATTAGGTCAGTAAATTAGGTTCCAACAGCATTGATCTTATACAAAAATATTTTGAAAAGAAATAGTATGACATCAAAGAGGGTCTATATTACCAACAAAAAAAAGTAATTTATCAAAAATTATTATTTTTTAAATGTCAAGTTATAATTTCTTGAAATAATTAATGATCGATCATGAATAAATTCTAATAAATTGTAATTTTACCTTTAAATATATGCAAATTGACATTTAAAAATTATAATTTTTATGATTGATTATAATATTTTAAGATTAATTATATCTTTTACCGTTGTAGCTTAACTTTAAAAAAATTATAAATTTGGATATTCAACACCCTAATTTTCCTATATTAAAAATATTTTTTAATATCATAATTTGAAAGTAAAAGAAGAAAGTCATAGTTGGCATTTGACCAACGGCTGTATGTCCTCGATTAATGGAAACCATATGTATAAGATTGTGTCTTCCAGAACCCCAAAAACACTATAGTTTTTCTCCATGATTATTCCAAGCATTAACAAACAGAAGGGCAGGTCAATCCAGCTTTCATTCACTCACATCGATTCCAATCGCAATCGTCCCCACCACCTTTTTTTTTCTTTCTCTGGATCTGCCCATGATTTTCTCATAAATCTCTTCCTTTACCTGCACAATTTACTGTAATCATTCATTCAAAATTCTGTAGTAAATTTCGCCAATTCAAAAAACCCTAGCTCTAGAGAGAGAAATACAAATATCAATTCATATCTATATACAGGGAGCGAGCTGTGATCTGTATACACGAGAGAGAGAGAGAGAGAGAGATTTGGGGAGAGATGGCGATTTTGTATTCGTTGGTGGCGAGAGGATCGGTGGTCTTGGCGGAATTCAGTGCGACGTCGACGAATGCGAGCACGATCGCTAGGCAAATTCTGGAGAAAATCCCTGGAAACAACGACTCCAATGTGTCGTACTCCCAAGATCGGTACATCTTTCACGTGAAACGCACAGATGGCCTCACCGTTCTCTGCATGGCCGACGATACCGCCGGAAGTAAGCTCAGTTTGATCACACTTCTTTTTTGAATTATTCATTATTGCTCTGTATTTACCTGTATTGTATTTCCTTGATAATTGAATACGAGTTTCTGAAGATATGAAGTCTAGTTTTATTGGGTTATTGATTGCAATATTGATCCACCTATTTGAGTATAGGAACAGAATAGTTGAAGAATTACAAGTGCAGTGTTAGTTTTGTCTGCTTGGAAAGAATAAAATGCCAAGGTTTGCATTTTCGCCTCCAATTTTGTTTGATTTGAAATAGAGCTCAATTAGAGTGCGGTTGTTTGCATTCCACCCATGTAAGTTGGATTGTGGTATTGGAATATTTGGTACGATATGTTTGGATAACTTGGCCAAATAAGTTTCTTTTTCTCTATAGCTAACTAATTCCAGCATCCGGTCAACTAGCAGTTTCCAAATGAAATCATAACCAAACTGTAGGTGGCAAATTAAAAAGGCTAACGCACGTGTTTATGGCAAGGGTAATCGAAGAGGATGAGTAGGATAAACGGATAGGATGTTAGGAACTCAAGCAGCCTATTAATAAAGAGAACAACCGGTTGGGGCAAAAGGTAGGTGGAGTAAATGTTCTTACCGGCCAAGTACAAAATCTCATCTTCCCATCGGCAATTAATGAGGGTATTTATAGCCCAGTACCTAGGTAGGTCGGGCTGCTCGAAAGGCTTCCCACCGCGACCTTCTAACACTTGCGCCTACCCATAACTGCCTTAACTACAACGATACTAGTGATTGCTAACCATGAGCCACATGTCCCACCGTTAACTAGACAGATGTGATGTTTTCACAAACGTAGTTTGGATGCGGCTTAGAGAAGGGTGCGACCGTCGAGGTGAAAGGCGGCTCTTAAGGTTAATGACCGCGACTGGTCACCACGAGACCATAACCTCGAAAGGGCCATGTCCACAATGCCCTGAGCACGCTTCTACTCGGGTTTCCCCTTTTTTTTCCTCTAGACTCTTCCTTGAGACTTTGGTCGATGTACTTGATCAAGGAAATTCACATAGTTTTAGTACTTCAGTTACCAATCCACATGACACATTATCTCATACGTTGATCTGGACGAATAACCCCAATTACCTTAGGAGTCCATTTGGATCCTAATCAAGCACATTCTAAGGGGCAGTGTATGGCTCACTAGGAGGCGTATTCGAGCAGACTAAATCTTTGACCTTGCCCCTAGCTGAGGTTAACAATTATGCTCGTTCGTCCCTGTAGTCCAATTCTTCCTTGAGGAGGGCCATATTGTCCTGTTCCTAGGTGGGGACCTATCCTCTTAGTTGAGTAGGCTAGTCGAGCAACGATGTCCAGTAAGTTGAGGATACTACTCTCGCAGTGGGGGAGGTGAGTCTCGCCGAGGTTGTTCCTAGACTTCTGCAGTTCCACTCTTGTCTATCCTTGGTGGAAGGTCTATTTTGTCATTTCCAATGCGATGAGGATGTGTTTCGCCCTTTTGCGGCGTAGCACTTGGGCGTCGCACCCGGGGCGTCACACTTGGGGGCATCGCACCTTGTATTGTTATCCATACCAATCTAACTAGACCCTGTCGGACCCCACTTTCATGTTATGGGTTAGACACGTGTTTTGAATTTATCGGGTACTGCACAAACTAATGAATAAAAACTTGGAAACATGCAGGTTATTGAAAAGTGTTAGAATTATTAGTGCAAATTCCAATTTTCTCCCTTGGGGTTTGACACTTCAGTACTTTATCTTCAATTGTTTCAATATACTCCATATCATTCATATGATTTGGGTATAATGTGCTGCCATTACAAATCACAACCAAATTGACATTAATTTTTGTTTTTTGCACCAGTTTGGGAATTCTAGTTTTAAAAAAAATCATAAAACAAAAATACCTGCCAATTATTTGAAATGGAAAAATATCCCCTCTTTGTTTCTACACCAGTGAGCCCTCTTTGTCTCTCTCCCTCTTCGGATGGCTATCTTTGATTGTCTTCCTTAATGAAACCATTGTTGCCACCTACCATCACCAACGCCATTAGCACAAAAAATTCATCTATACCACCATTGAAAAAGAGATAGTGGGACCCCACCTTCACCATAGTCCCCATCCTATAGCCACCTTCCCCTTTGCCTTCGCTTTCATCTTGTGGAGGTGGTGGAGGTGATGGTTGCAATGGGGATTTTGGTGTTTGGGTATGGGATTTGTGCTCTAATTTGGGTGGCTGTGGGACAAATTTGTTTATGTATGACCATACTGACATTAGGTGATAAGTTAGAAAAGGGTTGATACTATTTCTGACCATGTATCTTTCCGATGGGATACATAGTTGACTTGAAAATGATTGGAGGAGGGACTAAGAAAATATCCTTCCAAATTGTATGTAGGAAGGAGGCCTGCGAACGGAAAAGTTAACCTAGTAACAGATATAGTGGTACATTATGTTCTCTTGCTGCACCATCATTATGTCCGAGCTTCCCAATTTAAACTCAACTGCCGAAGTTTCTCTAATTGTTGCAATCTCAGCAGTTTGGCATTGGCGACGAGGGGAGGGTAGGGATTTCAGCCCACAAGTGGGGTGGGGTTTTTGGCTGAGTTAGGGAGGGAGTTGCAGCGTAGGGATTCTCTATCAGGTGGTGGTTCTGCCACTGGGATTGGGTTTGCTAGGGTGGGGGAGGCTGGTGGTTGGGGGTTGCAAGCAAAGGCAGTGACCATGGTGGTTTTGGCCAGATTTGTCCGTGGTGGGTTCAGGCGGTTCAGCAGTTGGTTGTGGTGGTGGTTTTGGTGCAATATAAGAATCTTTCTACTCATGAACCAAGATGTCCACAATCACCCTTGTCAGATAGATGAAACATAGCATGCATACATGTCTACAATGATTTTACCCATCTTCCTATACCCCTGTTATACCAAGATGCCCTAGCTTTGCTTTTTAATATAGTAATAGCATGCTCTAAGTTGATTATTCGTCATAATCATCGCTTCCTGTTTTGTAATTGAATGCTGCCAAGTGTGAAGTGTCCTAGAAGTATTCATTTCAAATAATTAGTGTTATTTCTTAGTTTGGCACAAATTAAAAAGGTATCCAACATGTGTTGAGGAGTATCCGAGAAGTATCGCTAGCATGAGTTAAAAGAAAAAAAGGAGTGTCCGAGAATGTTGGCGCCCAACACTGTTTGACATGGACATAGCGACACTTACCCGACGCATGCATGACAGCTTCACGGAAGTGTTTGTGCTTCTCAGTTTATTTGCACGACTGATATTAGCTAGCATCATGCTTTTTGATTATTTGTCCGACTGCTGCTTCTAGATATGGATTTATGTTATTGTCTTTAACTTTATTCTGAATTTTTTGTGCAGGAAGAATTCCTTTTGCATTTCTTGAAGACATTCATCAGAGATTTGTGAGGACTTATGGTCGGGCAGTTCTATCAGCCCAGGCATATGCCATGAATGATGAATTTTCAAGGGTTCTGAGCCAACAGATCGAGTATTACTCAAATGATCCAAATGCAGATAGGATTAACAGATTAAAAGGTGAAATGAGTCAGGTGCGTATTAAGCGTTTATATCAATTAGGAACTGCTTATAATGAGTGTCACTTTGGATTTTTTTGAAGTCTTGTTCCTCTGCTTTTTCTGTCCATTATAGCTCTCTACACAATCCTTTGACCTCTCTCGTGTTGTCCTGATGGTTTTACTAATTGAATGCTTGTGTTTGATCATTTATGGTGGTTAATTTGACTCTGATTATTTTAGGATGAGAATCTTTTAGCTTTAGATAAAAACATAAAGTGTTAATCCCCTATGAATTAGTGTTATTACCGGAAAAAAAAAAAGAATTAGTGTCATTGAGTTGCAGCATGTCAACAAATTCTTTATGCTTCTATTGTATCTGTCCATATTACTGCACAAATTTGCAGTTGATGATATTCTCTTGGGTTTATTCCATATAATACAAAAGTTTGCATGTGATTATTTCATTTAATAGGTACGCAATGTCATGATAGAGAATATTGATAAAGTTCTAGACAGAGGTGATCGTTTGGAGTTGCTGGTTGACAAAACTGCCAATATGCAAGGAAATACTTTTCGCTTCAGAAAGCAGGCTCGGCGTTTCAGGAACACTGTATGGTGGAGAAATGTCAAGCTCACGTATGTTATCTAAGCTAAATCTTTTTCAATGATTGACCTTCTTTGTGCATTTGCATTTAGAAGAGATAGGTGGATGGTTTTCGTCTTCTAAGGGCATAATTGTCCTATAAAATAGTAAAGGACAGTTGTGGGAACCACTCTCAGTCTCTCCTACAAGTTGTCACTCCAAAATTGATGCTCGGCAGTGGAAAATGGGGCTTCTGGTGTTCTGGACACCAAATGATTTTGGTTAGGAAGTGCTAATTTGGAGGCCTAAAACAACAGAATTAGATGGGCCTGGATAGTGCTTGCTTTGTTAAGGTATTTTTTTGGGAGTTAAAAGTTAAAACAAGGGTTTAAGGGCTGTTTCTTTGTTCTGAAGAGTAACGGGTAAAGAATAACGATGGGGATTCATTGGGTTTTCTGGGTTGCCAGGGTTTACGGTTTGATGGATAGAGGATTGGACTTTAGAGGCAATTTTTGAAGTTGTAAAACCACGTCCGAGCACATGCTACATAAAGTGCAGAAAATTAGAAGAAGAAAGGGGAAGAGGAGGAAGAGAAAGAAGAAAAAAAGAATCTCAACCAACATTCGTAACTGTTAGGCAAAATTCCATTCTTACAAATCAACACTATTAAATTGAAGAGAACGTATATTTATCAGCTAAGAGACTTTCACCAAAAGGGCTATGGCTCCAAATTTTGGAAGTCAGACTCCAAGTTTGAGAACTTGATTAAAGTAAAGTAACATGATTTGTTTTGTAATCCATCACTCATAATTAAGGTCTATCCAGAAAATCTAAAAATTGGCGAAAACTAAATGGAATATAAATACATCTAACTAGCAGCATACTTACTTCACAGGAAACATAATAAGAAGTCTGCTGACTACCACAAATGAAATTTTTGCACAAAAAAAATTTCTTGATTTTCAAGGGGCCAGCATTCATAGCTCTGGATTTCCTGAGTGGATGTGTCTTCCTAACCATTCAATAGCTTCTGAGAGGTGGTTTTTGTTTTGAGTTGGAGGTTGAATGTTGGGGTTATGGAGGCACCTTGAAATGACAATTTAGATTTCTGTTAGTTTATTTATTTGCTGGAAGACCTGAATGAAAAAAAAACTATTTTTTAGCTCTCCATTCTACATTGACATTCCCAGTGTTTTGAAAAGCTCGCCTAGGCGAGAAGCAAGGCAAAGCGAAGGTATTTCGCCTTGAACACCCCAGACAAAGCAAACGTGACTGAAGCGAGAAAAGCGAGCGCCTTGCGCTTAAGCGAAAGGCGAAAAAGCGAACGCCTTAGTCATGCGAGGGGAGGTAGTTTTTTATTTTTATTGTGGACTGTTGGATTGTTTTATTTTTATTGTGGACCATTGGATTGGGGCAATTGAAAAAAAAATTATAAGATGCCAATACACTAAATTATCCCCTTATCCCATAAATATAAAACCCAAACCCTAATTTCCAAAATCAGACCGTCGCTGCTGCTTCTTCCTCTCACTGTCGCTGCTGCTCCTTCCTCTCACGATCGGTGCTGCTGCTCCTTTTCATGATTGGTGTTGTTGCTCCTTCCTCTCACAATCGGTGCTGCTGCACATTCCTCTCTGGTCAGGCGATCGCTGCTGCTGTGCTGTTCCTTGCTCGCTGGTCAGAGACGAAGACTGTTGTTGCTCCTCCTTCCTCGCTAGTCCTGGTTTGTCTCTTCTTTTTTCTTCTCTCTTCTATATCTCTTCTTCCTCTCTTCTTTCTGCTTCTTCTTTCTGATTTTTTTCTGCTTTTTTCTTCTGTTGCTTCTTCTTCTTCTTTTTATGCTTCTTCTTTCTATTTTTTTTTCTGCTTCTTTTTTTTGTTTTTTTTCTGTTGCTTCTTCTCTCAGCTTCTTCTTCTTTCTGGTTCTTGCTTCTGCTTCTTTTTTTTTTTCCTACTTCTTCTTTATGGTTTTTTTTCTGCTGCCTCTTCTCTCAACTTCTTTTTTCTGGTTCTTCTTCTTTCTGCTGCTGCTGCTACTGCTGCTTCTGCTTCTTTTTTTTTCTGCTTCTTCTTTCTGTTTTTCTTTACTGCTTCTTCTCTTCGCTTCTTCTTTCTGATTTTAATGCTGCTGATTTTTGAATAACTGCTGATTTTAATGCAGCTGATTTTAATTTTAATTCTGATTTTTTTGATTTTAATGCTGCTGATTTTTTTCTGCTGCTTATTTTTTTTGCTGTATTGATGTAATGTTGATAGTTCTGTAATGCTGCTGATTTTGAATAGCTGATAGTGCTGTAATGCTGCTGATTTTGAATAGCTGATTTAGCTGATAGTGTTGTAATAGCTGATTTTTTATTTTAATGCTACTGATTTTTTTTTGTTGCTTATTTTTTATTGATAGTGTTAAATGTTGAATGTTGATTTCCTGTACTGTTTTTGTTCCTTTGATTGTGTGTCTTATGTTTTTAAATATTAGGATTTGGGATATTATTAGTGTTTGTTTAAATTTAAATGTTTAAGCTATGACTGTTATTAAGATTTGAGATATTAGTAGTGTTTATTTTAATTTAAATGTTTATGGTTTACTTGCATTTAAATTTTTAGTATATATAAAATTAGAACTTAGATGTTTAGAAGTAATTAAACTAAAATATTTACTTTTTTTTTACTGTTCCCTTCGTTTCGGTAAAGCGCTTCGCTTCGCTTCTCGCCTAGGCATTAAGAGCTTTGGTCGCTTCGGTTCGCTTTATGCCTTAAATAACACCGCTCCATCCATCTTATTTGATTTTGGGTTGGGGGGGATGGGGGGAAAAAGATTAGTACTGGGACAACTTAAAATTGGGTGTTGAAGAACTGAAAGTATATTTACTAATTGTTAGGCCTATGTGGTTAAATACAACTCAACAAGGGAGAAAATGTAACTGGGCTTTGAGAATTTCTAAGGAGGTAATAATCCGGAGGCAGAATATTGATGCTGGAGCTGGAGTTGTCCTGCTGAAAGTGCATAACAGGGCGTGAATGAAATTTGAGAATGCAAGTGGGTATGAAATCCATTATGTCAAAAACCAATAATAGTATGTAAATAAATAAACGAAACTACCATTTAGCTTCATTAAAGCTGCCCCTAGATGGCCTTTTTGAGAAAGTACTCTTTTTTTTTTTTTCTGGTATGTTACTCTCTTGATGTTACTCAGGCCCATCATCATCATTTTTTGACTCACCATTCTACATGCAATATGTCGCACACTGTTTAGGAAATCATATACCATCTTTGTTATGTAAACGATAACAAGTAATTGGCTTAATTCATGATTGAACTACAAGGTTTATATGCGATCTTTTTCTATGTAAAGATGGCATGCGCATTCAATTTTTTTAATTGAATTGAACTATTTCTGAAAGATCAGATGTGTCATTGAGCATATTGTCCAATATATAGTGCTTTAAATTCCTAAATATTTGCTATTATTGCTCAGATTATGCCTTACATTTTCAAAATTGTTCTAGATACATTATCTTGCTGAGACAACTGATTCTTTTCCCAATATTTTAATCTCTCAAATATCCAAAGAGATTGACAGTCTCACAGCATAATTCTTCCATTAAGCATTTGCATTTCTGTCTCTTGAAATCATCTTCTCCTTGTTACTGCCCTTTTCCAAAATAGCTTTAAAGCCTTAAATTAGTCATGCTTCAAAACAATTAGCATAATTTAAATGGTAAGATATGACCTTCCTAGCGCATATGAGTTACGACGCTAAGCCAGTGATATAATTTTTTGCCTTTTGCAGGGTTGCATTGATACTCCTTCTCCTGGTTATTGTTTATGTCGTGCTGGCTTTCGTTTGCCATGGGATAACACTTCCTTCTTGTTTGAGGTGAGGATTGGCAACGAGGGACATTTATTTGTTCTTTCTGGTTTTCTTTTTGGATGTATGTGATTGTGCTTTCTCAGTTCTTCTGAGGTGATCAACTCAAAAAAAAAAAATCTTCTGAGGTAAGGTGGCTTAGCTTCTTCTCATTGTGGAAAACTTTCATGCATGTGTGTGGGCAGGCAATGGTTGTAACAGAAACTTGAACTTGTTCGGATTGTATTTTCTTCATGCAATGGCTTGAAAATTTAATATTTATAAAGGTTTCATTTTTGAAATCCGATCTTTGTCTCGGATGCTCTTCAATGTGGAATTTGAACTGATTTTGGGTGTGTTTGGGGTTCTCAACTCCTTTCCATAGCTCTTTTTTGGACATAGTACATGATCACTCCTTTGAGCTTCTTTGTTTAAAGGGGAAGGCAAGAGAAGGTACGATCATTGTGTTGAAGCATCCTCATGGAACCTTTCTTACTAAAAACTCCGTAGAGAAATTGGTTTGAGTTAAACTATACACATTTATAGGCCGAGGTAAATTCATTTACTCAATTTGATTATTCATTCTTATTTTTACGAAGTATTTGAACCACAAATTTTCTTCTTAGTTTTTAAGACTCATTTATCAGATACATGAATTTTTAAAAAAATTACAAGCGATACTCTCTCTCGGTACCAATTCATCCTCAGACCCTACCCTTATGGAAGCGCGAAGCCAGCCCACCAAAAAATGGCTATGGCCACCCTGCCCTGCCCAGCCCAAACCCTAGAAGGTATGGGATGGGCCTGGACACTAACTATGCAGTTATAAATCTGTAAGAAAAAATTACAAGTTTGATTCGGTTTTATTTATCATTCATAATTTTTTATATTTAAAAAATTGGAGAAACATCTTTTTTTGCATTTGGGCGTAGCTGCCTACATTTGACTATTTTCTGACCTTGCACATCTATGGAAAGGTATAACGTGCTTAGAATGGTCATCTAAAAAGATATTTATAGGCGGAATAAGTCACATACGAGATAAAATGGATTGAACTTCATTCATCTGAGATTTAGTGTATTGTTTAGACGTTTTCAGTCTTCTTCAGATTTTAGACGTGATATGCCAAGTATATTTCCAACTGGTGAAGACAACTCGGGAATCTGAACTGGAAATGTAGCCCAAGAAAATTGTCTACATGCTCAAGGAAGTGTTTAAAATCAAATGGTGAAGAAAATGAAGACAATATGCACCCATAAACATGGTAGAATGTGCAGTGAAAAGGCAAAGCAATTTTTCCAACTTGGGGGGCTTCTTCTCTCAGACAGTCGATTGAAAAGATGTTCCAGAGTTCAAGAATTTCTGCCACTGCTGGTGAATAACTAGTTTGTGTGCATATAAAGACACAGGAATCAAGATTGCAAAATACATACATGGTCATTGCTGGATTGGACTGGACTGGACTGTAAATCTTAAAAGTTACCATTGCAACAAATCGTCGTCTACAAGACTAAACTTATTCAATAGCTCCTCTAATCCTTGCAATGCAGCCTCGTAATGTTCTCGAGATTGTGCCCCTTCTTCAACAATTTGGGTGGCTCGACTATACAGATTGTTATACCACTGCACAGGGTTATTTACATCAACATCACTAGGGTCACAGTCTGGAAGAAATTTGCGCTTATAATCCTTATTCCAACGTGGTAGAATATACTGGGATGGTATTTCTTCTACGCCATTGTAATTGAGGACATTTAACGCGTGCCTGCATAAATAACCTTCGAAGTTGAACAGACTGCAAATGCAACGTATTTCCACTCGAGTTGTCTCATATAATACCTCGTAATACCTGACTTCCTTTTCTCCCCCTCCAACTTCAACTCGTTCTTTGACTATGTATGTTATTATTGGCCCATTGACACTCACTTGCCTTGTGTTGAAGCAAGAATACATTCCTTCAACCTCAGATTGAAACTTCTTAAATATTTCATTTGAATACACCTTGGACAGCTGCAACTCAAAATTACATTTTGTTTTCAACTCCAAGCTTGAATTTCTGGACTCAAGATCCCCCAAGGCTTCTTTCATGTGCTTCCGTTGCAGAGCTAGGTCATACTTATCAACAAACTCCTTAAATGATGTGTGTTTATGTACATAACCATCAAAAAATGCACTTAAACCCTCATTTTCTTTTATAGGGATCATTCCCATGAAAGAAATGTCTTTTAAATAAACCGGAACCCACTGTTGCCGATCTTCATACAAGGACTGAAGCCATTTATTATCCCCGAGTCCATGCTGATTTATCATGTCAGCCCAAGAAGATTCAAACTCAGCTATCTTCAACGAATCATAGACTGCTTTATTCACCTGCCTTTTGATTGCTTCATATCCCTTCAATCCCCCCAACTTCTCAGGAACACGTTGGATTATATGCCACAAACAATAACAATGACGAGCCTGTGGAAAGACCTTAGAAACTGCTATTTGCAGGGGCTTGGACTGATCGCTAACAATGACTTTTGGATGTTGTCCTAGCATGCATGCAAGCCATGCCTCAAACATCCAAACAAAGTATTCAACTGACTCATGTCCGAGGAATCCACATCCTAACAACACTGATTGCCCGTGGTGGTTTATTCCAACAAAATAAATCAGAGGGATCTCATATTTGTTTGCCAAGCTGCTTGTGTCGATTGCAATTGTGTCAGAAAAGTAATTATATGCAGCCCTGGACCTAGCATCAGCCCAGAAGACATTTCTTGAGCGTCCTTCATCATCAAGATCCATCAAATAAAAAAAGTTTGGATTTGTCAACTTCATGCGACAGAAGTAGTTATAGACTGCATATGCATCCCCTTCTTTAAGTTCCAAATGCTTAGAGTGATCAACCGGATTTATACAATCTCTTTCATCGTCTTTTGAGTATCCATTGCATCCAGGGTCCGTGATGGATGCTCGGTATAACTTAATAGTATGAACTTCCTTAACAGGTTCCGTATGCTGGGCTTTTTTGGCAGCAAGTATCATTTTCTTATGCGACTTATAAAATCGTTTGACTTCTGGACTCACTGGATGATTGTGTTCAAGCTCGACTTCAACTATTCTCCACCTTTTAGAGTCTATGAGCTTAATGACAATCATTGCAGGACAACCAGTTCTTGTTTCTGGTCTCGGATGGTTTGCTTCACTCTTTTTTTTGAAACCTGCACTGCTGCAGCTAAGTTTTGCTCTGTACCGCTCTTTTCGTTTTGATCTAAACCATGAATTACTCACTCTGATGCCAAATCCTTGTTCTTTAGCATAGATATTGTAAAAATCATAAGCTTCATCAAAAGACTCAAACTCCAAACCCACAGTGGGTTGTGGGGGTTCCTTCTTTGACTGTGTTTCACGAATTCCATCATCATGTTCCCCCATCATACAGCCTCCTTCATCGTCATATTCATCAGCCTCATCAAACACTGGCTCACTGTTGAGACAAACTACCTCCATCTGAAACAACATTTGAACACAAAATGGACACAATGAAAAATGTGGACAAGCAAATCATCCTATCAAAAGGAGAAAGCATATAGTATATTACCGATCCAAAGCAGTTCCCACCATTTCTTTGTTGTTTTGAAATAAATATGACAAATGATTAGTAGAGGGCAAGTTGAAAGCAAAATACACGCATATGCTTTACATATTTGAGGTAAAGAAACAATATGCGTGCATGTTTAAATAAAGTGCATGCTTATATTCACAAAGGTCCATCAGAAATGATTAAACATAATAGATGTACATATAAATTGTGTAGGTAATCCTGTTACTTTACATTTGCCTTGGCCCAAATTTTGTGATTTATACTCGAGTTCAACTTTTGATGTAGCAAATTATAACAGCCTATACTTCGAAGGGTTCCTGAACTTGTCAATCAATTTGACATAGTTACAAACAACCGAGTTTTACAAGGGACTTTATATATGCAGGGAAGTGTATAGGCTAATACTGTGCATCACATGCATGCGCTGTAGCTCCCCAGAGCCTTTCACCTTGAAAATCTTAAAATTATTCACTTCACTATGAGCAATTTCAGCCCAAAAAACTAAGGTAAATGGACCTTAGTCTTTCAAACTAGTTCAGCAAACAAATATGGAATCTACATTCATCACATAATAAAATATAAGATTTGGAAGTAAACAAGCCAGTACTCTCCAAACACCAAAATCTCTTATCAAGAGTGAAGAAGACAAACAAATTATTACCAATTTTTTCACTTAAGAATAAGCTCTACTCAATCAATTACTATATGCTACCAATGCGAAATTGCTTCCAAATTACAGCGAGGTAGTTGGATGTGCAACAATAGATGGAGCTTCCAAATCCAATGACGGACCTATTGGATCATTTTATCAAATGTAAGGAAATATATATCCACTTACCCAAGGGAGAGTATTTATTTCCAATGTCCAAACAAGATGACAAAGCAAATGAGTAAATATTTTGCTAGATGCTATGTAAGCCTGCCTCCCTCAATCTAGACACTTGAGTACTTGCTTGACCACTGAATCCGAAATCCCAGTCTCTGAAGTTGCTTCTTTAAGGTGAGAAAGATAGTATTGTCCACCTGCAACTGAGAGTGGCAGTCATCCTATGCAACATATTCTGTAGAAATGAAATAACAGTTAGTCTACTATGATTTATGTCACACTTAAGCCTATATCTGCACTAACAAAAGTTCAAACTATGGCATTTGCCAATAAAGGTTAACAGATTCGTGTCTCTAAAAGATGGAAGATTTTGTGTGCATGTTAAACCGATGTCTATAAAGGTACACATGAAGACTCTAAGATGGCACTCCTAGATCTATGGTGTGTCCCCTCCTTCACCCTCTTATCTTTTTCCAGATCATTTTAATTCCATCTATCACCTTATATGGGTCCAGTCTGAAAAAGCTCAATTTTTTGCTAGAAAATATTTTCCCAAAATTTCCCTTGGTGTTGTGGGTTAAAAAATAAAAATGTAAGAAATAGGGAAAGGAAAGAAACAATGTTGAAAAGTGCATCCAGTTCACCCTCTGACTTTCCACAAGGGATGGATGTTTTGCGACAGCCAGAAGAGAGACAAAATCATGGAATGGAGCCAAATTGCAAACGAAACAAGAAAAAAATTCTTCAATAAAAAATTATGATGAAATCATTGCCCCCCATCACCAACTCTAAGTGATTCTATTTGACCACTAAACTAGACAACACTTTAGGAAACAAAAAACAGAAGGAAAAATCTTAGTTATCCACTGCCAATAGCCTATTGCAGAGTGGTAGCATCATGACAGGGCCAATCAAAACCTCATCTCCGTGATAACTCTCTAATGATTCAAAAACAGGCACACAATCTAATTGTTATATTTATTATTGAAACAATCTTCAAAAATATTTTTCTCCATATCTCATTCCACTAGCCACAGCACAAAATTTAAAACGATCCAAAAAAGCTAATTCTTTCTCTTACCTGAAATTCTTAAACTGAAAGAGGTATTTGTGAGAATATTTTGATTGTGCACTACCATATTAATATGATAAGCCTTGAGTTCAAACTTCAGCATAGGAGAGAAAGGGGGGGGGGGAGAGAGAGAGAGAGAGAGAGAGAGAGAATGTTATCATGTCAAATTTTATGGAGTTACGAGAGCAAAGGCAGTCAAGTATTCTACTCACCAAAGATTCTGTCCATATTATATCATATTATATTGTTCAAACCAGCATTGCCTAGCAGTTGCCATTGCCTTTTAGGATGGTCTAGTGCATTGGTAGAAGTGTTAGGTCAATTACCATGAAGTTGGGGTGCAGTTACTTCCAACAAATAATGCTAGAGGTTAAGCCAATACAGAGTAATGAATGGCCTTTTTGTCAAACTAGCATCATAAACATAGATGAGCCATATGGACTCCATGACCAATGATTTTTTTAGAAAGCAAATACTATTCTGACATAACTTCATCTCAGGCAAGGTCAGCTTAAGCTCATATGCTACAACTGGTAATACTACTCTGATCATGCATTTTGGTAATTACGCATCTAAGTACCCATATAGAAATGTTAATCTGTTAACAAACAAAGAGATGGAGGTCTACTCTGCCAGAAGCATGAAACCAAAAAGGATGCATATAAATAGCTAAATTAACCCCATGCATGTCCACACAAGCTCCCAGAAGCATTGCTTGCCAAAAGATCTGATTTGACTAGTCCCTAAATGATTAACAAAAAGAGGTGACCCAGTGCACGAAGCTTCCGCCATTTCAGGATCTAGGGAGAGTCAGACATACGCCACCTTACCTCCACATGCGGAGAGGTTGTTTCTATGACTTGAATCTTTGACATATAGGTCACAATAGAGCAACGTTACCGTTATGTCAAGACCCACCCTCTGTATCCCCTATAGTTTTAAAACCTGACCCAAACATCAACACGGGAAAGGGACTGGTCATTGGGTCACTGCTTTAACCGTTGGGTCATTGGTCAGACCATTAACATAATAAAAAAAATATTAATAATGATAAATAGACTAAAAAATTACAATAATTATGAAAATAACATGTTTAATGTATATTAAATCACACAAAAACCCAAAAAATATCAAACCAATACATTCAATTTCCAATATAATTTGCCTAATATGCTCAATTGTTAATCAAATCAAATAATATACTATTAATTGCATAGTTATTGAAATCAACTTCATAAAAATTCATACAAATCATATTAGATATAAATAGCACAGAGAGAGAGAGTACCTGCCATATCTCAAGACTCTAAACTCTCAAGAAAAGGCAACAAAGGAGGAGTGTGTGAAGCAAATGGTGAGTCTTGTCTTGCCTTTGTAAGTTGGTAGTTTGTTCGACTAATCGAGTTCTACAATTCAGTTGTGCGAGATGGTACCTGGTGTTGTGTCTTAGAGAATGACATGAAGGATGGAGTGAAGCAAATTGCCATTGAAGAACTGGGTGAGTCCTGTCCTGCCTTCGAGTTCGACACTGAGAGAGAGAGAGAGAGAGAGAGGGGCTGACAGTTGTCGAAGCTCGAAGACTCCAACTAGAGGCAGAGACAAGAATGAGAGGCAGAGGCTCTGAGCGACAAAGATCAAATTAGGGCAAAAAATGCCCGAAAGCCAGGTTTTATATCATTCTAATTATTAATCTGCCCGGTTTATCAAAATAGCTTGGTCCAGCGGGTTAGGGGAAGAACCGCCCAGTTTAGCGAGTTTTATCCTGTTTCTTTGCTCAAACGATCTCATATGATAACCGGCTTGGTTAGGCTCCAATTTTCCGGTTAACCCCCTCGGGTCGGGGCGGGCCAAATTAATGTCCCAGAAAAGAAAAGTGGGGGGGAGTCCATAAAACTTGGGATCCTCTCATGCTGAAGATTTTTAAAAGGGAAAGAAAATCTCCCTGCTATCTTATCAAGTAACAACCCCAATGCCTAAGCATATCTACAACTAGTATAGAATCTATCCATCCTTCCAGCAACTACCAAAATCTAAGAAACAAGATAGAGACATTCCATGAAGAGTAAAAAGAGAATAGTTGAGCACTAGAGGTTAAGGCAGTATTTGAGTACAATAATGATGCTCACTGCTGAACCGTCATCTACAAGCAAAAATTCACGTATTACATACCCAACTTACACAGCATCGCACTAAACATAACGCATGAAGTGAACTCATTAAATCAGGTTTCCATCGTCTTTGTGTATGAGAAGATGACAAACTGAAGCAATTCAATCTAGCAGCTTAAGGGTTAAAAATGCCCTGATGTGACGCTGTAGATACGCATGACAACTCAATGGTTAGCAAAATCACCTGATCGTAAACTCAGGGATGCCAAGGGAGAACATTCCAATAGACTGTGGCACTGAACATAAGTTCTGATCAAACCATTTTAGTCACAGGAATGCAGTAGTGGACTCTCTAGAATGTTTTATTCAAATGGAGTAGATTGACGAGTGGATTAACACCATCCTGTTTAGTAGGTAGCTATTTTCCATTTTTCAGTTGGAATCCTGGGAACTATGCCAAAAAAGTCAAAGTCCCTAAATTTATTGGTTTATGATGTCACACACACAAGAAGTACAATCTGAGTTTTTTTTTTTTTATGTAAATGACAAATTTTGCTTTTCCATATGTTCATATATAAAAGAATTCACAAATGCAAATAATTCAATGCAATTACTTTCATGATCATCATTTATTTAAGAAGAGCTTTCTTTTTTTGTGAATATTTCATTTGTAAAAGAACCGAAAGGTCAGGCTCGTAATCTTTGCAAGAAAGAAATCACAATGACTAATACAGACAAGAAGTCCATACTACACGTCTGACAATGACTTCATTTTGAGGAACATTATGTATAGGTACCATAAAATTTTCAATCAACCATGGGAAACTACAAAAAAGATGCATTCGAGTAGGAGAGTAGTAATGTATATCCAAATGAACCATTCAATCAAAGATCATGCTATTGTTGCTACGGGAATCACCTTCTCCAGATTCTTTATCAAATTACAACCCAGTAGAAAACTTCAAAGGCTTAGGGATGTCCATCAATCATCAAATCAGACTGCAACTCCACAACTTTGGATATCTGTAAGCACTTTAGCAAGATCACAGCTACCGGCTCATACCAAAAAGGACAATCTCCAACTCCTGTCTCAACATACTAAAAAAAAAAAAAACCTGGCAAATCATACAACGCATTATGTTTCTTTATCAGCATAAAATATTTTCTAATTTAAGATCAGATAATAAACTTCGTAATAAGTATCTTCAACTAAAAATAGTAAATCAATAATAAATACAACTATGCAAATTTGTAATTGACCTGAAAATGCTTCTAAAAAGCACATTTTGTGATATCCAACAAGATAATAGGTCTTCCATGGGAGAATACAACTTAGTTGTAAGGAGATAGGACTTAAAACTAAATATTGAGTTGTGCACACCTTACTGCAGCCCCATTTGTTTTAGGTATGGTACAACATACTAAAATTGCAATAGAGGCAGCAACCCCAATGAACTCCCTTACACAGGAGCAAATAGAAACTAAACCCCTTCCAGAAAGAAATAAGTTTCCTAAAACCTACAAAAGAATCTAGAAAGAGTCAGACGATCTCCCAGATAACCACTATTGAAAGCCTTTTAAAGTAGTTCACTTTAGATTATGCACCAGCACATCTAGACCCTTGAAAGCCGCTCCCAAAGCCTACATAAACCCTTTGTTGAGGCATCCTCCCAGCTAGTGGCACGTCTAGGAATTGCAGTGGATTTTTTTGGGGGCGCAGGGGGTGGGGGGGAGGGATTGCTCACAATTCTCACGTACCTACCACCAGTACCTCAAAATGCTTCAGAATAAATATCCTCAACAGGTGTAAAATCCCTGAAGTTTATTTAAAGATGACTTTGACAATTTCTACATGTTTATCTTTATGCCATATGAATTTAAAGTTGTGTAGGATAATTGAATTAATGACCATCAACAATATCAAATTCACGTTCCCACTGAATTAAATCTTATGGTTGATGTTGAACTTCCTTTAAAGAAATTCGAAAATGGTGACTTTGTCCCTGGTAATTGGAACGAATAAATAAATCTTGATGAATGTTATGTATACACATGATCTAAAATGTAAGAAGATCCATTATTAGCTGAGGAAAAATATACGAGAAAAGTGGGGAGAAAAATGAGTAAGTGAACACAGAGGTGTGCTGAGGCAAAATCAAGGATGTTTGGACGAATTTGACATATTAAACAAGTGGAGGACGGGATAAGAAAAGAGTTAACAGTGATCCACTGCAGGCAAGTAAATGGGAAGAACCTTGCAATGCTAACGATAGATTCCACAAACTTAGTGACGAGGAGGAGGGACATCTGTCATTGCTCATTGCAAACATCAAAGTCAATTATTGACAGGTGCCAGCACAACCCAGAGTCACACAGTTTATGAAAAGGAACAATAACTAATCGAGAAGATAGGAAGAATGACCAAAAAGCGTTTGAGACCACTTTACAAATTAAGCTACTAATAGCATTTTGAAAGATAACCAAACTACAACAGCAATTATGAACTCAAGCTCTAATGGTCGGCCAGTAAAGTAGCAAGTACAAGCCAAAACAATGTGGCTTCTAGAAATGAATCAGAGACCATGAGTATAAAAAATAAACCTTCTCCACTTCCCAGCAAAGTGCACCGGATGGACACTATGCTAAAGATTTAAGTATGGTATTATAGTCCTTAATCCTTGCCATGCTGAATCGATTTAGAAATAATATGATTGTCTGTTGCCAAAAAACCATCTACTCAACAATTCAATTCAACCTGAGACAATATATAGAAATTCATCAGAAATAAATGAAAAATGGTACATTGAACATAGACAGTTGTCTGGACCAAAGGGCAAGACATAAACCAACAGTCTTATTTTTTGACCAAATACAAAGCATCAAAGAACCCAGTGTATGCTGCTTTCAAATATTCAGAAAGAAATACCACAACTTTGGCCAAATTTACTGCATAAGTAAAAGAATTTCTAACTAAGGCAGGATGGGCATTGCTCTTCAGTAAACACCATCAATAAGGAATCAAAAGCAGTATATCACCATTACAAGTGTGCAGTAAAAGAATAAAAAAATACTGGTAATCGGAACTGACTGGTTGCTATGCGGACAAAAGTTATTCATCAATCACACTCAGTTTAGATGCAATTGAATGAAAACAAATTTGTCACCAACTTGACTGTCTTTCCAAATCAATAAGTGACAGACGACAAAATCAGTAGAATGAGTCGTTAGCACTAATCTCATACATAAAAAAAATTATCCAAGTCACCAGGAGTTATACTTGTTTCAGAAATTTAGAAAATAATGACTCAAAACAACAACCAAAATAAATCCAAATTTGTATCAATGAGTATATATTTAATCTTTTTGATTTGTCTTTTTCTTTCTTATAATGACACATGCATACATACGCATATTGGGTGTGCGTGTGTGTTTGCATACACAATGATTGGCGTCCAGTTACACTAATCTGATATGAAACAAATTTTAGGACTAGAAATTATTCAGCTAATGGTAGGGCTGTCAATTTTTGACACGACACGTTAACACGACACGAACCAAACACGAAATAAATGGGTCGAACACGAAATTAAATGGGTCAATGGATAAAAATGGGTCAACACGTATAAACACGAAAAAAAGCAGGTTGAGTTCATGTCGAAATCAGGTCAACCCAATTTTGACCTGATTAACCTGTATATTTTAAACAGGTAAATATAATTCGACCCGAACCCGACCTACCCATTTCATACCCGTTTAACCCATTTATCCAAATATATTAAAATAACAAAAACAGGTTTTTTTCTTCATATTTTTTATGGATTAAATCCATTTAATTGGAAATGGATGTTAAGAATTGGTTTCTTTTTGCTTCTAGTAATTCTTTAAATTTTATTCAATAAAATCTTTTAATTTTTTTAAAGTTGTTAAACAAATAGAATTTGATATGTGGGTTAAACAGATCGGGTTAAACAGGTTAAGCATGTTAACATGTCGTGTTATGTGTTAACTCAAACCTGACATATTTATTAAACGTGTTAAACATGTCAGGTTCGGATAACACGTTTAATAGCCAGGTCAGGTTAGTGGTTACACATTTCGACACGTTTATTAAACATGTCAGGTTTGTGTTTAAGAATTTTTGACACAAACCCGAAACAAACCCGACACGAAATGACACGACACGACACGTTTGACACCCCTAGCTAATGGTCTTCTCTTCTTACAACATAACATATTTTTCTTCTTAACTTCAAAGATTCCCACAAATTTATTAGATGGGAATATCCATTGCAAATCAATGGAACGAATTGCATGCATGCTTTTTACCTCAGAAGACCTTTTACTTAGTTATCCATCACCCCAAGTGTCTCCCTCCCACTTCATTTCAATTTAATGTGTAATCAATTATAGCTAATATGCTGGAAATGTTTGGTCATATTTAGGAATTATTGTATCAGCTCTTTATTTATTTATTTTTTGTGGACATCTAAGAACAAGTTCATGTGATAATGGGTAATGAGTCTCGAACCCGCACCCTACCATTGGTCTCTGTCTATGCATAAGGTCTTACAACCTTTTTACTTAGAATCCAGTGCAATTTCTGAAGCAAATTAAAACACTAATGTTTTGTTTGGTATGATGAAAATAAAAGGATGAAAAGTTGAAGGGATAGATAAAAACATTATGTTTGGTAAAGAATGAAAACAAAAAAGGATGAAAAAGCGGATAAATTAGCTTTCCTTTCGATTCAACAAAATCAATTTCTCCAAAATTATGAGGAAAATAGATGAAAAGTTAATTATGTGTGTATATTAATATTAGATACAAATATAATGGAAAAAGATGTATCTATACTTTTTCCATCCTTTCACTTTTTTATGCTACCAAATACGAAAAAATCAATCACTCCTATTTTTTATGCCTCCTACCAAATACAAAGAAAGGAAATAATGATTCCTCTCTTGCAAGATAAAAAGTGTAACACTCTCATTTTCTATCCTTCCATTTTTTCATCCACCCTACCAAAAACACCATAAGCCCCACTTCTATCAATCGACTTATGCCTATGAACATACATGCAATACAGAAGAATTACACACACACATTTAGAGAGAGAGAGAGAGGTTTTAGAAAAAAATAAATTGAATCTTTGATTAGGTTGTGTAAAGCTAAAGCCAAAAATTTCAACTTCTTATGATGGGTATATTATTTTTCCTTTTTCTCTTTCTTCATATATATATATATATATATATATATATATATATATTGCTTGCTCCACAGTCTAATAAACTAATTTTGAAGTAATTGGTGGTTTCTTTAATCTTTCTCGGCAACCAAACAGAAAATTAAATAAGTGTTTGCCATCACACATTCATAAATAGACAATTGAACATATAGGTATGTATGTACAGTGAAACCTAAATCAAAGATATAGCAAAGAAACTCGATTTAGAACTGAAATTGAGAAATTGAATAGCCGAAAAGCAGCGAATAAAAGTAAGGATTTAGGCGATCTTACGATGGATATACAGATTCCCAAACGTCGCTAAGTTGAATCGGCTATCCTACTCGCGGCGGCGGGGTTTGGTTCAGGGAAGGGAAAATGCAAAGTTACACGGGGTCTGACGGAGTCTCCGTTGATCTTTCTGCTTCTTCAGCTGACACGTGGGGGTTCTAATATCTCTGGCCCCCTAAAGAATGCCAAATTACAATTAAGCCTCTCAACTAATCGAGTTTGGATCAAATTGTCACTAATTCAAATTCGATAATTTGGCGAACTTTATTTTTGTGGTCTATATTCAAATCTGTTAACAATTCAAAATTCGATCCAATATGAATAACTTAATTAACTAAAATTGTACAAATTATACCTAAATTTTAATTAAATTTTATTTAAATAATTACTTATTTTTTTAATATTTATATAAAAATATTAGTTATTGCATTTACAAACATAAAGAAAAGATAAATAAATTTAAATATTGATTGGTAGTGGAAGTGGTGGGCGACAATGGTGGGCGTAAGAGACGTTCATAGTTATGGTGGTGACAATGACTGTGGTGGCGATAGTGGTGGGATGGAGGTGGTGGTAGGGGTGGTGGTGATGGCGACAATAACGGCGGCGGCTGCGGTCGGGTGACTGGTGGTGGCGGCGACAGCGACGACGATGGTGGTAGCGGCAACGACGACTATTGTAGTGGCGTGTGGAGTGGTAGAGGTTGTGGTAGAACATTTTATTATTGTTTTAAAAGTACTTATGAAAAATAATATTTAAAAGTATTTTTATAAAATCACTCCAAACACAGTCTTAGATACTTATTTTTTTATTAAATTTATGGTGTTAATATTAGTCGTTAGATTAACTTTGAAATAAAATTTAAAGTGATCTCAACTGCGAATAACAAAAATCATTTGGTTTATGTTTTAAATTTTGAATTGTAAACTACTTTATTATAAAGATATAAATAATTCTGATCGAATCATAATCAGATTAGATATAAGTATATCTAAATCCAAAAGTCCACGAAATATAAGATATTGAATTTGAATTATCGATAAAAAATATTAATTCATATTCGACTAATTGGATTCATATCACAATCCGTTCTATTGAGAGACTAATTACAATGACGGCCTTATGATTCTAATAATTTCATTTCAAGACACCTTTATAGTTTTCTAAACTAAAGGATATTTCATAATTATCATATTTCCCATATTCCCCACCAAAATCATATTACTCAAATATCTTAAGGAAATCAAATAATCAACTTCCCGTATTCAAACTCTGTAGAAAAAAGTATACTAGGTATAATATAATAGAAAGAATAGATGTATGTGAATTTGAGATAATTAAGAGAAATAGAATGAGAGAGCAATTCTAATATGAAACAAAAAATTGTTCAATGATATGCTTTTGAGAGGGAAAAGAGGTGTTGTGGGTGAAACAGTGATGCAATGGGCAGTTAATGGCAAAAGGAATAGATGTGGACGAATAAGCTTAATAAATAATTTTGGCAGTATAACATTGTTTTTTCCTATGTTTTAATTTAATTACAAATTATAACATTAAACCTCTGCCTAGAAAACCTAAAAAAAAGGGGTTCTATTTTTATTTGTAGTCTTTATTCAGTAATTTTATTTGACCCGTTAAAATTCAAGATTAATAAGACTCAAATACAGTAATGTTCCATCTTTTCATTAATGATAACAAAATCTATATAATAAAGTAGCTAGCTTGGTTTGTCTTGAGCTTTTCGCAACTCAGATTGATTCAGTATTATTGATCCGACGATCTTAATGAATCTACATTCCTATAGAACTCTACTACATTCATTTTATCTCTCATCAATCTCATTCAAATCATTGGAGAGATATCTACATTTCTTTTAACTCTCTCTCTCTCTCAAAGACATTTTAAACACACTCTCTCACACTCTCTCATCTCTCATATAACTCTCCCTCTCTCACTATATATATATATATATATATATATTATCGCATACTCTCTCTCACTTAGCGTTATTTGTCTTGACGATCCTAATTAGATTTTCATTCTATCTCAATCTCTCTCTATCTCATACTCTCTCATTGTTTGTTTCGACAATCCTAATTGATTTCTTTACTCAAAACATATATTTGTGTGATTTTAATGATGGGAAAATATTTAAATGTTAATTTTTTTTTTCAGATTGTAGATATTCAAAGTCAAATTAATTACTAAAAATTCTCAAAACCAAGGTGATCACCCAAAAAAAAAAAACAAGTAATATCAATTACACAAAAAAAAACTATAAATTCAAAGTCAAGCTAATTACTAATAAAAAAATAAGTGAAACTAATTGCAAAAGAAAAAAAATCAAAAACAACCATAATTTTTTTTTATTTGCATACGTTTCCGTTGCTAATGTTTATATATTTTTTTTGAATACTTGAATAGTGCAAAATAGACATTGGAATGACAAAAATGTTAGTTAAATCATTTTTTTTTGAAGTAGTGAAAATTTTACTTTGTCGATATTGTTTAATTGCAATATGAAAATATTTCTATAGCATCCGAAAAGTCACAACAACAGAGAATTTAAATCAATTGTTCTAGCAGTTACAAGTAGATTCGTTGGGCATTGTTAGTTCAGTTGAATTTTTTTTTCTGAAAATTTGATTTGTAGTTCAATTGGCTGATTTGTTTGATCTGATTCGACGATTTAATTGTGTTCTTAACGATATTTCTTATTAAAACTAAACAACCTATTCCTTGGAAAAGCGAACACTCATTTGGCGGAAAGAAGAGCTACCATAAAGAAATATATGACAAGATAATTTTTAATAGTATTAATTTAAATTCATGGAGATTATCGAATTGTTTTGATGTGATATGATTCTTCTTTATTTAAACCCTTGCACTTCTTTTATTTAAGACATTCTTGGATTTTCCATTTTCTTGATAAATTTTTTGTGTTAAGAGTGCCTTCAGGCACGGATAATGACTAGTAATTTCATATAATAAAAAATAGCAAACACATACACCACTAAAAAAAAGCTAACGACTCTCTCTCTTCCTCTCCCCCCCTCTCTCTCTCATATTCATTAATTATCTATTTTACTAAGGAAAAATCTTAAGGCTTGTCTGTCAACCATCTGTCTCTCCATAATCCCTATGTTGGATTGTAATGACATTAAACTTCTTTTATTTAATAATAATTATATATTTTTAATAATATAATTTAATCCAATTTCATTATTCTTTTTTATTGGCGAAGGTCAAACTTAATATTCTAAAGAAATTATAGTGAGTTAGTCATATTATCAACTAAAAAACATATATTAACAAAATTTGAATATAGAAACTTAATAAATAATTTTACATCACAAAAAAAACTAGAACAATATTTTTTTAATAAAATTTTAATCATTTATCTTATATATTTATTATTAATTTTAAAGTCCTTATTTATAACTTTCGCTTAGGGCCTCAATTTTCATTGGGACAGCCCTAGTTTCTCTCTCTTTCTAAATTTGTTAGTTGTAACATTACTTGGAGGGAGTTTTATACGTGAGAAGAAAAAAAACAAAAACAAAAACAAAAAAAAAAAGAGAAAGGAAAATAGATTTTGAAGAAAAATCTTCAAAGGCTTTCGGTAATTTTGCATGGTTGAGTTTCTGTTTTTTTTTTTTATTTTCATAGTCGGCCTATTTATTTTTTTGGTGTGGGACACGAATAATTAAATTCTATGATAAAAATTAGTTTGTATCATAAAATTTTAAAAGTGATTTTTACTACCGTTATAAATATTTATAGTGTGGCAGCCATATCAGTCACTTATTCTTTCATTTATAATATGGTGTAATGACAACGAACGGATTACATTTGCAAGCAGTAGTTTCAAATGATACCATGTATATTTGAAATAAGTCATTAATCGATACACTACTCTTAATCTAAATCATATTTATAACTCGATTTTGCGATTATTTCACTTGTTTTTTTTTTCCTTTGGGTATGATATTCATCCAAACAAGTATATTCAGTGTAAAGGCATGTGATTACATTTCTAACTTGGTTATAAGTATCAACCCATTGAACTTTTTGTATACACCAAGTAAAATTATCTAAAATACTTTTTGAAAAACTAATGGGGGAGCATTATGATTTTTGAAATCATTCTGGGTCATAGAGTTGGGCCATGGTCCCCTCGGCCAGTTCATGTTCTGTCACTGTCTCACTGGTGATCGGAAATTGTTTGAAAGATGGACTACGGCAATCGAATGTATGATAGCACTAATTCTTGCCTAAACTAATAAAACAGTAAAAATTTATATATGCTTTGAGGACGTATTTGTCACGTATTCTTTAAAGATTTTTTAGTGTGTCAATAATATCTGATCACGGTAAGGAGTGTGAATGAAGTGAACATATGAACTAAAAGAGACAATAGTGAAATTTTAAAAAAGATAGGAGACGTCATTGTATTTAAGTCTATTTATAAGGGAGTGCGGGATAAAGCTCAAAGGAAGCGATAAAATTGAAAAAAGAAATAAAAAAATGCAAAATAATAGTTAATTAAAAATTTGATGAGAGTAGAAATATGAAAAAAAAAATTAAAAATGTTATCAAGACGTACCTTATAATTTTTCATTAATATAAATTTTCATTAATTTTCTATCCACAGGTGAATCTATAAATCATTTATCAAAGTCTTACATTCAATCTCCTAAGCCACACGGAGTGTAATATCATATGAAACACATCAAACCTTTTAGCTGGTTGATTCAACACAAAATGTCTCCTCACGGCTCTCAAACCCTCCTTTAGCTTCACGTACTTTTCTTCTGGTACTGCCATCAACACCTCCTTCAACCGCGGAATTTCCGAAATCTCAACCTGTATTGAGAATGCCTCCCACTTCAACACGTCACTAAATGGTAACACATAGTGATCGGATAGTATCACTGGGACACATTCAGAATAAATGGCCTCTACAATTCTTGGGCTAGCCACTTCATGCCCGCTAGGACATAGACAGAACTTGGATTGTAGCATGAAAGAGTAATAATCTAGATCCTTGGGAAGGTATTCGAAAACCGGTAGGTTGGGGTCACGGCCCTTCCAGTGCTGGAGGAGGATTGGCCTGATTGGACCGTGACGTCCCCCGGCGAAGAATGCAAGGTGGGGTCTTGAACTGTTGGCTGGTGGAGGAGAGCGGAGCTTGGAGTTTACGATGCCACCATAGAGATGGATTTCTGGGAGGCTGACATCTTTCTGTGGGTTGAAGCCTTCGGAGGAATTGGCATTGCACAAGACCCGGATTGAATTGCTGTAGAGGAATGGGTTACCTTTTGAGGCAAGTGGAGCCTGCAGTGGTTGGAACCCAAACTGATGTGAAGAGGTATATAACTGATTTGTTAAATATGTAATAGATTAGGAAGGGTACCCAAACACATGGGTGATTAGACTCCTGTCACTGCAGAGTCATGAAGGGTCGGATAATGTAGACAACTTATTTAATATGTAATCGGTGGTGATACAAAAATTCAGACCGATTTGGTGTATTTGCATTGTCGCCAAAATCATACAAAGAATTAAAGGACTTAGAATCACTGCATGTTTGCCTTCTAAATTTTCTAAGTACATTGTTCATTCCCTTTTTTTTTTGTCTTTTCAATATTTTGATTTGGCCAGCAATACTTCATGAATATACAGAAAGAAGTGGACGTCCTAAAATTGCTACCAAATAAACAAACATATACACTTCAACAGTACATGTATGCGTGTGCATGCATGGCTGCATGCAGCTGTGCAAGTGTTTAAGCTTTTAGTTGCTTTGGGTTTCTTTTTGAGTGTGTATAATAAGCACAAAGTAGCACCAATTGGGTTATTAATATACTACTTCTACCTAATTTGAAGATCTAATACATTATTGTCATCAAATTGACAGTTTTCGACATAATATTAGTAATAAATTATGTCTCTAAATTATATTCTCAAATTATGTCCCCAATCTATCATAAACTTTTTTCGTGATTTCATCATCTTTATATTTATTTCATGCACACTTTCGAACTCAATTTAAAATCAAATTCTTCATCAAATTCAATATATAATTAAAAAAGAATAAATTATACATATAACCCTCAAACTATGATCCTTATGTCAATTAAGCTTTTGAATTTTTTAATGTCAATTAAACCCCTAAACTCTTTAATTGTGTCAATTGAGGCTTTCTGTTCTGTTCTATTTACGTCCATTAGATTTTCTCATAGAAAATGACGAAGTGTGTCAATCATGTGACACAAAAGGTTGAAATAAATTATACATATAACCCTCAAATTATGATTTTTGTGTCAATTAAGTCATTAATTTTTTTTTGTTTGTCAATTGAGTCATTCTGTCTTTTTATGCCATATAGCCACATGAGTGACACATTTTAGATAAGGCAAACTAAATGACTCAATTGACACAAAAAAATTAAGTACTTAATTGACACAAATATCATAGTTTGAGAACAATATATGTAATTTCCTCGTTCAAAAAAGATGAATGGCGGAGGACTTACCCAATCGTGGCATGAAAGCATGAAGTGATCAGCACCCTGACTTCGATTCCAGAAAGGGTGTTTTGTGGAGATGACACTCACATAATCATCAACAAACTCTTTGAGAGGAGACACGTTATAAGAGTTAGGGTTGTAGAAGTACTTTACCATCCAAACGACGCTGAAGGGCATGAAGTAAACGTGAGAAAAGTGAGGATCTCTTGTCCTGAACCTATTACTACCGTGCTCCATCTCGTGTATAAATCTACCCTCGATTGTGTATATGCTCTTGCAAGGCCCATCATGTACGATTGGTGGGTCCCCTTCTTCGTACACGTATACCTTGAACCTCTTCTCCATTTCCATATAACTCCTGCCAAGTTTTTCAAAAGAAGGATATATTAGTCATTTCATTAATATTGTATACCAATATGATATCAGCAAATGAGCAATCATATTTCAACTTAAAATACCAACTTGATTTATTGACCTAATCAATCATTATTACTGTGAGTTTCAACATTTGTTAAGGCCCAATATCTATTCGGTAGTTGTGATCGATTACACTAGGTCAATATTTTAGGTTAAAATAATATTTTTCAAATGATATTGAAATACGGAAGTGATAATTTGGGCAAGGGAATGAGTCGTGAAAAT
>CM042186.1:36529626-36552262 GCA_023539305.1 Ilex asprella | reverse complement strand
ACCATTACCACTACCACCCCATCACCAAACTAACCCCCACCATCACCACCACCACTGTCATACCACCGCGTCGCCACACCACCACTACCTCTACCACAACAACCACCACTACCCTTACTATTACCATCCTCACTACCCCCTCCATCACTCTACCACCACCACCACTGTCCAATCATCACCCGTATCGCCTCACCACCACCCTTTACGACCATCACTACTACCACCATCACCACCACCCCTTACAACCATCAACACTACCACCACCACTGCCATCACCACCGTCGCCACCCTACCACTGCCATTACCACCCACCACCCACTCCTATAGAGTCTAAGCTTATATGGAGATGGGGGAGACGACACTCAGTTGAAGTGGGACAAAACCCACATGCGGCTAAAGGGTAAAGGCTACTGCCGAACGCGCGCAAGTCAGCCGAAATCCTTCAGTGGAAGGTTGGTTGAATCCCGTAGTCGGTTTAACTCCCTAGGTCAATGGACACTTTCTTGCAAGGCTCAAACTTAAAAACTGAAGATAATAATCATTCAAAATTTATCGAGACTCAAATGTTTGTTGACAGATTGTTTTAGTAAGTTTTGGATCAATTCAACAAAATGAACGATATGCTAGGTCACATTGTAGTAGCTTTAAGTTGAAAATATGCAGCGCTAGTGTGCCAGAGGAAGGTTGGCTACAAACATTGCAAATTGAAGAGCAATAGAACTGATCCTTGTAGCCCAGTAGTGTCACTGGCTACCCTGTATGTGGGTTGTCAATAATCAAGTCTTACATCAAGGGGTTAAGCTTTACCAAAAACAAGACAAGGCTTGAATTCTTATGACTTCTTCTTTTGGGATTCCTGTTGTGTCCTCTTTCAAGCTTCCCGTCATCCCTTTATCTACTATAGATGAATTATCCGAAAAATAGAGTAATTGACCATTCACTTTAATAGTGATCTATCGATGTGTGTGACATAAAAATCTCAGGATTAGTAGGATGGGTCATTGGAGTAGGATTGGTAATTTTCGATACCACAAACTAATCTGATATTAATTTTATCTAAAATCAACTTGTGGGTACGTAATTTTAACTAGTTTGGGTCATAATTGAATTCATTGGCAAACAAATTTAATCAATGGGCCATGTATATGCTGCCCTCAACTTCAAGATTTTTTAAGACACCACGACACAAATTTCACTGGATTTGACAAATTCTTACCGCAACCCATGTATCTAACATCAAATCAAAATAAAATTCTCATTTATAACATTCATATTAAAGAAGGGGAAGGCGATGGTACCGCTCTCCCAATATTCGTTACCGTACCAAAAAGGTGTGGGGTCTTGTTAGACGAAAGTTACTCACTAAAAGTGATAATTTTGCCTATAAAAATTGTACCATTTTTTTTTAAAGATTGTAATTTTACCTATAATAGTTATAATTTTCTCTCTAAATATAATAATATTATCTTAAAGGGTTGTAAATTTACCTCAAGAGATTGTAATCTCAGCCGCCGTTTTGTTGTGGTACTTTTATCATTACTACTTGTAATCTAACCTTAAATAATTATAATTTCACATTCAAATATAGTAATTTTACCATAAATGGTTATAACCTCACATCAAAAAGTTGTAATATAACCTCTAAAGTTGATAATTTTACCTATATAGAACGTAATTTAGCCTCAAATGATTATAATCTCACCTCCAAATGTAGTAGTTTTACCTTAAAAGATTGTAACCTTCCTTTCAAAAGTTATAACATCATCTCTAAAAGTGATATTTTTATCTCTACAAGTTGTATCTTAACCATAAATAATTGTAACCTTACATCTGATGATGGTAATTTTACCTAATTTGGATCGATCATGATAATCTAGGATTGATCCCAATGCCTCTGATGGATCCATTTTTTTTGGCGATTTCACTCAATTAGGATCGTGACCCCCCACCCCCAAAAAAAGATTTGCTCAGTGATGGAGGAACCACAATCTTCTTTTAATCCCCTCCATAGAGGATGCTACATAATTGGCTATTTATGTGAAGAATTTTTGAATATGAGAGAAATTAAAATAAAAAGGAAAACGAAAATAAGAAAACCAAGATATACGTAGTTCAACACAATGTACAATGTGCCTATGTCTATAGACCAAACGTCCCAAGGGCTACATCGATGTTTATTCAGTAGTGCTTGATTACATGAGACTCAACCCTATTTCTGGAAAGTAAATTTTGTATTAAAATAAGCTTTACAAAGCAAGGTCACAACACAATAGCAAAACGGGTCATGAAAGAAGCAAAACTGAAAAACATTACAAGGAGAAAAATCAGTTCAAGCTGGAAGGAGGAAGATCCCAAGGGAAGACACCATAATAGCAGAAGTCTAAGGTTCAAAACAAAGTTCTTGAACCTGACATAGAAAAGCTTGTCCTTAATGGCTGCTTGATGACCAGGAGCAAGGAGTTCCCATCCAAGGAGAAGATTATAACAAGCAACTGTGTGGTAAGTCCCATAACTGCAGCATTCTAAGATTCAAAGTGGAACTCTTGAACTTAGTAGACAAGAGCCTATCTTTGATTGCATGCTTGATAATATGAGTCAGGGTATTACAATCCCTGTATTGGTTGGAAAAAACTCTAAGGATACTTTACATCCAAATATGATAAACAGTAACCGGAAGACTCAACTTCAAAACCACTACATTGATCGAATTTCTCATCCAATGGAGAGCTGCCCAATTGATGAAAGATGGTCAATTACTAGATGACCATTGGATTCGATTGAATAGGATGCATCCCAGATCAGTTTGGTTGGAGGGAGAGTGAGCTCTATCCTTGGTGTACAATCTTTGCCTAATAGCAAGCCACAAAATAAAACTCATTCTGGTGATGAATTGCTCATACCAGACAAGCCTGTACCATGAGATTTTTGGTCCAGTTCCCCTGACATATTGCCAAGCAGAAGTGGTAGAGAATCTATCATTAGCATTGAGGGACCATAGGATCTTATCATCGGAGAGCTGGTTAGGACTGTAAGCAGGCATAGAATCAACAATTCCAATAAGAGCAGGAGAAGAAACACTTTGCCAACTCCATTGATTCTCAGAGATAATGCAGCAAACTCTAGAATTCATGTTGAGGCCAGAGGCAAGGATAGGAATATGACCCCATCTCCCTTAATATGACTCAAGCCTATTTATATGGTGATAATAACATAATAAAGATAAAATATTACAAACTTATCATTATCTACACTTGTCCTATAGATATTGATAAATTTCATTGATCCTATCATCATATCCTAATTCTAATAATGTACATAGTGATAGATCTCTTGGATCCTATCATCATATCCTAATATTATGATACTATAATCCTTATCGAATTAGAAAGGTGAACCAGAATTTCCACACACACACACAAAAAAAAAATCCCTAATTGAACTAGGACACAGAATCAATCAAAATTTTCTTCAAAAAAAAAAAAATATCAAAAGCATGCTAAAACAACAAAGTCAAATTTTTAGGCGCCATCTCACTCGAATGAGCATTGCTGGGAATCGAAATAGCACATTAGAATAAAACTCAAGTGAGTGTGTCGCATCACACAGCACCAACTCATCTAATGACCACAATGTAATTTGGTGAGCTGATCTCTATAAGTCCAATTTAAGTGTAAAAACACCAATGAGAAATTTTCAACTTTCAGAAGAAAGATCAACAACACTGCTTTTATGGAAGATGAAATTTCCATATTATACACTATACCTTACAAAAGCACCAGCTAGCAATATTTTTTTTTTTTGGGTATTTTGATTTTTTTTTTTGGGTATTTCGATCAAAGATGCCTAAACCAACAAAACAACTTATACGTCATCTAACACAATTTCAATTATATAACAATGCTACATTAACGGTAGCCTCACATTAAGCCTCCTTAGCCACACTGAATGAAGCACCATCTGCATAAAATCATAGGGCCGGGCCGGCCGATGTAGCACGAAATGTCGTTGCACCTGCAAAACCAGCTTCTGTTTTTTCAAGTACTCATCCTCCGAAACCCCTTGCAAGATATTCTTGATCTCTGGTATCTTAGCCACTGGAATATGAATCGAAAACTTATTCCAATCAAGAACATCACTAAATGGCAGCACATAGCCATCGGAAACAATCACCGGGACACAACCTGCGTATATAGATTCAACAACTCTAGGACTAGCTACTTCATATCCACTAGGGCATAGGCAGAACTTTGTTCTACCCATTAATTCAAAGTAATTTTCGTTCTTCGGGAGGTACTCGTGGACTAGGACCTCGTCATCTTTGTCTTTCCAGTATTGGAATAGTATTTTTCTTACGTAACCGTGAGGGCCACCAGCAAAGAACGCAAGGTTGGAACGATTTTTAGGGGCTTGGCCGAGATGCGGTGGCCCCAATCCCTTGCCAGGGATTTTGATTTCGGGCAAGGAGACATCTCTAGCCGGTTGGAAACCCTCAGAAGCATTGGCATTGCAAAGAACTCTGATGAGGTTTTTGAATAGCTTAGGGTTGGCAGTTGAAGCATCTGGTCCCTGAAATGTAACATGGGAGAGGATTTAAAAAAATAAATTGATAGAAAGATAAGGTGTTGTAAACAAAATTAAAACTCCAAAAAAAAAAAAACAGAAAATTATGTGCACTTTTGAAAAATGTTCACATGGCATTAGATTTTGGGACAAAAATGAAACAAAATCATATAGCGGACGGGCAAAGTAACACAACTTTCTATTCAATTTGAAATAAATTCTCATAATTGGGGTGTAATGTGAAATAAATAATCATAGTTAGGTATACAATTTTTTAAACAAAACAGTTGAGGGGGTTAATGTGAGACATATGCATTGTCAAAAGGGTCTAAATATATATAATTTTTATTTAAAATTTCACATATTAATCTCCTATTACAAATTATCTCATTTTTGGCAGAGAAATCTGGCTTATAACATTATCAAATATAGCATAGCGATTGTCCCAGTGAATGGAATTCAAACTATGGCACTGTACCTCCATATGAACTTATTATTAATTTTTTTTTAACATAACTTGATTTAATAACCAGACTTTGGACTTAGAAAAACGATAAGGGCTCACCTACCAAATGACATGTCCCGGTTTTGAGACCTAGAATCAGCATTTTTTTAAATATGGGTAAGCTATATAATACAAATTTTTCTCGCATCCTTTAATATTATAGACGGGAGTCTGGCGCATTACAACTTTTCTAGCTGAATTAATTAGTAACCATAAGAAAAGGATTGATCTAAGGCCATTAATGACTATCAAAATACAGCACAACATAGACTGAGAGAGGTTAAAGAAGATCGTACCCAGTCATGGCAGGCAACGAAGAAATGATCAGCTCCACTGCTTCTGTTCCAGTAAGGATACTTCTTCGATATAACACCAATGTAATCGGTAACAACATTCTGGAGGCGGCCACGATGATAATCGAGGCGAGGTCGGTATAGGTATTGGATAATGTTGGCGATGCTGACGGGGATGAAGAAGGCGAGGGCTTCGTCAGGGTGGCGAGCGAGGTATGGGTTCTTCCCACTTTCAAGTTCAGTGATGAACTGCCCTTCAATGGAGTAGATGTCCTTCATTGGTCCAGTGTGGAACAGTGGTGGCTCTCCTTCCTTGTATACCCACACTTTGAATCTCTTCTCCATCTCTATGAAGCTCCTAATGGAATGGCACCAGATGAGGTGTTATCAATACTACGATTATCATCAATTTTCAATTAATATATGTATGGCATAAATCATTTTTTGTTGAACTGTCATTTCCCATAACTTATTGAAAAGTTGTACATTCCCGAAAAATTTCTCGTTTCATTCGCACTTCTTTTAAACTCGTGGTATTAATATAAGTTTAGAATGCACGTGTACTTACAAACTACATGCATATGGTTAGTCGATACCTTTCTTACAAGATTCAAACTTAAAACACGATATAGCAATCCTTGAGACTTTTTCATTCAAACTATATTGACAGTGTGTTTTGGATCAATTCAACAAAATGATCATGAATGTTTGCTAAGTTATATTGTACTAGCTTTAATAGAAAATATGCAGGAAAGTTGGCTACAAACATTGCAAATTGCAGAGTAATACCACCAATACTTGTAGCCCAGTGGTATCACTGGCTACCCTGTATGTGGGTTGTCAATAATCAAGTCTCGTTGGATTCATTGGCAAACAAATTTAATCAATGAGTCATGTATATGCTAACTCCAATTTAACATGACACAATTTAAAGATTTTTAGATGCCACGATACAAATTCAACTTGATTTGGCAATTACTAAATGCAACTCACATATTATCAAGTATAACTAAAAGATTCGAGTCATAAACAAGTTGACCCATCAAAATTAAATTGTTTATGAGTAGAGACAATTTTAATATGACTAACACAGCTTAGACACCCAACATGATATGTTCTACACATTATCAACCTTAGGACTGGAAATTAGTATGTTCCCTAGGTTGAAAGGACGAGGATATCACCGATTGTGACAACTCTTAAATTAAGTCTGGCCAAAAAATTCAAACCTAGTACATAGATCCCATATCTAATAACTAAGAATTGTGACTATTTTTGATACCATTGTGTACAATGGCTCACTCAGATCTTTGAGCCATTCATGTTAACCCATGCAGCGAAATAGTCTCTTGATTGTCATAAATCAAGGCCGTCTAAGTTATGGGCAATATGAATTGATGAAAAATTTGTTTGACTTTCGATTTTTTTGTTTTTTTTGTTTTTGAATTCACTTGATTCATTGTTCGGATTTTCATATGTTCCAGGTGATATGCATGATTGTCAAATTAGAACCTCGCAATCAGAAAGTTTAAAGACAAATTTTGATTAGTGCAATGTTAATAATGTAATGTAGATCGAGTAATAACAGATTTTATAAAATACACATATTGCTCGTCTTAAGAGAACGGGCAAAAAGGTCGTGGGGCCCAAAGAGCATAATTGAGTAAGACTGGCGTTGTTTGATTAGAAATGGCTCAATCAATAATATTTATCATAATAAGAGATTTAAAAATGACTAAGGAGGGAAGTAGTCGAGAAATGTGTATGCGGACGCCTGTGACCCTAACACCAAAAAAAAAAAAGCAATATTGATGGCTTTTCCATGTCATATATTGTTTTTTTGGCTAAAATTCCATTGTTTTGGTTATTTTTATTATTTAAGGAAAGTTGTAAAGTAGATTCTATGGAACCGGATTTCATATTGGTAATCTATCCCAAAATCCAGATGAAATTAACTTACTTTCCATTTCTAGTAATTTCCTTAAATTAGGGTTGTAATACCTTATTTAGGTAGGTTTGGGTTGTGGGCTTGACAATAAAGAGTCAATATGTTTTGGCAACCATTATTGTGATTAACAATTGCAATTACGATAATGTTATTTGGTTCGCTTGTCATTAGGCGAGACGTAAATTATTAGGTCTCAATAGTAGTGTTTCCCAATTATTCAACAATAATATTTTGTATTACTTGTAATTTTCTTATGAATTTCAAGGTTGTGAGTTTTTTAGATTCCATAGAATACCATAGTTGCCACTCCAAAAAATTATTCAAAATAGTCTCTTTAATATATGAAAAAATCTAAAGAGAAGTACACCTTATCTCTAACCGGATCCTTTTCCTATACTAAATCTACTAAGCAATTACTATTCACAATTTTAAAGCTTTCTAAATTAGAAAAAATATAATTAGGTCATTCGATTAGTTTTTTTTTTTTTCAATTTTTTTTTTGGGAATGGGATGGGGGTGGGGATGGGGAAGGGAGAAAGAAACTTGAACCTTTGACCTAAAGAAAGTAAAACATTTACAAGACAAAGAATATCATTAGACCAAATGTCCATTGGTCATTAGATTAGTTGTAAGTTCTAATGTTAGATAGAGTCTACTTTTAATCCAAGGGTTACATAGGTTCCAAAATTTGATCCAAATAACATTTATATTTTAGCGTTCTGACAAATCAACCTAAGTGACTCATCATTGATTCACTAAAGAATAATATATTTAAACCTAATTTGTTGATCTAATTCATTGTAACCATTAAATTAACAAGAAGTCGTAATCTTTGATAGGTCTGCCGTCAAGTCTGAATAGCATTACTCTTCACTAAACTCATAACAATCAGCAGCCCATTAAACTAAGATAAAGCTTTAAAAGTAAAACCAACAATCAACAAATTAATATCAAAAAGAAAAAGAGGAGGAGAGAGATCTTAACTGATGAAAGGCATAAGGGCTTTTGTAAATTGATCCTCTGGGTATGAAACTCTCATTCTTGTGTGAAATGTATCTCTGTGTTCGAACCGCTTCTTGCATGGCAGCTCTCGCTCTTGCCAAACCTTCTTCCATTCCCTCAATATGACTGCTATTATGCACCTATAAAAAAACAGACAAACATGAAATTATACTCAACACCAAACTATAAGCCTCATCTCTGTTACTCTAAATAATTGAAACATACAAAACATTACTTATACTCTATTGCACGAGACTCTCTTCACTTGGGGATTCGATAAGGGTTTGATATATGTGGCCTTACCCGTACAAGAAGAAAGTGTTTCGATGACGCAAAACTGTGTAGATATTTGTAACATATACATGTTGAAGCATGATTACATTGTTGTCACTGCCAAAACATTTTTTCTTTCCGTTGCTATTTTTCGAACCAAAACAATTATGTGAAAATTGACATATGCATTCAAGCTTCTATACTTCTTGTGTATATTCCTAATCCCACAACAGAAATTTTCCGCCGGGTTTAACTTTACACTCTCACAGTCTCACACACACAGGAATAGAGAGAGAGAGAGAGAGATGTTGGAATACCTGTTGGTGAGTGGAAAGAGCAGGAGGCAGAGAGGAGGAGAAGGAGAAGAAACGGAATTGGCTATTAAGGCAAGCGAAGAAGAGAAGGAGAAAGAGAGATGGGTATAACCACGATGAGGTGGGACAACTAATGCTGGCCATGACTGATCACTACTCGTTTTCTTCACTTCACAGCTCCTGTTCTTTTGTAGGTTTCTTTTTGTGATAGATTTTGAGGCGACTCTGTGACCCTTTAGATTCTTTTTTTTTCCTTCCGTTTTGTTTTCTTTTCCTGTGGTTTCAATAAGTATTTGAGGTTTAGTAAACAACTGAGACCCCCCTTAACCTGGTATAGTTCAAATACTTTCTCCACCCCCTCTCTCTCTCTCTATATATATATAGATATATACACACATATATATATGTGTATATATATCTATCTGTCTGCGTGGACAGAGACATTTATCATATTGTGGACTCTGCAAGCTTATCTGGGCTTGGAGACTTTGCCTTCCCCTGTATCACTGGTAAACTATTTGGAATTTGGATCATGTGTAGTCAACATTGTGTTATCTATGTGACATGGTATCATTATCTAATAAGATCATATTAAATAAATAAGTAAATCAATTTAATCCCCTTCGGGTTCTTTTATTTTCCATTCAGGTCAATTTACGTCAAATTCAATGGCTTATTCTCCTATCAATAAAGTAGGATTGATAAAAAAAAAAAAGGGAAAATCATCAATAAGTCATATTTTTTTTTAAAAAAATTATTAGGTCATATCATATTTATCTTAGGACAATTAAGTTATACTTTTGCTCATTTATTTTGAAAAAGTCCTATACTCTATCAATAGTAAGTTTTCTTCCAATTTTATCATTCCCATCAACATACCAGTTATATTTTTTTACCAATAATATGTGTTATTAGAACTTAAAGCAAATTATTTTTTTCTAATTAGTGCATAACACTAAAAACATGTAATTAACAATAAATTCTTATAGAAATAATAAATTATGCAACTCTATTTTTTATTATATTTAAATTTTTTCAACATATAAAGTTCAACTCACTTGACTATCAAATCTCAGCCATAAAGACATACAATTATATAAATTAACAATATAAAAACTAATATATGAATACAATCATTGAAAAAAGTTCATCTAATTATATTTTTTTACTTCTCTTTCCACATTTTGAATTAATTAGAAAATAATTTTTTTAACCCATAAATAACATTTAAGATAAAAAAAAATACATTTCAATAAATATAATTGAAAACAATATTATAAATAAAAATATAATTTGTGTTTTCATGGAAATGATAAAATTGGAACAAAACAAACCATTAATGAAATTTAGGAGCACTACAACAAAAAATCATTTGTTGCGCCTTTTTTTTTTGTGAGACGATTTCTTAATTTTGTTGCAAATATAGTTTTTTGGCAATTTTTTGTGACGTTTTTTAAAAAATGTCACGAAAAGGTGATTCCCACCCAATTTTTTTGGCCCGAGAAATGACTGGAATTGAAGATTTTTTATGACAAAAAATTTCTAGCAAAAAATTTGAATTTGTGGCAAAATTAAATAATAAATAATAAAAATATAAAATTCACGACGTTTAAATTTTTCATAGCAGAATATAAATTTTAGTTATTAAAGTAAAATAAAATATTAATATTAATTAGCGACGTATTTATAAATTTGTCGCAGAAGAAAATTTTAATTTTGTATTAAAAAAAATTATTATTCCCCGACAATTTTATATTCGTCACAGAATGTAATTTTAAATTAGACTTAAAATATTAATTACGACGCTTTTTAAGGTGATTCTCTCCCAATTTTTTTTGGCACAAGAAATGAAATGAATTGAAGATTTTTTACGACAAAAAAAATTTGTCACACAAAGTTTGAATTTGTTGCAAAAATAAATAACATAAAATTCATATAAAAAATAAAGTCAAAATATATAATTTGCGACGTTTAAATTATTCTTCGCAAAATATAAATTTAAGTTATTAAAGTAAAGTAAAATGAAATATTAATATTAATTAGCGACGTTTTTATAAATCCGTCGCAAAAGATAATTTTAATTTTTGTATTAAACAAAATTATTATTTCTCGACATTTTTACATTCCTTGCATAATATAATTTTTGTAATTTTAAATTACCCTTAAAATATTAATTGCAAGATTTTTAAAAAACGTTGTGAAAATGTGATTCTCTCCCAATTTTTTTTGGCATCAAAAATGACGGAAAATGAAGATTTTTTATGACAAAATTTTTTACTATAGAAAGTTTGACTTTGTGGCAAAAATAAATAATATAAGATTAAAATAAAAATAAAGTCAAAATATATAATTCGTGACGTTTAATTGTTTATTCGCAGAATACAATACTACAAGAATCATTTATTTTAATTCGCGATGTTATTTTTTCGGTCGCAAAATTGTCTCTCTCTCTCTCTCTCTCTCTCTCTCTTTTATTTGGCACAAGCGATGACAGGAAATGACAATATTTTTCACGACAAATTTTTTTTGTCTCAAAAAATAAATAATCAAAAAATAAATAAAAATATTAAATTGCAATGTTTTTATTTTCATCGCAGAATATAAATTATAGCCACATTTAAAGTTAAAATAAAATAAAAATATTAAATTGTGGCATTCTATTATGTACGTTAACGTCACAAAAAATATTCTCAAAATTTTTTGCAACATTTTTATTTTCATTGCAGAATATAAATTACAACCACATTTAAATTTAAAATAACATAAAAATATTAAATTTCGACATTTTATTATTTATGTTCCAAAAAATAGTTTTGAAATTTATTTCGATGTTTTATTTTCGTTGCAAAATATTAATTACCACCACATTTAAAATTAAAATAAAAAAAATTAAATTGCTACATTTTATTATTTACGTCACAAAAATATTTTCAAAATTTATGGCGATGGTTTTATTTTCGTCGCAGAATATAAATTATAAGCAGATTTAAAGTTAAAATAAAATAAAGTCGTACAACTTATGACATATAAAAATATCACCCTTTGTCAATTTATAACAGTATGTTTTATTCAACATCTCGCTTTTTATGCTAGAAAATTTGTATTAATTGATAGATGCACAACCCATTAATTGGATCCTTATTGGTAAATTCCAAAAATGGCTCAACATCCTTATTATGATGTACATTTTTCATAATATAAAATAATATTATAATATTTAAGTTTAGCATTCTACGTAATATTTTATAATAACATTATTTTGATATAATTTATTGATTTAATCCATCACAACATTTGAATCGGTAGTGAGTGTCAACAAATTCTGGGGCTTACTATCAATCTAACAATTATAAATAATTAGGTCAGCAAATTAAGTATATAAATTATGTTCAAGTAACATTGTTCTTGTATTATATTAGATTGTTAATGAACTTTATTTAATATTGAAATTCACTATCAAATTAAAAAATTTAGTACATTACTTTTGTGACACCCAAAAAAATTACCCTGAAAGACATTACTATCTACATAAACTATTCATACCATGAGAACAACTAATAAAATTCACACTAAGAATAAATCCATTCATCATTTGTAGTAACTAAGGGTGACAATTTTTGACTCAACACGACGATACTACTCGAACTTGACAGGAATTTTATGAGACAAACTCGACTATAATTCAACACAAACTCAAAAATGACCCGACAGCGAACATGAAATATTAATAGGTCATATTCGGGTTCAACTTATCAAATCCAAAATTGACACGATCAACTCATTTATTTAAGAATGAACACTCTTTATATTTTCTCGTTTGTATGATAACACGAACAACACGAAATTAACATGTTTGACTAGTATTATAGAAATAAAATGTTAATTATTTGTAACTATTTATTAAAAACTGACATTATTATTGTTTAAAAAATATTTTTTTATTTACTACTACTACTACTACTATTATTATTATTATTATTATTATTATTAAGTTAATTTTTAGTTTGTAAAAAAAATATGAGTATGAATTCAATTAAGTGAAAATAGAATATTTGTGTTAAGTAAAATTTATTTAAATTGTACTATCCACGGCGATTTATAAATTTTGTCAGAAATTTTTTTTTGGCAAATTTTGTCATATGGAATGTTGAAAACCAACATGTGAAGGATTGATTTGAGACCCTCCATATTTGGGTAGAGTTCAAATACTTTCTCCCCCCCCCCTTCTCTTTCTCTCTCTCGCCAACCAAGAGATCAAAATAAGAGACCAAATGACTTGACGATTGATATGTGAAAGATAACTAGGCAAAATTCAGTTTTGACTTAAATTAGAAAATTTCTCCCATAATCTAAGCCATAAATCTAGGAGACGGAGCAACTTGGTAACAACTTGCACCAAGACGACGAAAACAGAGAGAGAGAGAGCTGCATCGCCATCTTCCATGCAATTGACGACTTATACCAAAGGAGGAGAGAGAAAGAGTTGCTTCACACTGTTTATAATTTATTTGACAATAGGATTCACCTTTTATAGTTTATTTGACAATGATAGATTGGATGATTTCAGATCATAGGACTCAAATAAGCATTTCATCAAATAGATTGAATACATTCATGACTTATTCATAAATAATTTCATGTTATTAGTTATCATTTTCTTGGAGCCTAGATGAGATACATCCATTCTATAAAACTGAATGATCTTGGAGCCAAGATGAGATACACCCATTCTATAAAACTGAATGACTTTTCAAATTACTACTTAATAAGAATAAAAAAAGAGGTTCGAAAAGGATGATGCTTGAATCAACATTAACGATTTATTGATCTCTTTTTCTGTGTCTTTCTGCAGTTTGTTGCTGAAGTGGGGAAGACGATCATTTAACTTGTTTTGGCATTTGCTGATATTTCTCCTTGATTTGGTCGTATCTCTCCCTAATTTATGGCTTAGATTATGGGGTATAAAATTTTTGATTTACTTCAAAACTGAATTTTGCCTAATCAGTTTTGACACGCCAGCCAGCATGTTATTTGGTCTCTTATTTTAGTCTTTTTACTTGGTCTTCGTATTATTTATAAAATGTTAGGAGAAGTCCGTGTAATATAGTCAAAACTCATGAGATGTTTGTGATTTTTATCCTATTTTTTAATTAAACATTCATTTATTATTATTTTATAATAAAAACTTGAATTATTGTAATTCTAATAAAAATAGTTATTGATTAGGAGAGTTTGTTGATAATCAAAAAAGAAATGTGTGTGAATGTGTTTCTGTGTATATTTATATGTGGAGGATTGGACATTTATGATTAAATTTATAATTATATTGTGTTATTTGGAATTGAATGGTGATAGTGGTGACAAATTCATAAGTTTTTATAAATGAGCAAGATTTGATTGATTTTATTTATCACTTAAAGATTTTAAATTTAATTGTGTTCTTTTAGTAATTTTTTTTTGCTTGAAGTATTTATTGCATGGGGATAAGGTGGATTGGAAACATGGTGTTTGAATTTATAATTATGTTGTGTTATTAGATTGAGTAATAGAAGAGGTAATAAATTCGTGAGTCTTATAAATGAGCAAGATTTTATTTATTGCTTAAAGATTGTAAATTTCAATGCTTTATGTTAGTATTTATTTTTTTTTTTCTAGATGCATTTGTATATAAGAGTTGTTTTGGAGAGTTTTTATATATTTTTATGATAATTCCATTAATATGGAGGATATGATCGACGATGATGATACACAAAATCGTATTCGTATAAGATCAACAGTCAAGAGAATGATAATGTATAATTAAAAAACAGTAAATAGGCAATCAATGGTAAAATAGTAAATTTAGAGTCGACACCAAGATTTATAGTAGTTCGGTCCGGATGACCTATGTCCACTTTCTTGAATGGCAGCGGTGGCCGGCGATCTTTATTAATGTATCAAGGTACTCCAGAGAGTTTACAATGCTTAGAGAGAGAGTGTGTGAGTATACAAGATTCGGAGGCCTAGAGATCTCAAGGAGGTGATCAACATCATGCCCTTCCATGTGGAGAGGGGCTTACATTATATAAGTGTGATGAGGCGGTGAGGCGGTGATCACACTTTTGATAGGAGTAGACCTCTTTGGTAAGCACACTTAAGGTAGGAATAGATCTCTATCCCGTCATTCTCTCCCACGTGCTCCTATTTAGTCGGATGAGGACTCTTAGCTGGCATTAGACTCAATCGTCGTCTTCAGCTCGGACTTGCATTGGAGTGGGCTTGGACTCATATTGGAGTTGAGAGGCCGAAGCAAGAAAGATGAGGAGACGCCCAAAGGGGCCAGCCTAAGCCAGCGCCCGAGGGTGCCAGCCTAGGCGGCGCCCAAAGGGGGTCCTGGGCGGCACCCAAGGGCTCTTGGGCTCTTCTTGGTGCCTTCCCCTTGATACCTTCTTTATCCATGGGTCGAACCAGTCTCGAATTGGACTTTCTCCGATTGGTGGACTTTGATTGGACTCCGTCTTGGGCTTTCTCGGTTTATCTTGTCTGGGCTAAGCCCAGCTAAATTCGGACTTGTCATTTGTCCCCCATGCCCCGAGCCTCTAACTTTTGGTGAGAGGAAGGGGTCGTGGGCATGTGCTTCGTCTTCATCGGAATGAGTTTGAATTTTCTTGCTTTCTTCGGTATCTTTTCATTCCTAGGGACTCTGCTGAGTTTACAGTAGAGGAACAAAGAGGAATCTACACCTTTGATCTCATAGGAGACGCCTAGGAGATGCATTGGGCGGAGCCCACGTTGGAGATGAGATAGGTGAGCAACGCCAAAGGGGTTTTTTGTCTTCTGTTGAGGGAGGTAGAGACCTTCGAGTCATAGAGTACGTCATGGAGGCCAAGAGGGCAGCGCCCATGAGAGGCCATGAGGGTAGCGCCCACTGAGGCCATGAGGGCGACGCCCTAGGCGTGAGGGACGGCTAGCGTGGGTGCAGGCGCAAGCACAGGTGCTGGTCACTGGCGCTAGGCTGGGCGTGGGTGCTAGGCTCTGCGGAGTGTGCTGTCTGGGTGAGGCCGACTGGTGTAAGTAGGCGGCGCCCATGGGCGAGAGGGGTTGTTGGAGTATCAGAACAGCCGAACAATCTTCGAACGATTATAACTTTGCGCACGGGCTGGAGAACTGTGTTCTAGTAAGCAACTGTCAGGCATTCATGGGAGACGAATTGGCATTCTGAATTTTTGCCAGAGAAGGAAATTGTGATATCCTTCTACTATATTGGTTCTTGACCTTGTCTCTGATTTCAGAGGCTCATGTTGATAGAATGATGGTAGAGACTCTTTTTACTTTTAGAGCGGAGTCTTCCCCTCTTCTCAAGAGGGTGAGGTTTGATGCCCCCAATGCTTCTCGGTTAGGGTCCGATTGTCGGGTTATTTTCTGGGAGATGGGACTCGGTGGTGCCCCCATTCTTTCCTAGACTGGAACTTCTATGTATACTAGAGCTAGCTGTTGTACAGTTGTAGGAGTTGGGACTCCAATGCAGACGGTCTGAGTTTCAAAGGTGTATCTGGCAAAGGCAATGTTATCTCAACATTTAAACTATCTAACATGATTACTTGGAAAAAGATGCAGGTTGTTTGTTTGCGTGAGAGTAAAGTCAGAGTTGTGGACGTCCCATGAGAGGGTCGCATGAACTGAGGCCAAGCCATTCAGAGTCTCGGAGGGAGGCTGTCGTAGCAGAGGCTTACAAGTTGACTACGTGCGCGAGAGGAGAGTTATAGACCGAGCTACGTCTAGTCTTCGGAAGATGTTTGTCGTAGCAGATGTGACTACTTGCGTGAGAGCATAGTCATATGGCTGTCGTAGTAGAGGCTTTCAAGGTGACTACTTGCGTGAGAGCAGAGTCATAGATCGAGCTTCTTGACAACTCACGCGAGAGTGCGAAGCTGGATAGATAGGCTGCTTGAAAGCAGATGAGAGATGAGGTCGAGTTTCTTGGCGACTTGCGAGAGAGTGCGAAGCTGGAGATATAGGCTGCTCGGGAGCAGAGGTAGACTTAGGTCGAGCTTCTTGGCAACTTTCGAGAGAGTGCGAAGTTGAAGATATAGGCTATTGAAGAGCAGTTGGTGCTTTGAGTGACGCCATGAGGCTGAGGCAGGTGCCTTGTACGCTGCCATGAGGCTGATCAGGCGTCTTGGGCAACGCCATGAGGCCTTGGGCACTACTGTGTTTGTGTTTGGGTGACACCTTGAGTCTTGCTATGGGAGTGTATCTTTGGTGCTTAGTCACTAACTGGTCTTGTCTCTAATTACAAGCGCCCTATTGACGAGGCAGTGGTGGAGACTCTCTATGCTTTTGGGTGGTGTCTTCCCTCTTCTCCAGAGGACGAGGTTTGATGCCCCCAGTTCTTCTCGATCAAAGTTCGATGGTCAGGTTATTTTCCGGGAGATGAGTCCCGATAGTGCCCCCACTCCTTCTGTGACTCATGTGTGCATCAGAGCTAGATGTAGGATTTGGGACTCCAGTGCAAACGACTTGAGTTTCAAAAGTGTACCTGGCAGAAACAATGTTATCCCAACATTAAAATATCTTAACATGATTACCTGCAGGTTATTTGCATGGGAGCAAAGGCAGAGTTGTGGGCTTCTCGAGCGCATGAGCTGAGGCCGAATAACGTATAATATTGGTAGATGACTGCCGTAGTAGAGGTGACTACTTGCACGAGAGCAGAGTCATAGAGGCCGAGCTACGTATAGTCCCGGGAGTTAGCTGCCGTAGCAGAGACTTATAAGATGACTTACAAGAGAGCATAGTCAGAGGGTGACTTGCACGAGAACATAGTCAAAGGTCGAGCTACGTATAGTTTCTGGAGTTGGCTGTCGTAGCAGAGACTCATTCCATTGAGATAGAGATGAGAAAGACGGGAGCCTGAGGTGGTGTTGGAGGTCGTTGTGGGCGTCACCTGGAGGCTAGTAAGGCCGAGCTTCTCGACGACTCATGAGAGAGTGCAAATCTGGAGATAAGCTGCTTAGGAGCAGGTAAGACCGAGCTTCTCGGTGACTCATGAGAGAGTGCGAATCTGGAGATAAGGCTGCTTAAGATCAGGTAAGGTCGAGCTTCTCGGTGACTCATGAGAGAGTGTGAAGCTGGAGATAAGGCTACTTCGGAGCAGGTAAGGTCGAGCTTTTCGGCGACTCATTAGAGAGTGCGAAGCTGGATATGGTGACTGTCTGTGCGAGAACAGAGTCATAGGACGAGCTACGTATAGTCTCGGGAGATGGCTATCGTAGCAGAGGCTTACAAGGTATGTGCCGTACTCCTCTTTGGCTTTGTACTTGGCTTTCTTTCTTTATATTTTTTGGATTTGAATGTCTATTGGTGACTGCTGCTTTGTCCTGCTTGTTTACAAATATGTTGAAGATCAGGGAGGCAGTCGATGGTCAGGCCGCGGAGAGGCGGGCACATGAGTCTGCTGAAGAGCAGATAGGGCTTAGGTGGCAGGCATGAGAGGATGCCGCAGAGCAGTAGGGCTCAGGCGGCAGGCACGAGAGGATGCCGCGGAGCAGTAGGGCTCGGGCGGTAGGCACGAGAGGATGCCTCGAGCAGTTGGTAGAGCTATGTATAGCTCAGAAGTAGGCTGTCATGGCGGAGACTCATCCCATTGAGATGGAGATGAGGAGGGCTTTGAGGAGCTGGGCACCTGAGGCTTATTCCATAGAGATGGAGATGAGGAGGGCTCTGAGGAGCTGGACGTCTGAGGCTCATTCGATAGAGATGGAGATGAGGAGGGTGCTGACAAGCTGGATGCTTGAGACTCCTTCCATTGACTCATTCCAGTGAGATGGAGATGATGAGGGCTCTCTCATTCCATTAAGATGGAGACGAGGAGGGCTCTAAGGAGGAGCTGTGCGTCTGGTGCCTGGTGTTAAGCTCTTAAAACTAGGCGCCTAGTAAGAAGGGGTGAGACCCATCGTTTAGGCGTCATGGAGAGCGCTGAAGGTGGAGAGGGCGAGATCCCTCGTCTAGGCGACATCATGGGAGACGCTAAAGGTGGAGAAGGTGAGACCGGCGCCAAAGGTAGAAAGGACGAGACCGGTGCCCAAGGTAGACAGGACGAGGCCATCATGGAGACGTCGAAAGTGGAGAGGGCGAGACCAGCGCCCAAGGTAGAGAGGGCGAGGCCATCATGGAAACACCGAAGGTGGAAAGGGCGAGACCCCTCTTCTAGGCAACATCATAGGAGATGCCCAAGGTGGAGAGGGCAAGACCCCTCGTCTAGGTCATAGGAGGCGTCCGAAGTGGAGAGGGCGTCTCAAGGTAGAAAGAGCGAGACCAGCGCCCAAGGTAGAGAGGGTGAGACCATCATGGGAACGTCGAAGGTGGAGAGGACGAGGCCGTCATGGAGGCACCGAAGGTGTAGAGGGCGAGGTCGGCGTCAAAGGTGGAGAGGGCAAGGCCGACGCCTAAGGTGCAGAGGGCGGGACCGACGCTGAAGGTGCAGAGGACGAGGCCGGCGCCGAAGGTGTAGAGGGCAAGGCCATCATGGGGGCGCCAAAGGTGGAGAGGGTGAGGCCGACGCCCAATGTGGAGAGGGCAAGACTATCATGGGGACGCCGAAGGTGGAGAGGGCGAGAACCCTTGTCTAGGCGACATCATGAGAGACGCTGAAGGTGGAGAGGGCGAGACCCCTCGTCTAGGCCACATAATGGGAGACATTCGAGGTGGAAAGGGCGAGACCGATACCGAAGGTGCAGAGGGAGAGGCCGACGCCCAATATGGAGAAGGCGAGATCATCATGGGGATGTCGAAGGTGGAGAGGGCAAGACCCCTTTTCTAAGCAACATAATGGGAGACGCCGAAGGTGGAGAGGGCGAGACCCCTCGTCTAAGCCACATCATGGGAGGCGTCCGAGGTGGAGAGGGTGAGGCCATCATGGGGATGCCGAAGGTGGAGAGGGCGAGGCCGTCATAGAGGTGTCAAAGGTGAAGAGGGCTAGACCTCTCGTCTAGGCGACATCATGGGAGATGTTTAAGGTGGAGAGGGCAAAATCGGTGCTCAAGGTAGAGAGGGCAAAACCATCATGAGGACGCCGAAGATGGAGAGGATGAGACCACTCATCTAGGTGACATCATGGGAGGCGCCCAAGGTGGAGAAGGCGAGACCCTATCGTCTAGGCGCCTTTGTTTACCTTCTTATTGTTAGGTTGTAAGCAGGTAGTCCACGGTCGTAGGCGTCTGTGCCTTGATGGCGTTGAGGGCATCACCGAGTTGGTTTTGTACCTCTCATATTTTCTCATCCCATTGGTTGGGGATATCCTGAGTTGGGCAGTGGTTCTGGTTTTTATAGTCACCATGCGGACTTTCTCCATCATCCTCCTGCGCAGGCACATGTGAAGGGTGAGCATGTGAGCTTCTTAGGCATTGAGGAAGGACTGCAGGACGAGGTGCTCCCTGGTGTGGTCTTGGGGCATTCTGCCAAGGACCCCCATGATGAGGGGCTGCCTAATGCCTAGAAAGGATAGGTTGTGGCCCATCTCCTGTTAGAGGGAGTGGGGTTCCTCCCATATGGGCGACAGGTAGAGGGGGTGACCCCTCCTTGGGTGAGTATCAGTTGAATAAGTTGTTGGTTTTACTTTACCAGCGACTGCATGGTCTGTAAGAGCTGTTGTCCAACGACAGGGCTCGCCGTAGCAGACGGTTCCGATGGTGCAAGGGGATGTGGAGCCTCCTCACTGTAGATCGGGTTGTTGTCTCCAGGCTATTGAGACATTGATCTAGTAGTGATTGTCATAAATTGAAAGAGTAGAAAACTAGTCGTTCCCACAAACGACGCCAAACTGATGATGCACAAAATCGTCTTCGTATAAGATCAACAGTCAAGAGAATGATAATGTATAATTAAAAAGCAGTAAATAGGCAATCAATGACAATCAATGGTAAAACAGTAAATTTAAAGTCGACACCAAGATTTATAGTGGTTCGGTGCGGGTGACCTACGTCCACTTTCTTGAATGGCAGCGGTGGCTGACGATTTTTATTAATGTATCAAGGTACTCCGGAGAGTTTACAATGCTTAGAGAGAGAGTGTGTGAGTGTATGAGATTCGGAGGCCTAAAGGTCTCAAGGAGGTGATCAACATCATACTCTTCCATGTGGAGATGGGCTTACATTATGTAAATGTGATGAGGCGGTGAGCACACTTTTAGTAGGTGTAGACCTCTTTTGTAAGCACACTTAAGGTAGGAATAGATCTCTATCCCGTCATTCTCTCCCACGTGCTCCTATTTAGTCGGAGGAGGACTCTCAGCTGACAATAGACTCGATCGTCGTTTTGAGCTCAGACTTGCATTGTAGTGGGCTTGGACTTATATTGGAGTTGAGAGGCCGAAGCAAGAAAGAGGAGGAGACGCCCAAAGGGGCCAGCCCAAGCCAGAGCCCGAGGGTGCCAGCTTAGGCGGCGCCCAAGGGCTCTTGGGCGGCACCCAAGGGCTCTTGGGCTTCTTGGTGCCTTCCCCTTGATGCCTTCCTTATCTATGAGTTGAACCAGTCTCGATTTAGATTTTCTCCGATTGGTGGACTTTGATTGGACTCTCTCTTGGGCTTTCTCGGTTTATCTTGACTGGGTTCGGCTCAGCTAAATTCGGGCTCGTCAGACGATTTATTAAAGTCATTTTAAAAGAAATATTGGTATGAATATTTTTAGGTCATTCCTTTTAAATTTGAGCAATTGTTTAAGCTTTTTTCATTTGTTGTATAGCGCATTCAATTATGAGCAATGATTAGTAGTACAATGTAATATTTAATCTACTTATAATATGTTTACCAAATGAACTTTACGGGTATGAATTAAGGGTTCTTTCACTTTCCATTCTTGTCAATTTATGTTAAATTCAATGGCTTATTCTTAGATCAATAAAATAGTATAAGATCAAAAAAATTAGATCAAAATAGGAGTCCAAATGACATTGTGAATAAAATTTCAAATTGTATAAAATTATACTCAAATCAGCATCACGTCATTTAATCTTTTATATGAGATCTCCTTTTTATTAATGCGATACTTATCATAATGTTTACCAAATTATCTATACCAAAATAATGTGGGTGATCATTTACTAATAAGTCTCATCAACTTTAATAATCATTCAATGTTTATCAATATGCTACATCATTTACTATCCCATATTTTATAAAAGTTTTACTAATCAGATCATTATTCCTCATTCTTTCAGGGGTCTAATTTTATTCTTCTCAAACATATCAATGTTTTGATTTTAATATGACACAACACCCATATAGCGACGAAGAAAGAATAGCAACGTAAACTTTGGGTGATGGTTTTTTGAGTAATAGAGTGGAGTGAGGGAACAATGAGTGAGTGCGCACTGGGCACACCGTGCGTCAATTACAAGGCTTCCAAGTCTTGCAATTACAAGACTTCTAAGTCTTCCTATGACAACTAATTCAAATCTTCTATTTCAAGTCTTCCAAGTCTTGCAATTACAAGACTTCTAATTCAAATCTTCCATTCCATTCCATCCCTTGAAAACAAATCCAGGAAATGGATACAGTGAATGTATTAATTGTAGTCATTTTGGGGTGACTTAATTGTCTTCAACGAAAATTCAAACCCTTACTCAAATTTAAATAAAAAATAAAAAATAAAAAACATAATTTGGTATCGAGCATCTTTAGCCTCTACTTTTTTTTATACTCAAATTTTGTGACACCCCAAAATTCGGAGGCCCGTTGATTACCCATCAACCCGCGAAATACCC
>CM042186.1:36454652-36519626 GCA_023539305.1 Ilex asprella | reverse complement strand
CATTTGCATGTGTATGTGTGTATGTATCTTTGATGTATTTGTGTGAGTATGTGTGTTAATAATGTGTGTAAACATTGCATGTGTGATTTAGTGTCTTAGTGTGTATGTGTTTAAGTGTATTAAAATGTTTGTGTTTTTGGTGTAATGAGTGTTTTTTGATATATTAGTGTGTGTTGTATGCATGTGTGCCCATTTCTCATAACTTATAAATTTAAAGATTCATCTAAAATAGAACAATTAAATCAAGGTTCTACTAGTAGTGAAAACTTTCAACCACCACAACAATTATTAAGAAAATACATCATTAATATTTAAAAATAAAAGCGAGAACATCTACTAAAAAATATACAAAAGCAACAGTCATGTAGACATGCAAGAATTGAACATGTATGTTCTTCGAAAGTAGTTGTATAGTTATGTCACTTGAACCTCAATTACCATTGATAACGCCAACTAGGTGTAAGAACTTCAAACTTCAACATTAGTGCCTGTATAGATCAAGAACTGCAAGAAATCTTAAGCAAAAGATTGAGAACGGAGACAATAATTAAATATTTTATAAGAAAAAATAACATTGAAAGCTTCATCTAGAATATAACAATTAAATCAAGGTTTCTACTAATAGTAAAAACTTTCAACCAAACAATTATTAAGAAAACACATCATTAATATTTAAAAATAAAAGCTAGAACATCTACTAAAAAATATCCAAAAGCAATAGTCATGTACATGCAAGAAGCGAAAATGTATACTCTTCAAAAATAGTTGTACATTTATGTCACTTGAACCTCGATTATCATTGATAAAAATAGCGTAGCTAGAGTCAACTTGGTATAGGAACTTCAACATTAGTGTCTGTATAGTTTGAGAACTACAAGAAATCTTAAGCAAAAAATTGAGATCAAGACAATTAAAAAATTTACAAGAAGAAAATAGAAGATAACACTGAAAGAGTCACATACTACAAAATCAATACCCATACAATAGCCAAAGAAAAATCTATACATGTCAATCACAAGCTCGCCTGCAGATAAATCTGCAACTCCATGGATTGGTGCTTGACGAGCCTCCCAAATTTCAATGGGTTAATCTTTCCTCCACTATCTTAAAGTACTACATAAAATAAGCAAAAGCACACATTTAGTTAGTCATAATAATAGGATATAAATACTCAAGCAAAAATCTAAAACCGTTACAAGCTTACATAATGGTAAATATGTAACTGCTTGGATTTCTGCTCTATGAGCCCCCCAAATTTCAATAAGTTGATATTTTCTCCATTGTTTTATAGTACAACAACACTCAATAAGCAATATTAAATGTCGAGTCATAGCACAAAAATTTTAAAAATAAAATACTCTATGCAAGTATGGCAACAGAGTATTTATAGATGGGTAGTCGTTCCTATTACAATTACTAATACACAAAAACACATATACAACGATATTATACAAAAATATAGATATCAATACATGTAAAAACACACAAACAAATACACAAATATACACATTTTATTAACACGCACACTAACATGCACACAAAATAAAACTATTACACAAACACATGCACACGTGAACACGTCATTACTAAAATACAAACAAATAATCATACAGTTAACACACAAGCTAATTCATGAAAAAAATACACACCCCACAACAATATACCAAAATAGATACACACCCATATATTGTGTTAACGAACACTAATACACTAATAATACACAAAATACATTAAAAAACATAGACACCAACACACTATTGCACATACACTAATACACCACAAAATAAACACATTAATACACCTAAACACATACACAAACACACACTAATTTACAAAAATACATACACTCCATTCACATGTAGTGCTAACACAGGCTAATCCACCAAAAATGCACACACTATAACACAATACAAATGCAAAAACAATAACACACCAAAACACACATCCACAAACACAAATGCAAACACAATAACACACCAAAATGCACACACAGAAACACAGATAGACACACCAATCAGCATATACATGCATACCCACACACCATATTAACGCACACCATGTAAACACACAAATGTACTACAAACATACACTAATACCACAAAAAACACACTCATATACTAATACACCAAAGAAATATTGGAACTAATACACAAACTAATCATTATTCAAAATTAAAATAGTTTATTAAATTTTACAGGATAGATCACTAATCAAAGTAATACATTGCACATTTAGGTTCGATGAGATGTGTCAGCGATGCATAGAGCACTTACACTTTGTTGAGTGTGTGTATTAACATTGTATGTGTTTTTGTATATTAATGTGCATTTTTTTTTATGTATTTGTATGTGTAAGTGTTTGTGTGTACAATTTGATGTATTAGTGTGAGTGTGTGTGTTAACAATGTGTGTAAACATTGCATGTGTGGTTTAGGGTCTTTAGTGTGTATGCGTGTTTTGGTGTATTATAATGTTTGTGTATTTTGTGTATTAGTGTATGTGTCTTGATATATTAGTGTGTTGTATGTGTGTGTGTCTTTTTTTCATAACTTGTAAATTTAAAGATTAATCTAGAATACAATAATTAAATCAAGTTTTGTACTAGTAGTGAAAACTTTCAACCGCCACAATAATTATTAAAAAAATACATCATTAATATTTAAAAATGAAAGCTAGAACATCTACTCAAAGATATCTAAAAGCAAAATCTACATCTGTCACAACCTCGCCTGGTAAATAGGCTTGACGAGCCTCTCAAATTTCAATGGGTTGGGGACTTCCCTCCACTATCTAAAGGTATTACACACAATAAGTAATAGCGCACATTTAATCATAGCAATAGTACATAAATACTCATGAAAAAATCTAAAATCGTTACAAGCTCACCTAATGGTAATTTTTCATACTGCTTTATAAGCCTCCCAAATTTTAATAAGTTGATCTTTCCTTCATCGTTTTATAGTACTATAACACTCGATAGGCAATATTAAACGTCGAGTCATAGCATAAAAATTTAAGAAATAAAATACTCTATGTAAGTATGGCAGCAGAGTAGTTGTAGAAGGTTAGTCGTTCCTAATTCCTTTTATAATTACTAATACACAAAAGCATAGATATTAATACATGTAAAAACACATAAACAAATACACCAAAACACAAATAGACAAAAAATACACCAAAACACATTGTGTTTCGCACACGTGCGCATGCCATCACTAAAATACACACACATAATCACACTGTTAACACACAAACATGAAAAAACACACTATTATACCAAAATACATACACACCCACACACTGTGTTAACAAACACTAATATTCCAAAAAAAATACACATAATACATAAAAAAAATAGACACCAATACACTATTACACACTAATATACTCTCTCCCACTCTGTTAATATATACTAATACAACACAAAATTAACACATTACTACGTTTAAACACATGTACAAAAACACAATAATTTACTAATATATATACACTCCATTCACATGCAATGTTAACTCATGCTCATCCACTAAAATGCAAACACTAAACCACCAAAATGCAAACACTAATCCACAAAAATACAAACACAAATGCTAACACAATAACACACCAATCAACATATACATACACACCCACATACCGTGATAACACACAAATGTTCCACAAACACATGCACGAATAAAACAAACAAATAAACACAAATAAAATACACTATTATAGAAACACAAATTTAAACATACACCCAAAAACACATGCTCTATTTACACACACTAATACCACAAAAAACACACAAATACACTGATACACTAAGGAAACACACACTAATGCACAAAATACACACAAACTTATCATTGTTCAAATTTTACAAGATTCATCACTAATCGAAGTAATACTCACATATTGCACATTCAAGTTCACTAGGACGTGTCAGTGATGCACAAAACACTTACGCTTTTGTTGAGTGTGTGTATTAACATTGTATATGTTTTTGTGTATTAGTATGTACATTTTTTACGTATTTGTATGTGCACATGTGTATATGTATGTGTTTTAACTATGTGTGTAAGTATTGCATGCATGGCTTAGTGTCTTAGTGTGTATGTGTATTTTGGTATATTAATTTGTTTGTATTTTTGATATATTAGTGTATGTTTTGGTATATTAGTGTGTGTGTATGTGTCCTTTTTCCATGAATTGAAAATTTAAAGATTTATCTAGAATACAACAATTAAATCAAGTTTTCTACTAGTAGTGAAAAATCACCACAACAAAATTATTAAGAAAATAAATCATTAATATTTAAAAATAAAAGCTAGAGCATGTACTCAATATCCAAAAGAAATAGTCATGTAGACATGTGAAAAACGAACATATATGCACTTCAAAAGTAGGTGCACAATTGTGCCATGTGAACCTCGATTAACATTAACAAAAATCGTCTAACTAGAACCAACAAGATGTATGATCTTCAACCTTCAACATTAGTGTTCGTATAGCTCGAGAACTTTAAGAAATCTTAAACAAATGATTGAGATCGAAGACAATAAATAAGTATTACAATACGAGAAGAAAAAAAAAACGCCAAAAAAATCATACTACAAAATCAATTCCATAGACCACTCAAAGAAAAGTCGACACGTCACAAACTCACCTGAAAGTAAATTTGCAACTCCTCTCCACCGTGGGAAGCAGGAGGGGGAGGAGGTGGATCATGATGAGCTCCCATATTTGGGGGGCCTAAGGGGACTCCAAAATGGACGCCCAGGCCTGCATGGGTGCCTAGATAGGGAGCAGCAAGGAGTGGAGCTCCTTGATGTCTTGGACGTGAAACTCCTATGGTCCTCCAAATTGCGCTCCTCCTTGTCCGACGAGCATGAGTTGCAGTATCTGCTGATTTTGGGCCACCAGCTGCTGCATGGTCTCCAATATTTGCTATGAATTTGGAGCTGGAGCATTTTGAACAGGGCTGGTAGGGGGAGGACCAATCTCCTCCTCTCGTGGAGGATTACATTCAAGTTGGTTCATGGACCTGGTAGTGATCGTCATTGATTCAAGAGAGAGAATGAATTGAAGTGAGAATTTAATCGTTCTCACAGACGGCGCAAAACTGATGATGCACAAAATGGCTTTGCACACCAACTATTAAGTAATTGGAAATAAATGCAATAATTAAAGTAGAGAGAGAAGACGAGAATTATAGTGGTTCGGTCAATGTGACCTACGCCCACTTCTGAATGGTTATGGTCGCCCGGGTCCTCTATTAGCTCAAGTATGTAGGGAGAGCAGAGAGTACAAGTTAAAAGAGAAAGGAGAGTGTTGTGCTCAACCAAGTGTGTTTCTGATGCCCCCCAAGTGTTGGTGAGACTTACAATTTATAATGGCCCTCTAACAAGCTAGGACAAATATGCAACAACTAAACAACTATTTCGGGGGAGTCCCCGATTTCTTTCCAACGTGCAAGGTTGTTGAGGCGCTCTCCATGAGATACGATCAAGGATGAGGTAAGTGTGGACCGTTTCCGTGGTGGTGCAAATAAGGCTCTCGAATGCTCCCTTAACAATGTGGATAAGCTGACGTAGTTCCCCCTTGATCTTTAACTGGACTTGGGTCTTTACAAGATTAGGCTCTTTAATTAAAGTTGGGCTTTTAACATAAATTGGGTTATTTGAGCTTGACCCATTATGTTTGATCATGTCTTTTCTTTGTCATCAATTTCTCTTTTATAGACATTTCTTAGTCGACCTTACAACAATTTCTTTTCGTCTTCTCTTATTGTCTTAATTGTCATCTTTTTTGCTTCAAAGACTTAGGGTTCGTTTGGTACCTGTCTTTGTGTTGTGTTTTGTGTTTTTGATTTCAAATTTTGACAAAAATAAAAATATGTTTGGGTACTATTTTTATTTTTGTTTTACATTAGTTATTTGGAAACAAAGACAAAAAAATGAGAACAAAAAATTTGTGTTCCAAGAAACACGCAAAATAGAAACACGTGCTAAAGGAAATTAATGAGATTGGGGTTTCAAACTTCCTTGGCAGCAAAATAGCCTTTTTTCTTGAAACTATTTAAACCCACATTATTTCTCTGTCCTCTCTATCGCTGCCTCACCCTCTCTTCTCCATCGTTGTCTCTCTCCCTTCTCTTCTCTTCTCTTCTTTTCTCTTCATCATTGCCTCACTTTCCCCATTCTCTCACCATCACCGACGAGGAGCAGCGATCTCCTCTGCTCTGTCTCACCGACGAAGAGGTAAGCCCATTCTCTTTCTCTTTCTCATTTTCTCATCTCATCTCTTCGCTCTCTCTCTATATATACACACAGATCTGTGTATATATACAGAGATCTGTGCATATACGCATATATATGCACAGATATGTACATATATGCACCGATCTCTATGTTGCGTCTGTTCTGTGTGCTATATGTGTGTGTATTCTGTGTTCTTGGTGGGTGGGTGTGTGTGTATGCACGTTGTGTTCTGTGTGTGTGTGTGTGTTGTGTGTTGTGTTTGTGATTGAATTGAGATTGATATTGTGATTGAATTTCCATTTGCTTTAGGAATGAATTGGGGGTGGGATTGAATTGTGATTGATTTTGGTATGTCTATGCATCTGCATTTATGGGTATGAATTTGCATATTTTATTTTCCATAAGCTAAAATTCTTGTAATTTGGGAGAAAGACTGCTGCCAGAGAAGTAATGAAGATTTTTTTGTTGAAGGATTAAAGTCTTGGATTGTATTTTTGGTTTTCCAAAATTCTTTGCTTCTTGCTGTTTGTTGCTTTTGTGTTGAGTTTGCTATGGGGATGAAAGATCGTCTATTCTTTTATTTCAGAAGATGAACCATCCCTCGGAAAGAATTGTGTATGTGAATTTTGAAGAATTAGTGGATATGTTGGGTTAAGAAATTTTTGGATTTGTATTTTGTTGTATGAAATATTATAAAGCATATTTAGGATAAAACTTAAGATAGTTACAAAACATGTTTTTTTATTGTTCTCATAATTTAATAGACAAAAACGATTACTAAACATGTTTTTTATTTCAGTGTTTACTACAAAATAAAGACAAAAAATTGTCTCTATTTTTTATTTTTTGAAAACACAAAAATAAAAACGTTACCAAACGACTCCTTAGTTAATCATGATTCCTATTGCCATTTGAATTTTAGAGTAACCGCTAATTCCGTTGATACAGGACTTCTATGTAATTGTCTCTCTTTAAATTTTAAAAAAAAATTATGAGATTTTTTAAATTGTCTCTCTTTTATGTACATGACTTAGTTTAGGGGTATTTATGAGATTTACCTAAATTGAAATTCTTCGTAGGCCCACTTACCGAATCAACCTCCGCTCTCTCCCTCTCTCTCTCTCTCGCTCGCGTCCTTGGCGTCATTTTTGTTGTAGTGTACACTGCCAGTGCCAGAAACAGGAGGATCTCTCTCTCTCTCTCTCTCTCTCTCTGTAAAACACACACGGACAATCTATGTATCAGCATTCATAAGGTTTTGATCTTTCTCAGACATTTACCTATGCATCCATATGTGTATATGGCGATCACTGCTTCTCTCTTTCTCTTTCTCACACACACACAAAAACATGCACACACTCTTAACGTGAATCGGTATCATTCCTTTCAATAATATTTGTTCTCGTTGTCCATGTGAAGAACTTGTTGCTCTGTGGCAAAATCGGGAAAATGGCGGGAAACGATTGGATAAACAGTTACCTGGAGGCGATCCTGGACGTCGATCCAGGAATCGACAATGCGAAATCATCTTTGCTGTTGAGAGAGAGAGGACGATTCAGTCCCACTCGATACTTCGTCGAAGAAGTCATCACCGGCTTTGATGAGACCGATCTTCATCGATCTTGGGTTCAAGTAAGCTTCGATAAACTTTCTCCAATTCTCATTTCTCAAACTACTCTCTCTCTCTCTCTCTCCAATACTATCTCGCTCGTGAATGTGTATATATGTGTAACGTCTATATGTTTGGAACATATGCGCAGGCTTCATCGATTCGGAATTCACAGGAGAGGAATACGCGTTTGGAAAATATGTGTTGGCGTATTTGGAATTTGGCTCGCAAGAAGAAACAGGTTTCGTTCTCATTTGATTTTGTTCTCCAATTTTAATTTTTCTGCATTAAAGATAATATGGAACATTTGTAATTTGAGTATACTTTGACCAATATCATTGTTTGATTCGATTTGAAGACAGCGTTTAGCTGGTATATTGATTTGAATGTGGAAGATGATAACTTAAAAAACTTTCTGTGATGTTATAACGCCTATCATGCATAATTGATCTCAATATGTACTTTAAGGATCACATTATTCCACTAAATATTCGTCGAATATGAGTTTGAAGACTTCGAAGATCTCGCTGGCTTATCTGTTCTTTAGTTATTTGAACTGATTACGCATGATGCTCGACTTTCAACTGATTTGTTGATTATAATTGGGAATGTGCCATTAAACCATAAATAAATTAAGCATATAGAAAGAGTATGTTGCTGTCACATTATTTGGAATTTTGATTTAGAGGGTCAAAATTTAGGATGAAATTGCTCGTAGATTTGAGTGCAATCTATTGTACCTCTAGCTATCCTAGACTTCTAGTGACATAAACTCAACAAATTGAGGAAAAATGGAGAACAAAGCAGCTATGATAGACCTATCTTATATGGCTTTTTCTTATCTATATCAAGTTTTGTATGTGGTAAAATCAACAAGATATGTTATCAACGTTTTCAGTAAATAAGAAATTCATATGCCTATCTAACCTTCATATAGTCTACTAAAGCCCACCAAATCCCTTTCTACTTATCATTTAAACCCACATATTTTTTTATACTACTTGTACATTCACTCTGTGTGTATGTGCACCCACATACACACACACACACGTGTTGAACAAGTACTATCTGCCAAAGTTAGAGAAAATTCTATGGTAGATTCAAATTTTAAAGGCCATTATGTGAGATTCAAGATTTTTTTTTGTGGGGGGGAGGACTATATCAAAATGAAATGGCTTCCTTACATTTAATATAAACGATGAGGCTCTGCAAAGGCCAGTTATAGCAATCTTTTCAGTGTATAAATTTCTTGTATGATAAAAGATTGAAAAATGTATCTTTTTTGAAGGATAACAAGTTTGAACTTTATCCTGTGATTGCTCTAATAACCTTATAATCTTCTTCTATGCTATGTAAAATGTGTAATGTTACTCAAGGATCCAAGAAAAGATGAGGACCTGCACAAGAACACCTTTAACTAATAAAAAAAATTCATGAGAAGGCTATCACTATCTTTGTATGTTCCCTCAGAAGTTCAGTGATAACTTTTAGCCTTTTAGGATAATCACATAATTTGGTTATAAGTCGTGAAATTGTTTATCCATGAGATTTTTGTACTTGAATTTCACTGTTCTCTGCTTTCTGTGTCATAAAGTCTTTGAAATGCTAGAAAATGTATTTTTCCAAAGACTGATCTCTTTGTATTGTGCTTCCAAATTTAAAACCTTGCTTGTGATATTGTTCGGTTATTATTGTTTAAAATTTTATAAAATTAATGTCAATGTAATCTCATGTTTTCCATCTATCTAAACAATTCCCCATATTATATAGCCCCATCCTACTCTGTACACGTATCAAGCATGGCCTATATGTTTTGCCCAGCGTCGGTAATGAATGGAGAACACTAGGAAGAGTTAACAAGGAGAAAACCTTTCCCATATTGTTTATTCACAAAGAGTGGCTACCTTAATATTTGAATTTGCACTATAATGCTTGAAAGCTGTAGCTTTTATCATTGCATGACTACATTTGCTCTTGCTGTTAAAGTGATTAGTTTTAAATTACTGTCACTACCCTCTCACCCTTTCAACTTGGTTTCTTCATGTAGATTGAGGGGGAAGAAGTTCAGTGTACAAGTAAACGGCACCTTGAACGGGAAAGGGGTCGCAGAGAAGCAACTGCTGATATGTCTGAAGACTTATCAGAAGGAGAAAAAGAGGACTTGGTCAGTGACATGTCAGCCCATGGTGATAGCATTAGAGGAAGAATGCCTAGGATCGGTTCTGTGGATGCGATGGAGAACTGGGCTAGTCAACACAAGGAAAAGAAACTTTACATTGTATTAATCAGGCATGGATTTCTTTTAGGTTCCTTATTGTCTGGAAGTTTTATCCAAAATCTTATCTGTTTTGTGGAAAAATTATCTCTTGATGTTGTGTGGCAGCTTCACATTGATGATGGTGTTTATTTCTTTCTAACAATTGGTCTTCATGCAGTCTTCATGGCTTAATCCGAGGTGAAAATATGGAGCTTGGTCGGGATTCTGACACGGGTGGCCAGGTAGATTTTGGACTTGAAGTTTCTCTACAAATTGTTCACTTGGTTTACATCTAGTCCCCTATTTTCGGACTTCCACTCCTAACACATGAAGTTTTTAATGGAAAATTTTGCAACTACACTTTTTTGTATTCAGGTTAAGTATGTTGTAGAGCTAGCCAGAGCCTTAGGCGCAATGCCTGGAGTTTACCGGGTTGATTTGCTGACACGCCAAGTATCAGCACCAGATGTAGAATGGACTTATGGTGAGCCAACAGAGATGCTAAACCCAGTGAACACTGAAACTTCCATGCAAGAAATTGGGGAGAGCAGTGGTGCTTATATAATCCGCATTCCATTTGGCCCAAAAGATAAATATGTATCTAAGGAACTCCTTTGGCCCCACATTCCTGAATTTGTTGATGTTGCACTTAGCCATATTATGCAGATGTCCAAGGTTCTTGGTGAGCAAATTGGTGGTGGACAACCAGTCTGGCCTGTTGCAATTCATGGACATTATGCAGATGCCGGTGACTCTGCTGCTCTCCTGTCTGGAGCTTTAAATGTGCCGATGCTTTTGACTGGCCACTCTCTTGGACGAGACAAGCTCGAACAGCTTTTGAAACAAGGGCGACAATCCAAGGAAGAAATAAATGCAACATACAAAATAATGCGGCGCATAGAGGCTGAAGAGATATCGATTGATGCCTCTGAAGTGATTATTACTAGCACAAGGCAGGAGATAGAAGAGCAATGGCGTCTGTATGATGGATTTGACCCAATATTGGAGCGCAAACTTAGAGCAAGGATAAAACGCAATGTGAGCTGTTATGGCAGGTTTATGCCTCGTATGGTTGTAAGTACTGCCTATTCTCTTTTATTGGACATGAGGAGGCTTCTCTATGTAGATAAAGTAGCTTTATTCAATAATTTTTGTGTTGCTATTTCACTTGTTCATTTATTTTACTACTTGCCATTTTTAAACATATATTTAATGGTGTGCAGGTAATTCCTCCTGGAATGGAATTTCATCACATTGTTCCACAAGAAGGTGATATAGATGGGGAAGCAGTAGAAAATGAAGATAATCCAAAGACTCCAGATCCGCAAATTTGGTCTGAGGTTTTAACTACTCTTTGCTCTTAATCTATTTGTCTGTGAAGATAACAACCATGCAATGCTCTTCTTAACTGACTTGTTTTTTCCAATTTATTTTCTACGGCAGCTTAACGGCTGTCAGAATTTTATTGGAATGTGATTATGATAGTCTTACTCTGTATTTGGGGTTTTTTCATATTTGACAGATAATGCGTTTCTTTACCAATCCACACAAGCCTATGATACTTGCCCTTGCCAGGCCAGATCCAAAAAAGAACTTAATAACTTTAGTTAAAGCTTTTGGAGAGTGCCGTCCATTGAGGGAGCTCGCAAACCTCGTATGTTTAAGCTCCTAAATTGCATTAACTGATACACACAAAAAATAAGAGTATGCGAAGCGGTTGGAAAGGCTTATTCATTAAGGTAATTTTTGTAGTTCTTTGATGATTCATAGTTTTTACATTTTCTGTTTTCAGACATTAATAATGGGCAATCGTGATGCAATTGATGAAATGTCTGGAACAAATTCATCTACTCTTCTTTCAATACTGAAGTTGATTGACAAATATGATCTGTATGGGCAAGTGGCATATCCTAAACACCACAAGCAGTCTGATGTTCCTGACATATACCGTCTGGCAGCAAAAACGAAGGTATGGTTATGAAATATTTTATTTTTAAATAAGTAGAGGTAGAATACGGTAATTCACTTTTTAGCTTGTAAACAAATAAGCTAGCATGTTCCTGACGTGCTAGCTTATTTTGTTTCCTTTAAAATTGCTTCTATTTTATTTTTTTCTTTTTATGAATACGAAGCCACGTGCTCACACAAAAAGGATATGTTTGGGTAGTAATATGAATTGATTAAAATTGTTTCTACTTAATCTAAATCTTAGGAGTGGATTATACTAATTAGATAAAGATTCACCTAGGACTTAGGTGCTTATCAAATCGCGTAGGTAGATTCAACTTTTTGCTGAAGGGTGTGCTGCCCGACTTTCCATATGTAAACAGGACAAGACATATATGGCACCTTATGATGACTCAGGCATAAGGTTTTGAGTTTAGATCTGCACTTTAGCCAAGTCTAAGGTGCACGAAAGGCATATCTTTGAACTTTTCAAAATGGGTCCTAATTAATGTTTTATAGGTTATCATCCAAATTGGTTTTCACAAGAAATAGCCTTGTGCTAGAACAAGAAATAGTTTATACCTTAGATTGAGATGAAGGAGGACTTCTTTAAGATGTTGCCATGCTAACAGAGGTGACATAGCCATGGATTTTGAATTTTTTATTTTGGGGTGGGGCATTTGCAAAGTAAAAAAAAATACAGAATCAGAAATGCATGCATTACAGAACTGGAAGTCGATATTAACTGGTATTTGAGACTTTAGGCTTATGTTTGTAGATATTGTGTGTCGCTGGTTATGCTAATGATTTGCTCATATCAGTTGGTGGAAGCTACTTTGGATAGGGTACTGAAATGTTTTTAGTTTGAAAGTTGGTATAGTATGTGGTCCAAACAATTTTTTGACTTGGAAGGGTTAGTTGACCTTTGCGGTTCAAGTCGTTTTTGTACATGATAGAAATCCTCAAAGAACTCTACACAGTGGAGTTTGAGTAAGTGTAATGTCCTTTGGCACTTCGGTTGCAAAATATGGTGCAGGCATATATAGTTGTCGGGATGGTTCATGAATAATTATGGAAGCAATTTCCAGTTAAATGTAAATCATAGCAAGATGAGCTGATCATGAGCCAGGCTTAAGATCACTCTGGTCAAATAGGGTTATGGTTCGGCTACATTTAAGTGGCTGTCTGATGTAGGTGTTTTTATTCATCTTGCTCTTGTTTATGTAATTGTTGTCGGTTGACTTTTTCATTTCGTTTTCTGAGAAGACTTTGTACTGTAACTATTTTACTTCTTATTGTGGTGGCAATAATATTTTCTGCTTTCTAGAAGCAAGGAAAGAAATTTTAAACCTCACTTAGGTTCGCATTTAAGGAAGTTTTTATATTCAACCCTGTAGCCTAATTACAGGGATTGATAGCTACTTTGGAGTTGCAAAGTGGGAGAGCAAGGATGCCTGTTGCTGCAAACAGTCCTTATCTCCAATCCCTAGTTTTATTGGTATTTACCTATAAGGCACAGAAGTATTCGTATCCGATATGTATCATATACGTCTGGGATATGTTGCGTATATGCCGCCACTGTGTTTAGGATTCCCAGGGATATGCCAGGGTCAATATAATATAGTTATTTTCAAAGGATCCATTAACAAAATTATTTGTTTAAAGCAAATAAACTGGAGTTCTTGTGCAAGAAAACATATAGTTTTGGCCTTAAAATGGAAGATATGTTGAGCATGTTTTTTTATAGCATGTCATTGCTCTTAAACTTGAGATGACACAATTAGAAAGTAAAAGTAGAAGACGGACTTGAATATCTAAGATGGGTTGTTATATTTGGTGATATAGATGAGTTGTCAATTGAAATGTCACCATAATGGAATTCATATAGTTTTTAGTCAATTAGGGTTTATTGATTTGTTTAGTGCATCCTACATTATCAAGTGAAATACAAACAGAGTGGGGGAAAGCTAAAAAGGGAGAATGAATATACGGAAGCAATGCCATACTCTTAATTAAAGGTAGGTATAGTTGAAGGGTTGTTGCAAAAAACCTCGATAAAGTTTCTGTAAGAGAGTTGTCTTAATCTCTCCATACTATGTTCCGGGACCATCATTATTTTACTTTCCCATACAATGTGGTGTGTAAGATATAATGGCGTATCTTCCTATATGCATATGCCATTTTCTCAGATTTTGTTGTACTATCGTATTTGTATTGTCCCCTACCCATAACCACGTCCGTACTTTATAGGTACTTCCAAAGCTGAAAGATATCACAGATTAAAAAAGTAAAAGAGGGAAGCACGAGAGAAGATCAAAGATAGCTTACTTAAAGGCTTTTTGCTTGGTGATATCAGATATATTGTTTGTTAAAGGAGATGACTTAGAGTAAATTGGTTGGTTTAATTAAACGTAGACTGTGGATCTTAATTTTGTGCATTAAGATGCCATTGATCTTTAAATTTAGAGCCTTCCCACTAGTTGACAATCTTTTGGCCCCTATGTAGTCCATGAATTTTGGCCCGGAGAGGACATTTGAAGAAAGAACAAGAGCTTCAACCAGTTCAAATAGTGTTGCTCACCTAGGAAGGGCGGCACTGTTAGCAGAAAATTGTCCAGCATTTTCTTTGTTTGTTGAACCTCCCTCGCTTTAGTTTATGCACAATCTCAATGAGGATCCTATTGCTTGGTCATTTTGTTGCTTAGCTAATAATTCTTGTGAACTTTGGTAGGGTGTCTTCATCAATCCAGCTTTTATTGAGCCATTTGGCCTCACCTTAATTGAGGTAATTTTTCCTTGTGGTCTACAAAGCTTTTACATTCCTCATATTGATTTATTAGCTAATCCAATGTAAACTCTTGCTAAACAGGCAGCAGCTCATGGTCTGCCTATTGTTGCCACAAAAAATGGAGGTCCTGTTGATATTCATCGGGTGTGTGCGTTGGTGGAGCCTTCTTGTAGCTTAGACGAATTTACACATTTCTTCATAGGGGCTGTAGTGGGATGAAGTTTCATGTTGGTTTCCCATACTGATCATGAACTTATTTCAGGTTCTTGATAACGGTCTGCTAGTTGACCCCCATGATCAGCAGTCTATTGCTGGTGCACTTCTGAAGCTTGTTGCTGATAAGCAACTTTGGGCAAGATGCAGGCTGCATGGACTGAATAATATTCACCTTTTCTCATGGCCAGAGCATTGTACAACATATCTAGCTCGAATTGCTAGTTGCAGACCAAGGCATCCACAATGGCAAAGAAGTGATGACGATTGTCAAAATTCAGAATCAGATTCACCTGGTGATTCTTTGAGAGATATACAGGATATATCTCTTAACTTAAAGATCTCACTGGATGGTGAGAAAAATGAAGGGAGTGACACTATTGAAAATGCTTTAGATTCTGAAGAAAATGCCATTGGTGGAAACAAGCAAATAGAGAATGCAGTTTTGACACTTTCAGAGGACGGGTCCACAGAGCATGGTACAATTAATTTATCGATGTTAAAGAGGAGGAAGTTCATCTTTGTCATTGCTGTGGATTGTGATCCAATTTCTGATCTACTTGGTACCATCAAAATAATTGTCGAGGCGTCAGGGATGGACAAGAGTGCAGGCTCCATTGGCTTTATATTGTCATCATCCTCAACCATATCTGAGGTGCACTCTCTTCTGGAGTCAGGAGGCTTTAGTCCTACAGATTTTGATGCTTTTATCTGCAACAGTGGCAGTGAGCTCTATTATCCATCGTCCAGTTCAGAACACAGTTCTGGGATTCCGTATGTAGTAGACTCAGATTACCGTTCACACATTGATTATCGCTGGGGTGGAGAAGGTTTGAGGAAAACTTTAGTTCGTTGGGCTGCTTCTATTAATGATAAAAAGAAAGAAGATGGCCAAGTTATTGCAGAAGAAGACTCAGGATCTTCAGTATGCTATACCTTTAAAGTGAAATACCCAGCATTGGTAATTCTAATTTGCATATTATTCTCTCTCTCTCTCTGGATGCTTTTTAAAACTTGAAATATATATCTTGTCTGTGTAGGTTCCACCTGTTAAAGAACTTCGGAAACTGATGAGAATTCAGGCTCTTCGATGTCATGCTATATCTTGTCAGAATGGTACTAAGCTAAATGTGATCCCCGTCCTTGCTTCTCGATCCCAAGCACTCAGGTATGCTATCTTTTCTTGTGAACCAGTGATTTAAGATGAGTTCCTTTTAATGTTCTCCTGGTCTTTTTACTCGTCCTATGGTGTTCCCATGAACCCATCAGCTTTCTAGTGCATTATTCCATAATGGTTTCCAATTTTTGGTGTGCTAAAGCATACGTTTTGGGGCTGAAGATGCTTAATTCTTTGGGGTCTATATCCAACTGCTAGAGTCCCAACGAGCTACAGATCCTTAATTGCTATCTGTATTACGGGGAGAAGGAATAAGAGAAATTTTGGAAAATTATAAAATTTAACAGGGGATGTTGATGTCATTTCAGAAATCACGAGAATACCCTTTGGACTTGTCAGAAAACACAGCTTCCCAAGTTGTAATAAAAGGATGTTGACATGAATTCCTTATGTTCTCCTTCTCAATAATTTATGCCAAGCATTAGTTATGCTGGTGCTCCAAAAAGTGCACCAATCTAACAATTTAAAAAGGCTGATTTTTGGTGGAGATAGAATGCAACTCTTCATCACATCAAATACAAAATGCCGACAGAGTCGTTTTTGTGTCCAGGATGCCACAGCTTTATGCACACAATAAATTTCTCATGTTTTTGACTTACTTTAAGATTCTTAAAGCCAAAACCACATTTGATTGATGATCATTCAATTTATGCACTGTTTTGGACTTTAGCACCCACATTCTTATTGTGAAAGGTTGTATCGTTGTCTCAAATAAGTTACCATATGCATCCTATATCAAACAACATCTATTTGGTCAGGATTGTTTGTTATATGGGGTACGTCTCTTTTGTGTTCTTCTTCAATGCTTAAGGATGAATTTATGACCAAGTGTCCTTTATTTTGTGAGTTGCTGAATTAAGACTTAAGTAGCCATTACTGATTCAATTTCCATTTTGTGCCATTATGATGCATGATATCCTGAAAAAGGAAGAGGAGTTTTCATGTCTCATTTTCCTTTTTGTTTTTGGACTAAGAAATTCCCTCACTTAAATTATGATGCCATTATGATGCATGATATCACATACACGGTTTCTAGATCATGAAATTGACAGGTTACTTTTTCCCCTGATTCTGACTTTGTCCAAAATAAATAACGCCTGCCCACATATCATTGAAATTCTTAACTTCAATAACTTTTGACGTCTTGGAATCTCCATTTGGCTGATTAATTGCAACTACTAATTGTATTCTGAAACATAGTGCGACTGCATAGACTAATTCAAAAAGTTTTGACCACACATAAGATTTTCTCTTATGAAGTAAAAGGATTTATTTCACAATTTCTACACTTCCACATGAACTGTGTCACACTATTGCATTTCTCTTTGCTGCTTTTTTGTTGGAATCAAGACACCATTCTGGAGTCATTTTGCTAGATTATAAGACATTCTCTTTCAGGTACCTGTATGTTCGGTGGGGCATAAACTTGTCAAATGTTGTGGTTGTCGTGGGAGAGTGTGGGGACACCGACTACGAAGGATTGCTTGGTGGAGTACACAAAACTGTGGTATTGAAGGGAATCTGCAGCGATGCCCGTAAACTTCATAGTAACAGAAGCTATCCTCTTGAACATGTTCTTCCAGTCGACAGCCCCAACATTGTTGAAGCCGAAGGATGCAATAGCAATGACATAAGTGCAGCTCTGGGAAAACTGGGTGTGCTCAAAGGCTAATAAATTACAGCTTTTCGCCTTCGTTAGATATTTGATTATCTTTTAATAAGGTTTGGCTATTGCCGCCTATAATAAGGTAGCTTGGGCTTTTTCATAATAGGGCATTGCTGCCATTTTGTATAATCTTGTATTTTTTTTCTTTGCTAATGGCGGAAGGTAGGTCTGCTAGTGTGTGTGATCTACCGAGTTAAAAGGTTTTGAGTGGTAATGTTTGCAGGCGGACATTTTGTATACTGCCAGAGTTTAGCCCAGTTTTCTAATTTCATTTGTAGTAGCAAAAGCCAACCTTTAGGTTGTTTAATCGTATTTTAATGATTAATAGTCTCGTTTTGATATTTTTGTACATCCCAATAACAATACTATTTGTGAGTATCTGATTCATTTCAATTATGTTCAAAATAAAAAGCACAACCAATAAGAAAAAAAGAAGAAAAATAAAAAGAAAATTAAGAGAGAAATGGATTACTACTTTAGGACATGGCTATATTATAATGAGATTTTCACTCTTAAAACGTTTAAGCTCTTATTTTCAATCTAAAAACTAATTTTTCAGATTTTTCTTTTTAATAAAGTAATCGTAGGGTGACTAGTGACAATAGTTGTAACTTGTAACACTTCCATTAGTAGTGGTCTTTGCTTCTGCTCCGAAAAAACATTCCGGTATTTTTACTCATGAAACTCGTCTTGCTTCAAATATGATTTCATCTCTATACTAACTTCGACAATATATATTAAGAAGTATTTTTCTTTACTCTTGATTCAAAGGACTATGTATGCAGTGTTACCACATCCTTCTTGTTGCACTTCAAGGTCAACCCTAGTGGAATCAGAAGAAGAGGTTTAACCCAACTACTTTCCAGTTTGTACAAATACTAAATAAACAATAGAGAAAACAATTTGTTTTAGTAAAACCCAACAAAGAGAATTCGAAACTAGCAAAGCACATGAGTTTCTCTCTTTTTTTAAAAAAAAAAATATATTTTGGAAATTGGAAAAGTAGTTGAACTGAGAGAGAGAAGATCAACAATAAATGTAAAAACTAAAGGCAAAAAAAGAAAAAGAAAAAACTAAGAGATAAGAGGGCTTAACACAGCACAACTCATCAACGGTCATGCTTTGGAATCCCACATCGACTCCGTAGAAGAGAAGGAGAAGCAAGGTAGGCTTATAAAATGAGATGGTTAAGCCCACTTCCAACATACTTACCTGGACGGGGTTAATGGGTGATCAATAAGGCCCATAGCCTAGGTTGGAGACTTCCATTGCACTTAGGAGGGGCTTCCGCCTAAGGTCTGTCTAATGGGCAGAGCCTACGTCATAATTTGTGTCAGCGGGGGCCTGCGTTCGCGCGGCCCCTAACCAACTGTAGTGTAAGTATTGGTAGTCTTGGGAAACTGGATGTCAAAGATTTGAGAAGTATGGTAACTGGCTAATAAGTTGAGGGGAGGGGGTGATGTAGAGAACGGTTTACATACGGTAATATATAATTAGGTATTCTGTGTGTTGCATAGATTTTATATAACTTTATTACTAAATGTTCGTTTGGCAATTTATGTTTATCATAATACATTTGGATAATTTTTATTAATATTAAAATGATATTCATTATATTTTAAATAATGAAAAAAAATGATGAGAGTGGTTACAAGTAACTAATTAAATATATTCAAGTATATCGTTGGACCAATGAGAGGAGGAGTAATCACATAATACTCAAGTATATAATAAATTTCATCAACTAGTTCATATATAATCAACTCAAATAACTGTCTACATACCAAAGTCCTCGAATAATTCAACCCGAGCATCATACTTTCAAAATTGCTATAGCAGAATTTTTTTTCCATTTAAGGAGCAATCATCAAACAAAAAGAAACACCAAAATAAGAAAACAAACTCATCCCCCTCCCCCTAACTTGAATTATGCATTGCCCTCAATACAACAGAAAAAATTATATGCAAGAGTATTAATGAAATGGATAAGGAAACGAGGTCACCTGAAAAAGAATGACTCTAAAAGAAATTCAACTACAAAACTAAAAAAAAAAGTAAAGTAAAACAAGCAATAACTAATATACAGCAAATCATTTAGGGAAGAAGAATCACTCATCTAGAAGATCCTAATAAATAGGATCAACTAACTCCTCCACATGCTCCTCTGAAAGAAAATCCTCCAAGAATGACTTCAATCGCTGATCATTAAGTTTAAATGTTTGCTCATTCTTTGCATTATCTAATTCCATTATTCCACAAGGGGAAATTGTATGCACTAGCTAAGGGTCATCCCATCTCGAGCGTAGCTTTCTTGGGAAAAGATGAAAACGATGATTATATAAAAACACTTTCTATTTTGACTCAAAGGTCTTTCTCAAATTAGATTTATTATAAATTTCTTTTACCTTTTTCTTGTAAATTTGAGTACTCTCATACGTATCTCTTTTTATCTCTCTCAATTCGTTCAAGTCCAATTTCTTATTGCTACCAGCAAGTTTTAAATTGAAATTCAAGATTTTGATGGCTCAGTATGTTTTATGTTTCATCTCTACTGGCAGATACCAAGTTTTTTCATATACTAGCCTATAGGGAGACATATATAAGCGTGTCTTAAAAATAGTCCTATAGGTCTAAAGAGTATTAGTCAACCTAAGTGACCAATCATTTCTATCAAGATCGACTATTTTTTCTAAGATGTGCTCGATTTCCTTATTGACCAATTTAGCTTGATCATTGGTCTGTAGATTGTAAGCAGTGAACACTTTGTGGGTAAGTCCATATTTATGCATGAGATTAGCAAATGACTTATTACAAAAGTGTAAACCATCTTCACTGATTATTATCTTGGCATCCCATATTTTGTTTGTTGTACAAAATTTATTATCACTTTATTACTAAATCTTCGTTTGTCAATCTTTGTTTATCATAATATATCTGGATAATTGTTATTACTATTAAAATGATATTTATTATATTTTAAATAATTAAAAAAATAGTAAGAGTGGTTACAAAGAACACATGTATTGTTTTAATTAGAGTGCACTAATTAAATATTTTAAAATTTTAATAAAATAGTATTTAGGGAAAAAAAATTCTCAAGACTTCTCATATCTAATTTAATTGTTTTATACTATAGTAAGATGGGTCTCTACATTTTTATGATAATTACTTATAAATATCATTAAGAGGAAGAGGATACTTTTTGGTATTGCTGACAATTTGCACAAAAAGTAGCAGAAATATAATTGTTATATATTTTCACATTCAAAGGCATTTATGCATTTACCCAAAAATTAAGAAGGATGTGATTAAAAGTTTATAGGGCATATTTCTTTTCCATTAAACAAAAACTGTTTTCTATTGTTTTGCAGGTCTCTTTATTTCATTTCTTTTTTTTTTTTTGGTATGATGAGAAATTTTAATCAGTAATTTAGGTAAAGTTTGTGGACACACACAAATATTATATGAGTGAAGTCTATAAAAAACTCCTGAAATAGTGTTTAATGTGGAGAGAGTGAAATTCACAACAATATAATTTTTTATTACTTTTTGAATGGTAAATCAAAGATCAAACAGTAGCTTGGCAACCATCACCCACCTTTGAGACTTCCAACTTGTAAACTCAACTTAGGCTGAAGTTCAAGCCTGAATTGATCATGACAGTGTCTGGAGTCTAGGATAGGTTTTATAGGAATCTAGAAATGAAAATGAGAAGGGAATATGTTAATACATTATGTTAGAATATTTTAATTAAAAGAGTGTTTTTATATGTGAGAACTCAATCTTACATCGACTAAATATACTTGAGTATATATATAGACTAGTGTTATCTAGTCTTTGAATTAAAGAGAGTCTTGGGACTCTCACGTGTGCAGGGGTGAGACTAACGGATTTCTAAACTTTACGAACCACATGAATGTGCCTAGTCCACGACTCGGGTAATTATTTTCTGTCATTACTTTTATAATAAAATTTCAGTTGTTGTATATTAAAAACCTCTAACGGCTAGTATTTCAATAATCATATTTTTTTATTGTCCAATTAAATATAGAAATAATTACAGCCTATTAAAACATATATTCTTTGTATATATATACACATATTTTCAGTATAAAAAATCTATCTGATATCAACTATATTCTTACTATATAAGTTTCTGGGTAATATTCAAATGTGTGTTTGAAGCTTCTGCTTCATTCGATTGTGCAGATCTGAGTGAAGCTACAGTATATAAACTGAGTTGTTGTATCTTGGGGACGACGCGTTATTGTCTTCTGCGCTGTGATTATTTCATAAAAGTGCGCGAATCGTCTTAAGAGAACGACCTAGTCCGTGCCTCACCTTGTCGTTCACTTTTTTTTTTTATCCAATTTTTTCCAACACATTTTAAATTATTTTAAGAGGCAAATATTTTGGATTGTTAAGAATAAAAAGTGTTATTTGAAATGTCATACAATACTTTAACTTGAAATTGTTAAAATGAAATGATGTACAATTCAAGCCTACTCGAAAATAATCGAGCTTCAAATTGAACTTAAATGAATGGCTTATTTATGGATTTATGTTGAGTATTAGTCAATTTTAATTTAATTTATTTAATTAATAGTGTCGTATCGATCTAACTTGTCTATTTTTCGTATCATTTCTGTATTGACTCATGTGACTTGTGAGTAAAATATTGATGTGAAGATTTAAGTCTATAATTTTATTATCATTTAATTAAATCTATCATCATATTTATCTCATAAACTAAAAGTTGACTTAATAAAACTGTTAATAATTTTTATATATATAAAATTATGTCAATTCTTAATAAAAATAAAAATTAGTATTCTATTTCTATACTACTAATTAAATATATTAATTTTTTAATGTTTGTATTGGATATTAATTCAACTTACTTATTATTTAGTAGAGGTAATTTGTACTTGAAAGTACGGTACAACATGAATTATTTTGAGGGGGTTGTTAGTAACCGTTGAATAAGTTTATTTGAGATAATCGGATAAACTTAATGAAACGTGCGCTATTTTACATTAGGAAATTTTGTGGGCCGGTACAAAATCTAAGAAGTTTTGGTAAAAAAATATTGTACGCAAAATATGTTGGACAAAAGTCAATTGTGACATGAAAAGACAAAATAAAACCTTTTATGTATTTAAAAATAGAAATTGAAAAGTTTCCTATTAAACACCTTTTTAAGAAACCCATTGATGAAATATCTTATTTTATGCAAAATCCCTTCACCCTCTAACCAACATACTTTTTTTTTTACTCGTTATATCTTTACACTTTCAAACGGAAAGTTTTGAAAAATCCAAACTATTCGCATTGTTTTTGTTTGAATAACATTGCTCTAAAGACGAAGACTATTGGAATCTTTGGCTTGAACGGACTCCGTTGAAATAAGTTGAACAAAGTTGTCATTGTTTTTTCGGCGTCGTTGAGGGGTTCCAACGTCATCACAAGGAGTTCCGACATTCTCACTAACTCTGTAACAATAAGTTTTGTGATTTTTTTGTTTTTATTTTTTATTTTTATGAATTAAACCAAAAAATCCCCAAATCAGAAATATTAATTTGGGTAGTGATTTAATTTTTTTTTTGAACAAAATCCTTAAAAGTTTTAATTATGTTTACACAAAAAATTCGTATTCCAATTTGAGTTAATGTTCAATGTCGCAATATACAAACCTCAAATCAAAAATTCCAAAAATCTTACTGTTTTGTTACTTTTTATTTTTATTTTTAAATGATATCCATCGTATTTTAGGTAGTGTTTTAAATGATATATAATACATAAAATTCATTTGAAAGTTTTGTGCAATGTTTCATTGTGTAATTGCTAGGTTTTGAGAAAACCAAATCATATAATTAGATGTCCTATTTTGTTAAATTATGGTTTTTTTTCAACTATGACAACATTGTTACTGTTTTATATCTTTGAATATGGATAGCAATTTGTATTATTTGTTATTTTAGAATGATGTAACAATATTGCAGCAATTTCATGTAACAATTTGTTGTAATTTTTTTAGAAATTAAAATAATGTCATTGTTTAATGTGTAACGTTAGTCTTATGTCACTCTTTTAGAACCCTTTAAGTTATAACTTTGTTGCTTGGGTAATCATTGTATTTGTTGAATAATTCGTTAAAGATTTATGTTTACACAAATAATAAGATACAACATTTCTATTTTAAGTTTATGTTAAATGTCGTAGTATACAACCCTCAAATAAAAAATCCCAAAACCATCATATTTTAGATAGTATTTAAAATGATAATTAATACATAAAATTCATTGTAATTTATGTTCAATGTTGCATTGTGTAATTGCTATGTTTTGAGTAAACCAAATCATATAATTACATGTCCTATTTTGATAAATGATGCATTTTTCCAACTGGGAAACATAGTTACTGTAATACATTTTTTTAATATGGATAACAATTTGTACTATTTGTAAATTTAGTATAATGTAACACTATGGTATTGAAGATTATTTATATAAAAACACTATATACTGATAACCTGTTGTTGATAATTCAGGGTGATACAACATATATTGAATTTTTTCCTTGAGCTTCAAATATGGGCAAGTAGTTATGATGGTTACAGCCTAGTAACATATTACGGAACAATATTGATACATTATATATTGACAATGCGTGGAAAACTTTATACACATTGACAACATACAGTGGAAACGTTATAATGTTGCAATTTTTTGTAATATTTTGTTGTAACTCTTTTAGTTACTAAAACAATGTCACTGTTTAAGTTGTAATGTCACTTTTTTAGAACTCATTAAGTTATAACTATATTGCTTGGGTAATGTATTTGTTAAATAATTCATAAAAGATTTATAAAACTTAAACCATAGAGGTACAATGTATATGGACGACTAATTTAATGAATTGTATTTTTTTAATAGTCACAATTAAATAAAAAACATATTGTGACTATTAAATTATCATTGAATAGAAACTAAAAAACATACAGATATAACATACAGTGACAAAATACATTAATATTCAAATTTATTCTTAAGCGAAAAAAATAATGTCACTGTTTAAATTATAATGTCAGTCTTTTCAGTAAACACAGTACGAAAAACACCGTGACATAAATATGAGAGATAAACACCACATGCAATTCTTATAACAATAAATTATTAAGTGAAAAAATTCGCAACATCATTCACATACATACTAGAATACAAAATCCCTTTGAATAAAAAATAAAAATAAAAAGTCAAACCATGGTTTAGCATTGAAATCAAAGAAGTTTAACAAATGTTATTTGAAATAATTATATAACATGCATGACACCAACTGATTGTGTAATTAAAAAACACGAAAAAAAAATGAATCTTACTTGAGGACATACCAGAAAAATTGATGAACCTCTTGAAGAAGACTGATGATGCTTATCGATTGCTGTATAAAAAACATAAATATGAAAAAGCAAAAATATTTACTGTCAAAAATTTTGTAATCTTTTTAAAATTCAAACGTTTGATTGCCCATTAAAATAGAAAACCACTAATTCAATAAAAACATAATAATAAAAAAAAGAAACTACTAGATATTGCCTAAAATAAGCAAAAAGGCATTTACGTACCACTAAATTATAAAAATTTGAAATTATGTACTTATCCACCAAATATTTTATAGAAAGTATACTTACAAAATTTAAAGTTTGGGGAATGGATTTTTTCAGGAATTTTTTCAAAAAAAATTTTCTCCCCCACAATTTTCTCTTTAAATTATATGTATTGATGTGTCAGTTCCAAGGATCCAACTCAAGTAATAAGCCCAACTTAATTTAAGAGTCTAACTAGAAAAGATTCAATGAGTCCAGTTTAAAAGAGGTCCAGGACTAGTCAAATTCATGAGGATTCGAGGAGGTATTCGAGGAACTAAATCATAAGAGCAACATCAAGAAAGAGTGGCAACCCCATATGCCACCCCAAATTCAAAATTTTTTACTTCAAGTGGGGGGATCAAAGATAAAAAAATAGCATTAAGACTTTTAGAGTGGTATTTTTGACAACTCTCTCGAGAGAAAAAATGAGTTGTTGCAAATGAGTTGACGAATATAGATCCGTTAGATGAATATAGATTTAACGATGATTATATATTGATGAATAAAAATATAAAAATAACACTTGCCATTAAAATAAATTTATAATCCAGATATGTCAAAATATTATTTAATATTAAAAGTAAGTAATTTGACATCCCAAAACAGGGAGTTAAAACTAATTTCTGCGTCATCATATGTACGTGTTATCGAGCCATGAAACGGTGAGCCCTATCTTGTTTTCGAGTCTTAGTTCAGGAGCCTCTCCCATCCCCAATACATACATACCCCTTTCTCCGGATAAAGTCCCACACCTCTCCAAACTCCATACTCTGAGAACACCCAGAAGCAATTCTTTAAACCAGAGACGAGTGAAAAATGGCCACACTCCTAAGATTCTACAAACCCTTGTTCCCAATACGCCCCTCTTCACTCTTTACCCCACCAAGGCTTATTTATACCCACACCCATAAAATCTCTATCGCCGGCACCACCATTAAGAACTGTCACAAAACCAGAATTTCGCGTTTCAGTTTGATGTGTCATTCGGAGCCATTGATGAGCGAAAATGGTATCAGAGAGATCAGCAATGGTGGAGCCGGGAATAAATCAAGGGAGCTATGGCTGTACAATACGATGAGTAGAAAAAAGGAATTGTTTAAGCCAAAAGTAGATGGTAAAGTGAGCATGTATGTGTGTGGCGTCACCGCCTATGATCTCAGCCACATCGGCCATGCCCGTGTCTACGTCTCCTTTGACGTCCTTTACAGGTCCCGCCTCTCTCTCTCTCTACAAATATTTGTGTGTGGGAATTCCATTTTGGGGGGCTAAAACCATATCAGTTCAGACATTTGTGTCGAAGCAATTGCAGCAATATCCAAACGCGGCATAATTGGAAGGATTTTTTTTTTCTAATGGGTGACCCAGGAGCCTCCTGCTCGCTTGGTCCGATATATACAGCCTTGACTGAAACTTGTTTTAGCCTGTTATTACTTAAAATTAAATTTAAATTTGAGTCAAGATTTGGGTATGTGTTGAAGATACTACAAAAGTTGTTGTTTTACTTGGAGAGCAAATAAATTTGTAGTTTACAGTCTACATGTGCTCCCAAAAGTGTAACATTACTTCTGAAATAGACCTCAGAATGGTACTTAACCAAATAGTTAAGTATAGCTTAGGATTTGAGAGAAATGGTTTCAATGTCTTTTTTTTTCCAATGCTTTCTCAGTATCCAAGCATTATGTTTCTCCAAGAGAAGTTTCTATTTTTTTCTTGCTTACTTTTCTTTGAGCATGTGTGGTCTAACAATAAATGTGTAGAAACTAATTGGAGCTTCTTGGTGTGGTTTTTGTTTGAAACCAGGCAGATACCTTAACTATCTGGGATATGAAGTTAATTATGTGCGGAATTTCACTGATGTGGATGACAAGGTAAGTAAATTAATACTCAGGAACACTGGAATTATACTTCTACCATTGTTCTTTTGCTTGTTTCCGTCTACTATATGAATGTGTTTTAGAAAGATTTTGGGCATTCCTTGCTAAGTATCTGACTTTATCTCTCATTTATTATCGGGATTATCCGTGAAGTTCTGAATATGTACTGATGGCAATTCTGTTGGAGGATTCTTTTGATACTTACAGTTTCTGCATGGCTGGTGGTGGTCTTGTTGAGAAAATGAATGGTGTTTACGTACGCTCGGGTGAAGTGTAACCACTAGAACCATGCAAATGAGAGTTGTCCATGTGCAGCATAAGGTTTTACTTATGTTGACGTAATTCAACAACTGTATAGGCAAAATCCATGGTCGAACCTGTGAGAAACTTATGGTCAACTCCATATTTGGAGCATATGGGACGGATATAACAAAGTGGTGTTGGAATTTGTTGTTGTTGGGGTCGAATTGTTGCCAGTGAGCTGGGCATTACAGAAGATTTTTTCTTCTTGCATTTGCAGGAAAAATATTAAGCCTTGGACAGAGCTGCACACTCACTTTTCCATTCTTTGTTGGAGAGAATATGTTAAATACAATCTGTCTAGTTAAAGATACTTAGTGAAACAGTGAAAGTGCTTTGGATCCCAAATTGCTGACCCATGCATGATCCAGGGTCTACAATACCAAAATGGAACGGTCTAAGATTTGGATCGTTGAAATTCGTGACCTCAAATTATATCCTTAACCCCAAATTGATCCACAATCTAAGTAATTCTAAATTGTAAACCTCACTAAATTGTAACCATAACTAGTATTTTGTTTATTTATTTTGGTGATCTTTAAACTTATATTTTGATTTGTTGTGATCTGAATGATCCGTAATACAAATATGCAAAAACTTTTATTATTCACAAGTATTGGCCAGTATGTTATTGTGGATTATGTTTTGCTCTGAAACTATTACCCTAAATATGAAATTAGTTGACTCCATATTTGAGAAAGCATCCTACCTCGTACGGTCGTACCGATACTCGTACTACATACTCAATTGCGTACGAAATCAACTGACGATTATGATAACATTAGAATATGGAGTAATGCCCTTCCCTAGAGCCCATAATAAAGAAAGTACAAGGATGTGTGGCCCCAATTATTCAACACCTCTTGACAGCTAAAGTTTCATTACAAGCATGTCAGTCAGCTTTCCTTTGGTTTCTCTAGTATCAAGAACTTGTTGATACTGTGGGAAAAACAACTAGAAGGTTTCTCTGCATTTTGACAATTAAGGTTTTTGCATCCATAGATTTAGAAGGCTACGGTTGACACATATGCCAGAAGAGGGGAAATGCTTAGGAGGTCACATATTCGTTTGTTGATATGCACATTAGCAGAACCTGGTTTATCTGGCATTTATTGGGTTAGAAAACTATATGGTGAAGGGAAAGGAGTTCTTCTCCCTCGGTGAGACACAATGCATTGACTCGAATAAATTACGCAGGTGACAACAAAATTACACATGTGGACTAGGTGTGTGTGTGCGCATATATGCACAATAGTAGAGGAGATTGAATAAAGATAGAAAGTTTTTCAAGAATGAGGGACAAGGTCTCTGAAAATTTTTGTTTATCATTCTCCAGTTCATCTTTTCAGGTTTGTCCTTTTGATTCATTGGAAACTTATATATAGTGTGACAGCGATACTGAACTATCGTTTCTTGATTATGTACTCTCTTGACTGCAAATATTATGACTTCCATGAGTGATCGATATGAGTGGAGTATACTTATTGTTGTTATTCTTTATGACTGCAAGTACCGACTGCTTGTTATGTATGTCTCAGGATGCCTGAGTCTGCAATTTTCAAATTCTGTAGATTATTGTCAGAGCAAATGAGTTGGGGGAGGATCCCATTAAGTTGAGCAGACGATATTGTGAAGAGTTTCTTAGGGATATGAAGTATCTTTGTTGCATGCCACCTTCTGTGGAGCCTCGTGTCTCTGATCACATCTCCCATATCATTGATATGATAAAACAGGTAATTCGTTTTTCCAGAAATCCCTGTGACATCTTTTTGGCACCTTTTAAATTTCTTGTCAATAGATTGCTGTACTTTCATACGAATACGATCATCTAATTCTAAGAGTTATGTCTGTTTCTCTGATCACACACGTTTTTAAGTTTCACCACAATGTGGAACAAATTAGTGTTACCTGTCTATTTACATGTTTCAGAAATCGTGATTGTTACAATCCTACTGCCACACTGCACACCACTGTAATTTCTTTTGTTTTTCTCCAGTGTCAGCCTGTCTGTCTAAAGAAATTTAGAGGACAGTTGGAAGATTTTTCTTTTGCAAGGATTAGTTTTATTGGACCTTTAACTGATTAGTATTACTGAAATAGAAAAGGTTGAGATCATCGAAAAATTGATTTCATGTGATTAATGAGTGAGACTCTAGTGTAATTTTCATATCTTTCATTTGGATGCCATAAACTACCTTTCCTCTTGGACTTGGTTAGACATTGGGGAGTTAGGTATTTCTTTTTCTCTAGATACTTATTTGCAAATGAATGCTTCAGGTCATCCCCAAGGAAAGAGGAAATCTTATGGCTTATCAAACATAATAGGCTATTCTTCTGTTTTGTTTCTTTTTTGACTTCATGATGAGTTTTCTTGAATCTGCAATAACGAAGTTTGCTTTTGATGTTTTACAGATTCTTGATAATGGGTGTGCCTACCAAGTTGATGGGGATGTGTATTTTTCCGTGGATAGGTTCCCAGAATATGGAAGATTGTCAGGCCGAAAATTAGAAGATAATCGAGCTGGTGAGCGGGTGGCAGTGGACTCGAGGAAGAAAAACCCAGCTGATTTTGCTTTATGGAAGGTAATTGTTCATTATTAATAATGCACATACACATTCTACATGTGATGTGTCAAATCATATGAATCATCAAAACTTGATTGGGCATGTGTTTCTGCTTGATTGTAAACAATTCTAATCAATTATATGATAACAAGATTTTAAGTGGGGTTTCCAGGTTACGCAACATGTTTTATTAGTCAGTGAAGGTTAGGTTTACTTATGCCTAATGTAAATTCGGCTTCACAACTAGCCTATCTGTTAAAAGTAGCAAGTCATCAATATAATTAACATATATACTTTAGTATCTTGACTCTGCATATTTAGTCCTTAAAGAAACTTCACACAATGCCCTGAGCCCTGTAGTATGCATCTATTCACTTTCTCGACTTCATCTAGATCCATTGTAGTGTTTTTCAGCTTAATGCTTTCGCATGTTTTATGGTACTCTGTAATCTGTATCACGTTAGTTAATGCATGCAAGTGTTTGCATTGATATATTAAGGGACACAGTGTTATGACTCTTACCCTCCTTAAATTAGAGAGAATTCGTGTACAAGTTGCTAAAATTAATAATATAGACCGTGTAATAATATTGTGAGTGCACTAAAGCAAACTATAACAAGAGTATATTGATATCAAATAGTATATGGTAGAGGCTGTGGCAACATTTTCTACTATAATGTTACTCCTAAGTGGACAACTATTTATATCTTCAACGTGATTTTTTTTCCAAGACTAGTAATCCTAAAATGACAGAAGCCCCTACAATTATTTCAGAGACGGATGTGTAATATTGGTGTTACATTAATTCAAGGGTATCCTAGTGGGCTGATCTCTGAGTCATGCAATGTAAAATGGGCTTTACTATTACGATACCCACCTTAAAGTTAGTCTGCTTATTGTTTAATTATCACATTTTTTGTATGTTTTTTGGCTATATTTCAATTGTGCTGAACAAATCGAAAATAAATTTGATGCCATGTTGCTTTATAGTGGTCAACAACTATGACACCTCTAGTGAGCAGTACAAATATGGAAGCAATGTTGTTTTGCTTTGTTATAGTTCATATCTAATGGGCTTCCATAGTCGAATAAAGCATTTTTGCATTGCATAAACTGTTACTTCTTTTCATAATCAAGATAGTGAAAAACTGGAGAAAAAATTGAAATGAAGCAACATATGTAAATTATGTAGAAGTCTATCATCATTTTAGGATAACTAGTGCGGTGCTCATCTGTTTTCAGTTTTGTGAACTGCAGAAAGCACATATTGTGCTGCTGGTTGTCTAATAATAGTTCTATCCCGTATTTAGTGTGAGTGTGTCTTAACTTTATTTTATTATAAGATAGAAAATATTGGTTTTTATGTGCTCTGTCAATTGCCATATTACGTATTACTATAGTCTATTAACTTTCATGCAGTCTGCAAAGGAGGGGGAACCTTTTTGGGAGAGTCCTTGGGGTCCTGGAAGGCCTGGATGGCATATTGAGTGTAGTGCTATGAGTGCTGCATATCTAGGCTACTCTTTTGATATACATGGTGGGGGGATGGATCTTGTGTTCCCCCACCATGAAAATGAAATTGCTCAGAGTTGTGCTGCATGCGACAAAAGCAACATAAGCTACTGGATGCACAATGGATTTGTCACTGTAGATTCCGAGAAAATGTCCAAGTCACTTGGAAATTTTTTCACGATTCGGCAGGTAAAATGATACTATATGGTGGGGAACCACCCTTTTTATTTACCAAGTACAGTTCCTTGGTTTAGTATTTAGTTTTGAATCAGCTTCAACTTTGTTAGGTTCTTGAAATGATACTACATGACTTTTTCTCAGGTTATAGATCTTTATCATCCATTGGCATTGCGACTTTTCTTAATTGGGACACATTATCGATCTCCGATCAACTACTCAGATTCACAGCTCGAAAGTGCATCTGACCGTGTATTTTACATCTATCAGGTATCATAATCCTTAACTTTTTCAGTAAAAATAAAAACTAATCTGCTCTCTCTCTCTCTCTCTCTCTCTCCACCATTTGAGAAACCGTCCATATCTAGCTTGGATCATGTGGCTTCCTCTGGTTTTGAGATTTAATCTGGTCATTCACTGTTTCAATCAGTCGCATGGGGCTACCTCTTTTTATGACTTCTGCATGTCCTGTGTCCTGAGCCACAAGATTGAAAAACCCCTTTTGGGGTCCGGTGCAAATTTGAGAGGAATGCACAATCAAGCATTACATTTTAACATGTTCTTATAAAAGTGGGAGATGATGGTGAATATGTTAAGCATTTTTATGAGGTTTGTTTGGTCACAGACTTTACATGATTCTGAAGGCATTTTAAGCCAGCATGATGAGGCAAGCTGGAAGGACTCCATCCCATCAGAAACGGTGAACTGCATTAATAAATTTCATGATGAGTTTCTGACATCAATGTCAGATGATCTTCACACTCCTGTTGTTTTGGCTGCACTTTCTGACCCATTGAAGATTATCAATGATCTTCTCCATACGCGCAAGGTACTGGGATCTTAGAAGAACATTGTACAACTTCGTATATGCATTTAATTTTCGAGATGTATGAATGTTTTATTTTTATTAAATCCAGGGAAAATATTTTTATTTAACTAAACTAAAAGCTTTATTTTTTTTTAAATTCAGGGAAAATATTTTTATTTAATGAAATTAAAAGCATATCTTTTTTTCCTTGAAAATTCAATTATGGGTGTGTGACAAGTGGTTGGGCTTGGAGTGCAAACACAGAGTTTGACTTGCTAATCTGGACAAACTGAGGAGTGTTTCCCTTGGAAAGTGGATGGAGCCCTGTCGAAACATTGCATACTGTCTGAGAGCTGAATCGACCATAGAACAGTTGAAGAAAGAATTCCGTTTTATCCCCTTTTTCCAGCCCAAGTTGTACCTCTGCTTATTACTTCAAGGATCTGGAACGGTTTTGGGAATTTTTCTTGTCTTAGTTTTGACTTGGATCAACTATTTTTTTTTTGTTATATCAGCTTGCAGTACAATTTTTTGTAATTGTGGGGTTGTTAATTTGAAGCAAACTTTCTAGTGTTCTTCTTGTAACTGACTGAATGCCCATGCAGGGGAAGAAGCAAGAATTTCGTGTAGAGTCGCTTGCAGCTTTAGAAAAAACAATCAAGAATGTTCTGTATGTATTAGGACTCATGCCAACAAGTTACTCTGAGGTATCGAAAATGTGATTCATTCTAGAAATTGTTCTTTTGTAGTAGGTCAATCTCCAAAATTAGCTCTTTGAGGTAACCTAATTCTAGTATGTGAGTACAAAAGTTGCAATTTTTGCGCAAATGTCACGAGTCATTTTTAAAATTATACACTTCTGGTGTTTCCTGTTTCGTCATCCTGGTGTGCATTTGTTTACTTTGATGGAATTTGTTCTCGATGCTCCTGTCCTTCAATCATTACTACTTGTTTTCTTGCTTATGCTGCATGCTTGTTGAATTCTCAGTTCCACTCGTTTCTCCATATTTTTATGTAACTCCAAGTTTCTTACTATTTTACAATGCTTTATAATCCTTGAATCCTTTCCAGGTTTTGCAGGAGCTGAGGGAGAAGGCGCTGAAGCGTGCTCAGTTGACTGAAGATGAAGTTCTGCAGAAAATTGAAGAACGGACTACTGCAAGGAAGAACAAAGAGTATGAAAAATCAGACACAATTCGGAAAGATTTGGCTGCGGTGGGTATTGCTCTCATGGACAGCCCTGAGGGCACCATGTGGAGACCAGCTGTTCCGCTTGCATTGCAAGAACAGCAGGTTTCAACAACTTGAATCTTCTGGGGTCATCATTGTCTTAACCTCGCATGGCGACATAATCAGATTTGGCAGTCAAGTGTTTTCTCCAAATCAAATTAAGAATGGGTTTATAATTTTGAGATGTGTGCTGAATTCTGTGAGGTATAAATTTACTGATAGGAGAAGAGGAAGCTGGTAGCAGCGGAACTGCTGGTAATGTAATGAGACATTTGTTCAATAAAAAGCCACGCATTTGTTGCTAATATGCATTGGGTTGTCTGGTAATTTTGGTTTGTCAAATGTATATTTATTTTCCATGTGTGTGTGTGTGAAATGTGGCTTCTATTTTTGTGGGTGGGGTGGGATTGCGATGCGGTGGTTAAACTCTTCTAACTTTTGGCTTCAACGTTGACTATGATATCTGGATTATCTATAGTTTGTAACATCGCGATATTCTGTGCGAGTGTGTATATGTGCAATGTGGATTCTATTTTTGTGGGTGGGGTGGGATGGGATTGCGATGTGGTGGTTAAACTCTTCTAACTTTTGGCTTCAACATTGACTATGATATCTGGGTTATATGAATTCCTTTTTTAACTTTATTTGCTGTGTGAAACAAGTTGCTGGATCTGCAGAGACGCTGCCAGAATATTAACTGGGAGACATTTCAATTGCAAGTCTTGGCCGGGAGGGTATATTTGCTCATACCTCTGGTTTGGCTCTATGGGTAACAAGTGGGACTTGCTCTGTAGTATGTTCCATCTTTCCAATTCCAGGAATACACCAAATATTGCATGGCTTCCTCCGCCAAAAATAAATGATGATCATACCACATTGATGGTATAGGGAGCCTAGAAGATAAATGTTGAGTGGAGGAGACTATATCTTATGAACATGTTAGTAGAGAGGGAAAACTGCAGCGCCATGTATTTTTGGGCTTCTTATCCTTGTTCTAATTAGAGTCTGTTTAGATAGAATAGTCAGTTCTCTGTTTAAAACCCCTTTGGCAGTCATTACAATCCATTTGGTGTTCTGATTTCTATTTCTTTGACTGTCGGTGTCAGGTGGTAGCCTAGAGAGTGCTGCTGGGGCAAATCCTCAGCCCTTGGTAGTTGCGATTTTGTTCATCTACATACAGGTAAACCTACATATTGCTTTACCTGCATTATTTTGGCTCAATTGTTCTTAGTAAGACTTGTTCAAAATTTCTTACAAGCAGTTATCTGTATTTTTTATAATCTAGTAGCATCTGTAGTAACTTGGTTAGGCTCCTGTTCATGAAACATGAGAAAGCAGTGCGAATATCAGTTGCTTTATCCTGTATGTTCTTCTCTTTGATTAGTTCTGTCTTACTTCTTTCAGACTCTTCACAATCCCAGCCTAAAAAATGAAATCAGAAAATACCTGTTGGCGAGTCCCAGCTTCCTGTGACTATCTTAACCTATGTAATTTTTTCTCGACCTCGTCTACCCCCTATTTTCTTTTTCATTCTTTTCATGTGATGCGACGCCCAGGCAGATGTCAGATGGTTCAACCCCATTTTTTTCTACAGAACTACACACTAGCAATTTTGTAAATCATCATTAACTATATTTTTTTGGTGTCTATGTGGTTTTGAAGATGGACCATTTCAAATGCTGAATTGCAAGCTGCAAGTACCTTCGTTTGAGTAGCTCTTTGCATGCATGTACCATAATCCCATTTTTTTATTTTTTGGTAAAAAAATAAAGAAGCATAACTTTTTAATTCAATAAAGCATAACTTTTTCAGTTTATTGCATAACTTTCTTTGAAGTGATATAAAAGCATCACATTTGATATTCCACATCTTTTTAATTCAAATTAGCGGACAGGATTTACATAATTTGGTCAACCCTACGTACAAGCAGGGACTTGAATGGTGGGAATGCGAGCAAATACAATAGAGAATGGGTCAACTGTTATTGGGTCTGAGAGATTTTGTTCTACGGGTTCCAAGTGAGGGATTATCCCAGAAGAATTTACAGTTAGTATTTTTCCATTTAGGAGAACAGTTTGGCTGTGTAAATCCCCATTTTGGGCTGTTAGGTGGTATTCTTCTCTCATAATCCCACCAGTTTTAGAATTCCGAGGCATCCTTGCAAATTTTGATCTCCCAGTTTTATGTGTTAGTTGGAGTGTTGATGTCTTGTTTGTGATTGCATTTTCGACTGAAACTCTGATTTGAACTGTGGTGTTGCCGTCTAGGTTGATCAAGAGCAATGTGATTCCCTGCTGCAACATGTAAACTCAATGAATTAGTGCATTAGACATCCAATATAAGCATGCATAAGATACATACATAAATGTGTGTGAATTTTTGGTTGAATGTGTAGAATTTACTCACTGATTGTTTTGAACAGTGCGAATACGCACGCAATTTCTTTGTCCCTGAGAAGCTTGTTGGCAGAACATTTCTTCCCATCAAACGGTGCCAAAGAAGAGCACTGCATGATAATATCGGTAGGCATCAAAACAAGAATCCTTTTGTTTGTGTTTATGTTGAGATAACCTGATTCAAAAGGTGTTTATACTTTCCTAATAAGGGCCCAAAAGACTGCTTAAACTAGCACTGAAATATACTTTTTGGAACAGGAGACGTGGATGGGAGACTACATATGCCCTGGAGGATTAGGTTGGTTTTCATTGCTAGTCTTGACTCAAGTTTTCAAAATGAAGTCTAAAACTTACCACCTTCTCTGCAACACTAGGAAGTTTGTGGTAATGAAAGGTGAAAGTGTCATTTTATAACACTTCCTTTAAAGTACTTTTCTTTGTCCACGTGTGCTTGCTTTTGTCGCATGTATAGTAGTACATATATGCATGTAAATAAATGTATCATTTATATACTAAGATGCATATAGATCACTTTTCCAAAATAATAATCAAATATGCTTTACGTTTGTAGCGAAATTGTTTGTTTCATGAAAATAAATTGAAATAAACATTATCGAATGGTACATAACAATATTAGATTTAAGAACTACCTGTAGTAATCAGGATTCGGAACAAAGGTGTCAGTGTTTAGTAGGCCATAGTTTCCACCAATCAGTGATTGCCTACAGTATGTTTTGGTATCATAGGATGATGCCATCCCAAGTTGATCCAAGTACCTGATTGGTTGAAATAAACAAGGTTAGTCCACCACAGACTCTCCAAAAAAAAAGGTTTTATTTTAGAGCTAACTTACCAAAAGCTAAACACAAATGCATTAGTGACAAGGTTATGTCCACTGTTATAAGCTCCTCCAGCCTCACCAACCCATGCTGTCGTCGAAGTTCCCAAACTCTTAAGAATGCTTTGGAGATTGCTGAAGGGCTGAGATCCACCATCCAGATAGGATGGGTCAAGTATCTTGTCAATTAGGTGATCATCAACTCCTATATACAAGAAAAATGTTTCTTTCTCTTTTAATTGCTTTACAATACCAAGTACATTGTTGAGGTACAAGAGAAAAAGGTGAATCTAATGAACAAGTTTTTTGCATACAACGCAATCTATGAGAATTATGTAGTAGCAGGGAGGAAGGGTCTGCCCCCCCGGGGGGGGGGGCATTAAGTTGCCCATCTTATTTGGTAGAGACAATTCAATTCAACTCAAATCAACACTAAAATTTATTTGGGTGCTTAGATGTAAGATGCTAGAGAATGAACATGTAATGGAAAAATTGTAAAAATGCCAAAATATTTGTTTAATATATACCTGGACCAAGGTTATAAATGTGGTGTGTGATGGCTTGAAGAGAGTTGTTTGTTTGCTGTACGAATTGTTGGAACCAATTAGCATCAAAGAATCCTCCTGGTCCAAGGACTAGGGGCTTAATCTCAAATCCCCTGTAGATGTCTTTCACTTTGTTTTGAAGACCAATCACATCTGAAGCATATTGAGCTGCTGAAATACTCGTTCCAATTCCACTCCCACTCAGTTCATTCCCTGTTAATCAACTCTGGTTTTGCATCAATTTTATTGACAGTTGACATGAAATAGATACTCAACTCAACAAAGCCGTTTTCTCAATTATTTTTTGGGGTCAGGTTTCATATGACATAAAATAGAAAATATACAAAAAAATAATTTAATCGTCTTATCCATTGAAGCACCTTTCTCAAAATGAAAATGAAGAAAATGGAACTTAATGTTGAAGTTGTAAGCACAATGTAGGATGAAGATAGAGTCGATCTAAGTTTGGGCAAATTTTTTACTTTCACCTCCTAAACTATGTCTCCAGTCTTATATTACCTCATCCACCTCACATTTCTGACATTATGGTTGTTATTGGTGTCACATTGTAACACTTCTCACACTTTATCTCTAACTTGATCATTGGTTTCATATTTGCTCAATTGCATACATTAGAAATGTGTATTTTACTATACACATGGACATTTTCCATGGAAAAAATAACAGATGTTTGGTTTGCTTCTAAGGACACCTCAAGACATTGGTTTATGTTTTTGTTTTGGTCAGACACTATTACAGGGAGGAGGACAATAAGGTCTGAACTCACAACTTTAAGGTCCAATAGCAGGGGCGGTGGTTATTAGACCGACTGCTAACTTCAAGACATTGGTTAGTGAAACTATTAAAAGTGTTCTTACCGAGCTCCCAGCCATGGATTGTATAACCCTTGTTGACACTGTATCTGATCAGACACTCTGCATTACTGGAATTCCATGCTCCTACAGCAGAACCATCAGAACCTATTGTTCTGCCAGTCAATGCATTCAACCCGAAAATAACCTTTGCTCTGTACACACATAAATGAATGGAAATCAGTGTACAATACTAAGGTTCATTTTAACAAAACTGATTGATTTTTTTTTTTTTTTAAAATCTAAAGATTTGCTTTCATTCAGTAACTTGAATAGTGAGAAGGGTTGGTACCCTGCCATTTTGAAGAGTCTGTTTAGGTCGTCCCATCGGGGCATCGGTAAGCAACCTTCGGTGAACCCGAACATCTCTGCATTGTTTCTAGCAAACTGGGTACATGGTTGTGCATTCCCTATGCTTTGGTATGTGACTTTGTCTTGCAAAGTGCCACCAAGTCTAATTTTTAGGTGAGAGAAAGCTGAATAACAGCAAAAAAATTAAGCTATAACCTTTGTTTACAAGAAAAGATGAATATATGGGTAATTAATTTACTGTTTTTACAAGTTTTAAGTTGAAAATTTTCTTACCTTTGATTGCATTTAACAAAATTTTGTTGCCAAGATCCTACAAAATAATGGATAAAATGAATGATATAATCAAATTGTCTTGCAATGTGCAAAATATTAATGGAAGACAATGCGAATTTACCAGGGGAAAAAAAGAAAAGAAAAGAAAAAAGGGAATGCAGAGAGCAAAAGGACTAGCCAACCCAAAGGATGTTGAAACAAAGTTTTGTTGAGTTGAGTTGAGAGAGAGAGAAAGGATTGATAGTGATGCATTTTGACTATATGTAGGTATGTTATGTAATTATGGTGCTAGCAAGCTACCATGAGATGAACTGGACTTATGATAAGACTTCATTTTCCTTCTCATGGGTGATCGTTTATTGGTGGGGATTTATCCGTATAGTGTGTATTACTTGAATTTATGATGGACAATCTACCATTAAAACAAATTGATGAGAAGTCTATTGAAGGTGATCCAAATCTGTTATTTTAATTCTATACTTATGCTCTCTAAACCCTATTTAGATGCAGAAAGCCCTGTTTTGGTAAATGTCGACATCTTTTTTTAATCAATGCGAAATCTTTAGGGACGTGAAATCATTTTGTCCTAGCCACTTATATCTTTGAAATTGTAATATAGACGAGAGTTTTATGCACAAAGTATGATATTTTCTATTATAGAAATATATGGATGAAATGTAATTTTCCTTTCATTTTTTTTGATCTTTTGGCTCTGCTATAGATGATGAACATATAAGTAGTTTGACATGAAACAAATCAATAAAGAAATTCAAAGTTAAATTTTTATGAAATCAATTATAAACATAATGAAGAAACAAACAAGCAAAAATGCAAACACCAGTCCACTACCACCACCATGAGAATTACTTAAATAGAATACCAACACGATACAACCCTTTGAGAGGCCTAACCACCACCGCCGCCGCCCCCACCACTGCCAAAACAATTAGTGCCCAACAGAACAGAAAGAAGAAGAAAGTGGGAAAGCTAACCAGATTAAGAAGTGAAGCCATGCCCCAGCTGCAAGTTCCATAGTCACATTTGTCTGGAGGCCACCAATCCAATGTAGCACAAATGAAGTCTTCATCAATCCTACCAATTGAGGCTGTCCCATTTACATAAACAGTGCCTTCAGTCACATGCCCTCCGGTTGTTTGCGAGACCGCAGTTTTTGAGCCATTTACGGCCAAGAAAAGCAATAAACACAACCCCAGAAGATTAAACAGATAACTCATTAGGTAAAGAAATTGATTTGGTTGAGTCTCTGTCTTTGTACTGGCCATGAGAAAGCATGGACTGGATAGTTTATATACTGAGACTCTTGTTGGTCTGGCTGAAGAGTTTTTAATATGAGAGAACAGGTAGACAGGGAGGGAAGGACTGGGGGGAGAGAGAGAGAGAGAGAGAGAGTTAAAGTCTTTTACAAAGAACACAAATTGGAAATGGGATGGTCCAGGGTGGAAACTGGATATTCAATGTTGCTCTGGCTCCGGAAACAATCAGTTTAAACATATTTGCATGTTGGAATTTTCTAAGTAATATATAATTTATCTTGAAGTTAGAAATATTATGCTATTGAGGCGTTGAAAATACAAACATATTATATTACCCAACTGGGATAACAACTTGCTTGTGTGTGTGGGTTGTTGTCGGGGGGGGGGGGGGGGAGGTGATTGTGGCAGTAAGGCAGAGAAAAATATGACTTAAATACAATAGAATTTGGGGTTGTAATGAATTGCTTTTTGAACTTTAATACTTGTTATTAAACCTACTTCGTTTAATACTTGTTATAAAACCAACACCCACTATTTAATACTGGTTAATAAACCAACTTTTACTTCTTGTCAAACTGAACCTGTTATATTTTTGAATTGTGCATAAGGATCAGTGTGCTACATGTGCAAGATTTGTTTGGCGATGTAAACATATATTTTTAATCCTTTTAAAGTTGTCATGTATACCGTCGGATATATCACCAGTATCGTTTTTTTTTTACCAATATCGTTTGGGTACGGTGGTTTTCGAGAGAGAAAAATGTGTACAAATAGATCTCATTTATCGTATGTACAGCAAAACATATATTCCCAAAATGACATAGTTTTAAGAAGAACACCTTGCTTACACTAGAGGAGCTCTACCAATTTCCAATACATGTATTTGGCCTGGTTTTTTGGATCAGTTTCCCTCTCTCTCTCTCTCTCTCAAAAGTAAGTGTGTTTTATGTTTTGTGGTGGGTATACAAATGGTAGGTCAACTTGGATTTGATCTGAACTAGACCAATTATTTTAGGGAGGTTTAGTATCATAAATTTAAGTTTAGAGGATGATGTGTCACTACTCACCAATCCAAATTATAAGGGGCGATATGTATTTGACACAAAAATTATTTAGTTGTGGTTGCAACTTCGTCTTTTCTTCATTAGATATTGCAATATTATAATGGACTAACAGTAGGAAAAATAAATAAATAAGGTTTTGACGAGTTTAATTAGTTATAAAATAATGCTTTGATTTATTTTAAGAAAGATATCGTCATGGTTAGCGGCACAGACAAGTTTCAAAGTTGCCATTAAGAAAGTAAAGTAATAACGAACAAATTTTGGCCCAACTAGTTTGATGTTTACGTCAACTCAATTCAATTCAATTCGATTTTTTAGCACATGTATTTCAAAACATGATTTTTTTTGGGTAGTATGAGTAAAATGTATCTCATTTTAAAATCAATCTTAGGCTAAAAAATAAATCTCTCTCTCTCTCTCTCTCTCTCTCCCTCTCCCTCTCCCAAATGGGTGTGGTTGCACACACCGTGTTTAGGGTAGGGAAAGTGAAGAGAGTTGCTAGGGGGATGACTCTATTGAGCAATGCCGATTCACTCTTCTTGTTATGGTTATTTGTGTGGTAAGAGTTTGATTTTATAGAGGTGAGATAGTGACTTTGCGATAAGGGCTTACCCTCGTCCATAAGTAATTACAGGTTCAAAACTCGCCTCAAGAAAAAAATTATTAAAAAAAGAGTTTGTTCTTGTGAATGAATAGGAGAGGCACAAATTGACTTAATGTGAGTGAAAACGAAGAATCAATAGATTGGGTGGGTGTTCGATTAGATTGTCAATCAATCACTTGTCAAAAATGGTCCCAATGAAAGGAAATTCAACTCTTGGCATTAGATTCTATTCGTCAATTTTAAGATTCACAAAGAGTTCAATGTATACAATTTATTATTAATTTTGTCCTCGTCTCGAGATTTGGATAAAAGAACTTTGAGTGATTGATATCTCGAAATCTCAAGTTTGAATCTCACAAGAGATATCTAGCTTGACTCAATACAACTAATTTTGAGTGAATACACACATTCTAAAAAACATGAAACCGATAACATGAAAAATATACATGAAATCGATAACATTTATCCATCCATTGAAAGCCTAATTTATAAATCCCTTGTGCATGAAATATGTCATTGTAATCTCAATGGTGTTGTAACCAGACAGGATGGTGATGGCTTTTTAAATTCCTAATAAGAAAGAACCCAAAAATTTTAAATTAAAAGTGAAGGTGCCATGCTATTGGAAAGTCAAACTAACTAGAAGAGAAGATGCTACCAAACCCCCCTTTTTAAACAATAAGGAGAAAAACAAAACACAACAAATCTTTATATAAAATTCCTTTCAAGGCCAGCAAAAGTCTATTTCTTGTGTCATGGTTATCTTTTTGTTAGCCTCATCTTCAACTCCCTAGCCTTGATTGTTTAGTGAAGGTACACAATTTTACTTTCACATTTTTTTCCTTGTGAATTGGTAAGTCATCAAGGTTTTTATTTTTTATTTTTTGTTGGAATCCAATAATAGAGTAACCTAAATAATATTTGAGTAAAATAAGAAAGAAGAACATTTTCTACTGGGGGTACTTCTTGTAGTGCAAAAGATTTGAGTGCTAACCAAGGAAGGCCAGAGAGCATTGAACTTTAGTTATCCAGTCAGGTTTCATCTCCTCACTAACCCCCTTACACTACCTTGGGAAGGCATATATGAAAATACTCACTTGAGTACAGAGGACAAGATCATAGAAGTTTTTTTTATTATGGAGAAGCACACAAAATAGGTATATGTTACTCTATGGATGTATGACAAGTTCTGATGGGCTCGGCCTAAGATCCAACTCAAGTTATGAGCCCAACTTGAATAAAGGACCTACTTAGAGGAAATTCAATGGGTTCGGTCCAAAAAGAGATCCACGCTTAGTCAGACTCATCAAGACTCCAAGAGCCACGTCATCAAAGAGTAGACAACGCCATCCCAAGAGCCTCATCCACACTATCTTGGAGCAAGGAAGCCAACCACACAATCCTAAGACATGGTCTTGAGGAGAGCCTCACAATAGTCTCATCCGTTGCGAAAATGACGTCACCTCCATCAAATTAGTCTTTTAGTTACTGATAAGCTGTTTCAATTTGTTAAGAGACGACTATAAAATGTAAGCCTCATCTACATATGGGAGGCATCTTGCACAAAAGATCACATCTGACATCACTCTTATATCTCTCACATCTTGTACCTCACCTAAGCTCTCATTGCTCTCACTTGAGCTCTTATTGCTCTCACTTGAGCTCTTATTGCTGTCACCTGATCTCCTTACATTCCTACAACAATAAAAACACTCAGGTCATCCTAACCCTTCACAGTGGAGTAGGCCACCTTGACTGAACCACTTATATTGTATATTGCTTGTGTTGAGTTCTCTTTTTATTTTATTATCTGCATTAATTACTTGACAAATGATGTGTAAAACCAATTTGTACATCATCAAGTTCCAATATTCCTCATATGCCACCTTCAGTCACTTGTCGATTGGTAAATTGAAGATCGCTTGTGGAGAGGTGAATAGAAGATTTAGAAAATAGGATTAACATATAACAAGGAATATTTGTGACACGAACAAAGGAGAATTAACTACAATGAAATCGACGTTCATGACCAAAAGCCTATAGCTAGTAAACCAACTTTGATCCCATATTCGTCTCAACATCAATTGACAATACATGAATAGGTCAACAACATTAATTTAGAAAGTGAAGTACAGAATAGGCATACCTTGATGTAGGTATATAAAGAAGATGACAAATAACAAGAGGGGCAAATGGAGAAGGGTAGATATAGATAGGCCTTCTCTGTGGTCCATATTATGGTGTCTAGTGTTTCATATTGGTGGGAAAAAAATTTGTCTAAATCTATCTATTTTCTAGAGGGTGAGTCATAGTTTTTTGATAAGATTGTTTACGGGCGTCTCAAGTCAATTTAAGGCTTAAAACAAAAATATTAAATGAAATTTTTTTTTTAGTATTATTTTTTTAAAAAAAATAATTTATTTTTAATTTTCTATGTGAGAGAAAGATAAAAGAAGGATGTGTTAATATTGTCCAGAAAGAGATTTTAACTTTTGTTTTTTTTTTCTACCACAAAGAGGGAGAGAGAGTGTTTAATTTTAATTTTTTTTTATATATTTTTTTTCTATACTGTTAGGCCAGTCCTGGTTGTTTAATACTAATTTGAATGTCATGTGCTTTTAAGTCACCGAAAGGGTCTTATGCAATGGTTATTTAAGAATAATTTGAATGTATGGATCGAGTCACAGGAAGTGTCTGATGTGAAGACAAGATATAATAACGGAACCTCGTACCTTAAGTTGTCTGAAACTATGGCTCTGCTGGTGTATCTGGGCTATACATGCATTAGAATGGTATTAGTACCTACCTACCCATTTGACAGACAGCTTTTGTATGTAAAGCTGAAGGGGATCAAAATGGAAAAATTGTAAGCCCAGGTGCTCAAACTCAAAAGAGTTGGGTTTTTACCTTGCAATCAAATTGGGCTAGGGTTGGGTTTTTTCATGTTTTTTTTTTTTTTTTTGTAGTTTGAGACTTTTTTTCCCCTATTTTTTTATGCCTCTGTTATAATGAGCTCGATCTGTAAATTTTCTTTCTTCACAAAACTGGTCATTTATCGAAAAAATAAAAAAATCTAGTGGTAGAGTACCATGTACCATGGCAACCCCCCTTTTCCTTTCACCTTTTCCATTTTCTTTGGCCTTTATACACCATTGTTTTGCATGGGATAGGGGATTTGGGATGGTTGGAAGGATTAAAAGGTCAACTCCGCTCAGTCCAATGTATCTTTTTTACCTTGATTTGTGTCTTGATCCACCGAGTGAATAGATGTTGAGTGTTTTTTTTTTGTCAGAAGAAAAAGGGAGGGGTGAGCACTAGGTGGTAGTAACTCTCCTGGACATAACTATGAAGGTCCCCAAATTATAGAATGTATGGTTTGAGTCATAACTACTAACTCGAAAGGATAGTTCATTACCACAATACTACCAAAATTAAGCAACAAATCGTATTATTCCCATGAATTGAACCCTACTTAATAACTACATAGAACTTAAAGATGACCCTAAACGGATATGGCTTACCATTAAACCATTAGCTCAAGTGGTAATAGATGTTGAATAGAACTGGCAGGAGTTGTATTAAAATTGGCTCAATTTATGTACTATCCTTTTTTAGTAGAGCTAGTATAGTGAGGCTTGTGTCAGCGGCAGAGCCAGCTTGTGACCAAAGGGGTTATGATCCTCTCAAATTTTCAAAACAACCTTATACCCCCTTTAGATTCTTGAAAAATGCATAGTATATCTCCCCTTGGATTTTAAAAATTCATATATACATAGTATACTTCATCTAATATATTGAACAAGCTTAATGGCTAAACATTTGATAACCAAAGATAAATATTTCTATCTTATTGACGAGTGTTGCTCTTACCGAAAAAGACACATGCTTAGATTATAATCATGAATTATATCATGAGCAATACTCACTCACGATTAATTTCCATCATTATCAAAGTAAAGTTTTTGTGGTAATTTATTCGTAGTTATTACATCGTGTAATAAATGAGAGAATAGTGGATTATAGCATTGTCACAAATTAATTTTTGCTATAGAAAGTAATAATCGATTTTTAATTCCACCTATTTTTTACAAAATTGACTTTGATTAGCTCTATACAACTAAAAATTGGACATTAATGCTGACTTTTTGAATGATTCTAGCCTAATTTTAAAATCTTGGCTCTATCCTTCCTTGCAGGTATGATGGATCAATCTTGTTCTAGCTCAATAAATTGTAAGTTTGTGTCTTTTTTGAATTGGATTAAGTTGTTGTGTTAATAATTGTTGAATGTTTTTTTTTTGAAAAGTATTGTTGAAATACTATAGGGCGGGCCAATTATTAGATTTTGGGCTTATTTTTTAGATCGAGTAACGAGACTCGTGGTCGAAACGTAATCAAAAGCAATGAAACATAACACTTAGTTATGGACTCTCCAACAAACAGAAGATAGATATATATATATATATATATATATATATATATATATATTGAAAAAGAATTTTAGCTCTAACAATATAGATAATCAATGTTGTCATAATTTTTCCCACGTAAATAGTAACAACTATCTATGACACTTCTGCATTTAATCTTGCCTTCATAGTATATGTAATAGATATATTTCAATAAACAAAAACCTAACGGTCTATTGTAATAATTCGTAACTTTTTCCGTAAGTTGATAATCCTAAGGATAGTTACATCAATTATTAATGTTTTATATAATAAGAGATATGGAAATCAAAAAATAAGAATAAAAGTTTCCATATACTTTTTTTGTTGCAAGGCATTATATTTACATATGCAAGATGTGTGTATAGCTAAAAATAATTAGCCTATAGTTTAAAGTATACACCATGTACAAAAGATAAATATTTTGACCAGAATTTACTTAACAAATTTCAAAAATTTTCTTCTCTAATGCAGTGATATATTTGGCACCATCGAATAAATGAGTCCACAAACATTCAATGGTGATGAATCTGACACGTCATTTGGTACAAGAATTTGATAACAAATTTGGAAAGTATAGTAGTTACTATAAGTCAAGAGTTGTTAAATTGGTGAATTTTGACAAACCCATTAAAATTAAAAGAACCTAGAAACTGCATATGGCTGGTGTTGTGCATAGTCCTCATTCTAAAAACCTCAATAAGTTTCACTGGATGCATCATTAATTGATTACTTACCATAGTTCTCTTTGTTTTTGGACGTGTTTAACTACGCTATAGAAAAATAAATTTCGATATTATACACTTACTAAGTTTTGGGATATTTATATCAATTTTTGGGTAAAATTTATCAACTTTTGGGTTGTATTCACTTTTTGGGCTCGCTTACTATATTTTAGACTCATTTACTATAAATAAGAATGTTGTATAGATGATTCATATACATTTTCCCTCTATAATTTTCTTTCTTGCTAATTTGGAAATCTAATCTCCAAAACTCGAGCAATTTATTGTCGGCATGATATGTAAGACACAAGAGTACTAATTATTTTAGTGGAATTTGCGTTGTACCAATATGTAAAGTACAATCATATATTTTTTGTACTTTTTTTTTTCCTTTTTTGAGAAGTTATATGATTGACTAGAGCTCGAAGTTTTTCCCTTTGGATATACTTTGTGCCTAAATCATTTGTGCAACATTCTTGGTAGCTCTTCAATACTCATTATGAACCGCCATGAAAACTTTGAACACCTTTGTGCACTCGACTTTTAACCTAATTATACTTCATCTTCATCTTACAGGAATTCTTTCATGTTATCCGGGGAAGGTCACCATCCACCAAGTTCCCACCGGAGCAAGAGTGGACAACAAGCCCGAGTGGAACGTGACAGTTGCGAACGAATGTCTATGCACTCAAGAGAAAGTGAAGCTATCTTGCCCTTGATTTCAAATTGTAAACAAATTACGTAAACCCTAAAGTCATGTCCAAGTTTGGCAATCTCTGCATCAACAATGGCATGCCCATCTATAAATATACTTTAGTCAGCTTCACTTATGCTTGGAACCATTCTTTTGTGGTGTCATGATCAGCATAAGCAGCAAAAGGTGTTTGTTTTACGCATGTAGGAGCTATGGTTGCAGATCTTGACGGGTATTAAAGAGAACTAGCATTGGAGACGATCCCAATCTCAAAGGAACCATATTTACACAGTTCACTATCCGACAAGGTTTCCTATGATTTGACAAATATTCCAAAATATAACGTTGTAAGGCAAGATATAATGATGATGAAGCTGTTAATAGAAACCTTAAACAAGGTCCATTAATATCGGATACAGCAAATTTCCCTACTCTGTGCAAACACAGAACCCGAACAAGAACCACCCCTTTCTGTGTTACCTACTAAACCCAAATTCCCACCCTACTCACCAAAAGAAAAAGGCAAAATAATGCAAAAAAAAAAAACTCACTGTTCTCATTTCCTCTTCTTAGCAGGTGGCTGGGGAATCTCTTCCTCCTCCTCCTCTTCTTCCTCGTCGTCGTCATCGTCATCGTCCTCCTCCTCACTTCCACCCTCGCCAGTGGCCTCGGGCTTATCTTCAGGATCCCCTCCACCATCATCATTATTTCCCTCTTCACCTGATAATTTATCCTCGCCATCAAGATCCTCATTCTGTTCATCGTCACCATCATCACCGTCGTCATCAACTTCAGCTTCACTGGCATCTTTAATCTCTGGATCAGGCTGTTTTTCCATGTTCCGATCAGGTATTGAAACCCTGCAAAACGATCAATTGTCCAGTTGAGATCCTCATTTTATAGTAGCAATCAAGGAACCAAAACAAGTCAAAACATCTACCTTTCAATAGCACTAGGTTCCTTGAGGAGCACATCAATGCAACTTGGCAAAGATCCCATCTGAAACAAACCCATAAACATGCTGATTACATATACAGCAAATATCTGTGACCAAAAAAAAAAAATTCCACAAAGCACCCATATTGGACAAGCATTGAAGACATGGTGAAGTACATATAAAAGGATTGTGCAACAGTGAGATAAATAGACATATCTTATCAAGAAGTGCCATTTTTGGTATTGCATATTTAATAACCAAAGAATGATTATGGCAAAGGTTTAACATGATAACGACTACTTAGATAAAAACAGATAACGGAAACAAATTATAAAAATAAAGACCAAAATCTATTTTTGAAACTATAAAACTTCAGACGTCAAAAGAGTTAAAACTGTAAATGGGATTTAAGCAACTTGGATAATGCAGACTGAAATCTAACCACCAATAGTGTGCACAAACATACCTCACTTCTATTCAAGCGAGTCGAAGTTACCAAGCATATAAGCTACAATTCAACCTCCCTATGGAAGCAGAAATAAAGAATGCGTTCTCTTGATAGTTAACAAGTCACAGTCGTATTTCTTACTAGCCTAATTGGGGCCTCTGGGACACCAATACACGAGTGACAAAAACAAGAAAACCAATGAACACATAATAGTGTAGATAAAGGAGGAAAAATACACCAAAATGATTATTTGTAGGGCAAAAAGTATTTTCACAATAATTATTCTTAGAAAGCTTAGCTTGATGATGACAAAATTCTGCCCAAGGAGAGGAGAGAATGCAAAATACTTCAAGTTCGGATGCACGCAGATTTACAACAAAACCTAGTGCCATTTCATTAAAAAAGCTAGGAAGGTATATGATGAAATAGCATACAAGAACTTCAACCAATGCACAAGTATTTTTAGCTCTTAAATATATCATACATATTTGTGTGCTAGCAACAAAGATATTGTGTGACAAGTAATCACAACATAAAGTATAGAAAAGCATCCCTGCGAAACTGCAGGAAATAAACAACTCTTTAAAACAACAGAGATTGAAATTGCTTGTTTTCTGGAAATGTCTTAGTTGAACCTGAGTTGTCAGGCCGATATCTAAAAAATCAAACTCAAAAAAGGTAAGCCAAAAAGGGTCAATCAAGAGAGGTGAAAGGAAAGACGAGATAACTTATTAATATCTTTAATGTTAGATACTTGGGTGGAAACAACATAAATACAGGAAAACATCTGTCGAGTCAGAAAGAATCTCAGGTAAACCTTTAAAAATTTAACTTCTCTCCTTTCCCCTTATTAATTTATTTATCTTCTTTCCCACTTTGTAGTTCTGAAAAAACAATGTATGCCACAATTGATTGCAATAAATTAACAAAAACAAAAAAAGAATTAAAGCCTACCTCCTATGTATTGTTTGACTTTTCACAAGAATCACAATGGTGGTAAAGCCAAAATGCCTACACATTCAATGTTTAGTTTAATTGGCTTTTAAACATCATTAAATATTTGAACCGAACAGAGATAGTTTCCTCTTTTTCTCTACTTTAATGGCTAATAGACAGAAGGCTTACTAGCTAATTATATATGATAGATGATAAAAAAAATATGATTATTCAATGATTATATACTCAAACAAAATAATTAGCATTATTCTGCAAAAAGAGAGTATGGACAAATAAAAATATCTAATCGCGCACAAATGAAAAACAAAGGCGTCATAACACAACACAAATACCAATCAAGAGATAATTAATCAGAAACACTAGGTAAAAAATTAAGCAGAAACACAGGTATGTACACCACCACTAAAATCATAACATCTACAAAGATATCCATAGGGACTACATTAAGACCCTTGTCCACGACACTAAAATTTACAGCTAAAAAATGAAAAAAACTAAATCAGGGCAATAAAACCCTGCATTCAGAGGCACACATGCACAAAATATAAAACCCAATGACGCACGCCCACAATAGAAAATTTCAAAGTCACAACAGAAGCAACTAGAATAAATTATAGCAACGCCTGTTATTCAAAGATTTCCCATTATGATCGAAATCAAAAACCCACCTACTATAATCACACAGGCCACAGCTCAAAGATTTCAATATATATACCACAAATAATCAAAATCAGATGGCCAACCATATAACCCCCATTTAAAAAACAACCAATTATCCGAATCCACGTCAGAAAAATTCCAACTTCACAACAGGAACATATCAAGCAAATGCAGAACCACAGCAAAAAATGGAGAAAACCAGAGAGAATGAGTGAGTGAGTAAGGGTGTGTGTGTGTTATATACCATGAAAAAAAGACAAGCAAGTGACTTGGCAGCTAGAATAACAGTCTTAGCCACCAAAGCCTCCATAGCAGAGCACACAAGCCTCTCCACCACAGCAACGTCAGAGCACAAGCCCTCCATCACCATACCTACAAAAAAGACCTAGAGAGAAGCAGTAAGTGTATAGATAATTTATAGTGAGTAAGAGAACATAAACACTTTGAATAGGAGAGAGAATCAAAGACAGAAACATGGAAACTCCGTAAAACCCTAAAATGGGTCTCCAAATCTGGGGTTTATCTATATTCTATCTTGGGTTTTTGAATTGACAGATGAGAGATACTTTGACAATTGTTATTATTATTATTAATATTATTATTTATTTTTTGAACTAATTACTATTATTTGGAAAAATAAATAATGTTTGATTATAAACTTTACTTTGATTTACTTATAATTATTAAACAAAAATAAATAAATTAATCTAATAAGATAGACTAGTTTTAGCTTAGTACCAAATTTAGCTAAAGTTGAGAACTTATTAATTAACTTATGATCTTTCATTCGATTACACGTATGTTTAATTTCATTAGAGCAGAATAAAATAAAAGATGGCAAATTATATGTAATTATGAGTATTTAAGATAAAAAAAAAAAGAGAGAAATGTTATTAGTATGCTAAATATGGACACCAATCCCTCTCCTTTTATTAGTACTATAATAATGCAAATTCTTTTTGGGGTTAATATCCATTTTAAATGTTTAGGCTATTTGGGCTATAATTTATAACTAATAGAGCCTTCTATTTTTATTTCTATTTAGTTTGACTCATGACCAATTGTCCAAAATTTTGTAAATATTTTCTTAATTAAGTGATTTTTCAATTTCTCATGTCTCTGTTTTTTAGAGTTTAATTAAGGTATCATATTGAATTTATACTTTTTTAAGATTAAGTTATAATTGTTTTGAAGTACAAGTTATAACTTTAAAGGGCATAATCGATCGAAAAATATTATGTGGTAGTGATGATAATGATGACAGGGAAAGTGATGGTGCCAAGATGTATTTTTTTATCCAATAATTTGTTTTATAGTAAATTATGATTTCTTCGTAGTCATATATTTAGTCGATATGAGTTGATATTTAATTTTTTTTTAACGAAAGATGACATTTACTTAACCACTTGTATTCTTAATTTTTTTTATAGATTACCAAATATATATATATATATATATATATATATATAAATTCACATGTAACGCACATGATGCATTGCTAATTAGTAAAAAAAAAATAATGACATATATTCTCGCAATCTTAAAAAAAGGCCTTGACTTAAAGTTAAAGAAAGGATATGTATGTTTAAAATAACTAATTGTTGCACATTGGTTATTTTAAATATGAAATATTATATTTAATTACGATAAAGCTAATGAACATCTTACTATTTAGATATTTATAAGAATAAATATATACAAGATTGTAACTTTAGTATTCGACATGACAGAAAGAAAATATAAAATTTTAAAATGTGATCATTATTCACGTAGTGTTTATATTACATTTGTAAAGATACTAAAAGGTGTTATGCTCTCAACTCAACAAAGCATAGTCTTTACTCATTTGAGGTCGATCACATGAATCGTCTTTCTCTGTTGTGATCTACAAGAAATTTCATGTTAATTTTACAAAACCATGCAAACCCTACAACTATTTTTTATCACTATGAAATGTCGTAGTGTTGTCATTCTTATCATTTCTCTTGCTTGGTTGCTAGTCCAACACACCACATGTTTTGTACCAAGAAATTACTGGGAATATATAAGACCACTTGCAAAAAGTTATGTATGTATTCAATCTGACCCTCCAAGCAGAATCGATTAACAGATACTAAATTGGTCAATGACTGGAAAAAGGAAAATGATATTTAGACCTTATTTGGAGATTTAATAATGTATAACTTGTGTCTAACATTGAAACTCATAACTAGTCTAATAGTTACATTAAAGTCACATCATTAGGTTCGTAAATAAAGTTCTTAAATAAAGTCCATGTAACAACAATAGTTCGAGTTCTCATGGCTTGGTTGGTTGACCAAGCCCTTCGAGTTCTCATGGCAAGCCCACCTTTTTTTTCACTTGGTAAAATGTTACTTGCCTCTCATCTCAATGAGGCAACAATCCTTAGTCACAAATGAAGGTCTCTCTAAAAGGATGTATCAATCATGACATTATAATCCAACTCTCTCCAACTCTCGAAAAATTGTTTGTATTAAAACCCAACACAGTTGAAGGTAGACTTTTGTGCAAAAGCAACATGAGGGTTGTTATTAAAATCTGTAAGGTTGAAAACAATTAAATAGAAGATAATATTGTTCCCATGTGACACGAAATAAGAGTAAAAGAGCATAGTAGAATTGATAACTAACTATATACTAGTTTTTTACCTAATAGTGAAGATCAACAAAATAATGAAAACACAGAGAAATGATCAAACTTGTTTGACACAAAAGAAAGCAACTTAATACTTCGATTTAAAATGACACAAAGCTCATACTACAAAAAATAAAAAAAATCCAAAAACAAAGAGGGAAAAACACATTTTGAAGGGGCAAGATATTATGGAGAATATATCCAGAGTAATGATTTCATCACGTGACAAGGTCATGTGTGCTAAATGATTCGCAACAAGATCAGACCGAGCTAAAATTGGTCGGTCCAAAGATTAAGTGCCGATATGTAGGCAAGACGGAGCAGAAATAAGGAATTTAACATCCCTAACCGAGGTTGACAAAGTAATTGCTAATCATCAGAAGATTGAGAAAACTAAATAGGAAAACCTTAACAAGAATCATCAATAATCCCAAGGAATTAGCTAATTAGGGAACGTTTGAGAGATTCCCACCAAATAGCTGAAAGTCCGGCGTCACAAGGTGTACCACCTCTTGTTGTAGCCGAGGAAAGTCCTAGGGGAGATAGAAGGATCTATAAAAGTGACCAAGGAGATTCATGAAAGGTACGTAGAATTTCCCTTGCAACTTCTCTTTGGTCTCAAGCATCTATTGACTTAAGCATTGAAGTGTCTTTGACCGGTCAACCCCAATCTCAGGCAATTTGTTCATTTTGGAAAAGATGCGCAGCATACTATGAAGCACAGATACTTCAAAAGAGACGAAGTATCTGTATCTGATACTTATCAGATACCGATACGCACCCGATACGCTGGGATACATATCGGATACGGATAGAAAGTATCCGTTATTAAAAAAATAAAATTTTAATTTTAGATACATTGGGATACGTCAAAGATACGATGAGATACAAGATAGGATACGGCGGGGTGTTATGCATATTTTTAGAAAAGACAAGGGTACCGGAGCAAAACAAATTAAGCCCTTATTTGCAAAACAAATAAGAAATAAAACCCTAAGCATACTGATCCAATTGATCAGTCAAATTCAACAGCCCTCTTATCTCCTCTCTCTCTCTCGCTCTCTTCTGATGAACGACAACAGCTCTTAGGCTTGCTGCTCGCATCTAACGACATCCGCTAGGCTTGACGACTCTCTCAACTCCTTTGTCTAGGTAGGCAGGTACCCTCCTATTCCAGCGATTTCTCATCTCCCTCTACTTTTCTGTTTTCTCTAGGTCTTTCTTTTGCATTTTTACCAATGATTAGCACTCATATTTTGCTATTGGGTTTGCACAGAAACTTAAGCCTAGAACTAGGGCTTGGAATTAGAGCTTTTTTTGCAAGGTTTCTTCTGTTTTTGTAAGTGTGTATTATATAGGAACTATGAGACAATGAAATTTGAATATTGTAGAGAAACTAAGGAACTATTTTGTTGCTTCATGACTTATAATAGGATTGTTTCTTTTGTTTATGCATGAACATGAAATCTTTTTTCTTTGGGTATGCAAACATTTTGGTTTTTGATATTATGCAATTTACATGTGTATTGTGTAGAATGTATGATTTATGAATGATTGAATGATTAGTTATTATTATATATCTTTGATAGATGTGTAATTCACTTATTACTTTATAAATCATAATTGTTATATTAAATATAATAATAAAATTTTATAAAAAATATAATTTTATAGATACATCTTAGTCGTATTCGTATCCTATTGTTTTAAGTTTGACGTATTGCCGTATCCGTATTGTAACATATCTATATTCCGTATTCGTATCCGTACTTCATAGACAACATATAAGTAATCCAACCACTCAAATCATATTGTAGGAGGTAAATCTTTTTTTTTATCCCTTACACCCTCCACAGAATCAAGTTTAAGGAAAGTCATAGAAAATAAAACTATAACAAAAAAATATAGCATATGATTAAAGCAAAGAAACACTCAACACTCATAAAAATGACAAAATCCAACTGGAATAAAGTTTGAAATCAAGAAAAAGGAAAAAGTTTACCTCGTAAAGCAACCTTAAGATGTGACAGATTTCTAGCATGGCCTCTCGGTGGTGTGACAACATTTCCTTCTTCATCGTGGTCTTTCCTTGCTTCGGGACACTTTTCTTAATGGGAAGTGGAGAGATGAATTTGTTTGAATAGAAGAATTAGCCACAGAGAGCTAAAAATTCGTATAATCTGCATATATTATCAAAATGAGTCAAACGGGGTCACAAACAAGCTTCAAGGTTTAAAAGTAAAAAAAAAGGGGGTAGCTCTCAAAACCCCTTTCACAATACCATAGAATCTCACGATTTTTTATGTACTTCAACCAATATGCCCACCAACAACTCAAAAACATGCATGGGTGGGTTCATACAACTAATATGTTTTGCATAGTCATCATCCTTTTATAGAAATTACTCAAACAATTGGTAAAGGCAAAGACAACAAAAACCCACAAAGAATTGCAATCATGTTTCCAGTATCTAGGTAGGAAAACATATGATACTTTAAGACCAAAACTGTTAACTTCTTGAAATAGTAGCTGATGGGACATTCCTGAGAAATGATTAGATCATGACGCATGTCCTCGGTGCCGAGGGACATCCTCTGCGGTTGGGCCAGACGTTGCAGGAGCCTCAGACCATGTCCTCGGCGTCTGAGGGATCCAATCTCTCGGCGTAAGGACCTCCCCTCCAAAAGGTGCCTTGTATCTCGGCGACGGGTCCCCTCCACTAGAATTACATGCCCTCGGTCCCTAGGGTACCCTGAAAAGACTACTGACTACTACAGTTGCAACTGTTACCCTATGAGAAGAGTCTGGTCAATGATTATGTTGGTTTCCTAAAAAGTCATAACGAAAGACTTCTCTCTAATGGTAGACAGACACGTGGCCAAGGTACAGTCTATTGGCTACCTACGAAGAGACTCCTCCATTAATAGAAAGCTGTCCCAATTACGTGCATTTAAGAAAATCTCAGTGATGGGACGTGAATGGGAATTGTGGAAGCCGAGAGCAAGGAGCATTAAATGTTTTGAAGGCCGATCATTTAATTCCATCCTTTCGAATGACTGGCATTAACTGTTCGGTGGTACGAGGAGGGCCGAACAATTAATGTTGGGGGATTATCTAGGCGGACTGGACGGAATGCTGCCACCTATTCTGGCAGCTATGCTCTACCTAGGCCAATAACAATGATGAGTTCTTGAAGGTATAAAGGGTCTTCGAAGAAAACATTACGGAGGTGAGCAAAATATACGACACCATAGTTCAAGTGTTTCCTGCTTCTCCCATCAGAAACTGACTTGCTCGTCGGAGGGAATACAACGGAGAACACTCCGGCACCCTTCTAACCCGTTTCTTTCTATGTCAGGAAACCCTTTTCACCCGCCTGAATCAATCGAGCGGTCCCCCCTGAAGTAATTCATCACCACTTCTTAGGCCCCCTTTGGCCCTCTCAACCTATTCAAGGCGAAGAGGATTTTTATAAGACCTAGCGACGAACCACTAAAGGAGACCCGTCACCGTTCGGTCAGATCCAGTGCTCGATTCTTTCCCGCGATTAATCGACGCCCCCTATTGTTCTGTGTTCGCCACGAGAGAAATCTATTCTAAAAATATTGTGCAGAAATTTGTCCGCATAATCTGTCGCCGTCTGCAGGAAACGACTGAGTTTTCTAGAGGGATAGTAACCATGGTGAATACTTGACAAAAGGGAAAGGGTCCTCAGCACAAAAACCTCGATCTTCAGGCTCTTTCCGTTTCTAAAACTAAAGATCACGCTGGTAGTATCAACGAAAGGATCTCCGTCCGTGGGGAGGGGACCCGTCAAACTAGTATGGGTATTGGGTCAGGAGGCTACGCCCTATTGCCTCATCGAAAAGAAATTTAAAGAAAGATTGCGACAGTTAGAAGAGGACAACGTGAATGTCATCAACTGACTCGACGAATTTGTGGTCTCCAAGGAGAGATCTCGAGGCTTACCACGACCCCGGGAAACTTCCTTCAAGGAGGATGAACCCCGGGACTTGAGGCATCACTTGCTGGCCGAGAGTTCTAAAGCTCCAAAACGCCTGAGGGCCCAGGGGCAGTATCCGAAGTTTTCGGCAAAGAGGGGAAGGCCTTTGGCATGGAACGATCTTTGACAGGGACTATCTGGACGAGGGGGCGTGGAACAATCAAAAGGATCCACACTCTCCACCCGATACCTGGGTAGGAGAGATCCTGTAGCCAACGACTTACAAAATCACCTGGATGATAACAGGAGAAACAAGGTCATAAAGGGAGACGACGCCGACGACGATTTCATCCAATCACCATTCATAAGAAATATCATGGAAGCAGAGGTGCCGAAGAAGTTCATCGTACCAAGGTTTAAGACTTATGATGGGAGATCCGATCTTGAAGCCCATCTTCGGCAATATAAACAAATGATGTCGTTGTATCATTTGGACCACCGACTATTATGTCGAGTGTTTTCGATGAGTCTCGAAGACTTGGCCATGAAATGGTTTGAAACCCTTCCCCCAGAGAGCATAGGGTCATGGAGGGAACTGACTAGGCGATTCTCTGCTCGATTTATCACGGGCAGTAGGCGACCCAAGGACGTCGGTTCCCTGCTCACACTAAAGCGGAAGGAGGGAGAAACCCTTCGACAGTACGCCACTCGCTACTGGGAAGAAGTGAATGAGGTAGATGGATGTTTCGAGGTCATGGCGGCCACCTATTTCAGGATGGGACTCTCCCGGGATACAGATCTTTATCGTTCCCTAACTAGGAAGACGTCGGCGGACATGGGTGAATTGATGGTCCAAATATACAAATACTCGAGAGTAGAAGACGAGATGCTGGGGGGCCAAAGGAAAAGCATCTGCCCCTAGAAAGGAAAAGAAAGAAGAAGGTGTCACTTCTCGGAGGGGGTTGGTACCCCAATCGGTGGGGTCCTTTAAAGGGATCCATACGATTTTTAAGGAACCAATTTACAGACTACTTAGCAAGATCAAGAGGGAACCGTTCTTCAAATGGCCACCAAAGATGCTTAGTGACCCGTCCACCCGAGATTAGATGGCAAGATGCTCCTACCACCAGGACTTCGGGCACCGCACCGAGAATCGTAAGGCATATAAGTTTTTCTTGGAAAAACTGGTCCGAGAGGGATATTTGAAAAAATATATCAAAGCGGAACCGGAGGAGAATCGTGGGACCAATGATCCTACCCCCAACCAGGACAACATAATAGACGTTATTCATGTCTGCCCGATGGAACGACCAACGACTAAAACCCTGCAATCAGACCTCAAGAGGGTCGCGTTCACAAGGAAATAGGATGAAAGGGACATGAATCATCCAAGCAAGAAGGCTCGAACTGGCGAAACAAGTATTACCTTCTCGGATGCCGACTTGGCAGGCGTGGTTCTCCCCTACGGAGATGCTCTGATCATAACCTTGAAGATTGGCGATTTTGATGTTAAGAGGATCTTGGTGGATTCTGAAAGTTCTTCGGAGGTAATGTACATTGAAGTCTTGAAACGTATGGGGCTCGACGTACAGGATCTGACCAAAGTGAGAATGCCCCTTGTTGGATTCAATGGGTCGTTCGCTCTGCCGTTAGGCAAAATCACATTGCCAATAGTCACCAGTATTGTCACTCTTAACACCGAGTTCGTGGTAATTGACTCCGATTCCCCTTACAACATCATCATGGGACGGGCCTGGTTATATGCACTGGGAGTTGTACATTCTACATAGCATCAAAAGCTAAAGTTCCCCACTCTAGAGGGAGTGAAAGAAATTCGCGGGGATCAGGCATCCGTCAAGACTTGTTTCTATTCAGCTGTAAGGGCTGGGGTTGCCTCCAAAGAAAATGAGCGAGCCTCAGAAGATATCCTTAAAAAATAACAACTACAGTCCGGACGTCTCGGAGTGGACGACCACCTGACGAATCCGACCGGCCGCTCTATGGAGGACCTCTGAAAGGTTTTGTTGGCAGACGCGGATGATGAAAAATACTTCCTGATAGGCTCCACCTTGAGTCCGTTCGAACAAGAAGAGATGACTGAATTCTTGAGGACAAATGCCGATGTATTCACTTAGGACGCGACGGACATGAAAGGAGTAAAACCCGACGTGATAACCCATAAACTTCATGTCAACCTCGTCCATAAGCTAGTGAAGCAGAAACCCCGTCGCATGGTACCGCATCATGCCCTGGCCGTCAACGAGGAGGTCAAAAAGCTCCTTAAGGCCGACACCATCCGAGAAGTACAATTCCCTAAATGGCTATCAAACACGATCTGTGCAAAAAAGAAGGAAGGAAAGTTGCGCGTATACATAGACTTCACTGATCTGAATAAGGTGTGCCTAAATGATGATTTTCCCCTGCCAAAAATGGATCAGTTGGTAGACGCCACGGTCGGGTACCAACGCATGACCTTCTTGGATGCCCGGGCTGGTTACCACCAGATTTCCCTTCATTTCGATGACCAAGAGAAGACCGTCTTCATCACTTCGAGGGGAGTCTACTGCTATAAGGTCATGTCGTTTGGCCTGAAAATGCGGAGGTCACGTATCAAAGGCTCATGAATAAGATGTTCAATCTCCAACTGGAGAACACGATAGAAGTCTACATCGACGATATGCTGGTTAAAAGCAAGAGCTGTACGGACCACCTGTTGGACTTACAGGATACCTTCTCCATCCTTCGAGAATACGGGTTGAAATTGAATGCGGTAAAATGTGTCTTCGGGGTCGGTTCAGGAAAGTTCCTAGGATATTTGGTGAGCCAACGTGGGATCGAAGCTAACCCAGAAAAGATACAGGCTATCCTAGACATGCGAAGTCCCCCCACCATCCGAGAAATCCAAAAATTGACAGGGATGTTAGCGGCTTTAAGCCGCTTTGTGTCTCGGTCCACCGATAGATGTAAACTTTTCTTCTACGCCATAAGGAAATCCGGGAAGGACACTTGGAGTCCAGAATGTGAAAGTGCACTCAGCGGGATCAAAGAATATCCCCAGGTCCTCCCGACCCTATCTGTCCCGATCAGAGGGGAAATGCTGTTCTTTTACCTAGCTATATCGAAATATGCCGTCAGTGAGGTTCTTATCAGAGAACATAACCACAAACAAAAATCGGTATACTATGTGAACAAGGCTCTTCTAAATGCGGAGATAAGATATTTACCTCTGGAAAAGCTGGCACTCGCCCTGATCATGACTGCTAGAAAGCTAAGGTATTATTTCTAAGCACATCCGATCACTGTTCTAACAGACCAACCCTTGAAAGCAGTCTTGAGGAAGGCTAAGCTCACGGGAAGAATCTCCAAATGGGCGATAGAGATGGGGGAACATGACATCCACTTCCAACCCCGTACAGTCATCAAGGGCCAAATCTTGGCCGATTTTCTTGCCGAATTCGTCGGAGAACCACCTCTCCTGGAAAGGATCCTCCCCCTCGAGGAACCTTCGCCGCCGGAAGCACCAAACGCACCTTGGATTCTCTGTATCGACGGATCTTCTAATAGTAGGGGCTCTGGAATCGGGGTACTACTTGTTTCCCCAGAAGGGGTAATTACGAAACAGACTGTTCGACTTGGTTTTAAGGCTTCTAACAACGAGGCAGAATATGAGGCTCTTATCTCCGGGCTTAAATTAGCCGATGCAGCTAGAGCGATGACACTGGCCATCCATTGCCACTCTATGTTGGTAGTCAATCAAGTCAACGGAGAATTTGAAACTAGAGACCCCAGGATGAAAGCATACCACAATCAGACTGCACTCCAGAAGTTTGAAAGATTTGAAATCAAGCAGGTACCCCGAGAGAAAAATGCCCATGCTGACGCACTGGCTTGCTTAGCCTCGGCGCTGGACTCTACCACCACACGAAGAATAACAGTAGAGTACCGCTCTACTTCCAGTATAGACAAGGCTTCCGGGGTGATGGCTATTCAGAATGAAGGATCCCCTAGTTGGACCGACCCAATACTCAGATACTTACTTTTCGGGGAGCTCCCCGAATGCCCCAAGGAGGCCAGGAAATTAAGGATGAAAGCCCCAAGATTCTGGGTCTCCCCGGACCAAAAGCTTTACCGACGATCTTTTTCGAGACCTTATCTATTGTGTGTCCGCGAAGATAAAGTGGAGCCCCTCCTCTACAAAGTGCATGAAGGGATATGCAGGGGGCACTCGGGAGGTCGGTCCATGGCCTATCGTATTATATCACAAGGGTATTGGTAGCCCCGAATGCAGAAAGAAGCACAAGCATATGTTAGAAAGTGTGATCAATGCCAAAGGTACGCCCCTGTCATCAGAAGGCCGGCCGGCGATTTGCATCCACTCACCAGTGCATGACCGTTCGTGCAATAGGGGCTGGATTTGGTCGGACCTCTTCCCAAGGCCCCTGGGGACAAGAAATTCCTGATAGTAGGGACCGATTACTTCACCAAATGGGTGGAGGCAGAGCCATTAACTCACATCAGGGACATCGAGACCAAGAAGTTCGTGTGGAAGAATATTCCTTAAAAGGCAAGGGCATGACCTTGGAAGCAGAAGTCTCAATGACTCCTACTTCTGAATAAAACAAGAGCAAGCCTCCTAGAAAAGGGCATGGCCCTAGAAGTAGAAGTCTCAATGACTACTATTTTCAAATAAAAACAGGAGCAAGCCTCCAGGAAAAAGGCATGGCCCTGGAAGCAGAAGTCTCAATAACTCCTACTTCCGAATAGAAGTAAGAACAAACCTCCTAGAAAAGGGCATGGCTCTGGAAGCAGAAGTCTCAATGACTCCTACTTCCGAATAAAAATAGGAGCAAGCCTCTTGGAAGCAGAAGTCTCAATAACTCCTACTTCCGAATAAAAATAGGAGCAAGCCTCCTGGAAAAGAGTATGGTCCTGGAAACAGAAATCTTAAGGACCCCTGCCTTTGGATAAACTCGGGAATAGGTCCCTGGGAAATGCAATCCTTAACCAGCGTTCCTACGCTTGAAAGACATACCCCGGGGCCGAGGTTCGAAAATCTCCAGTTTCAATCTACATGTAGGGGAATGACCCCTGAATGGAAAATGACTTGAAAAAGGATAACCACCCAAAAAGAAATCAATTGGTGCCCCTACAAACCCCGAAGGTGGTCAGTACTGTTTACAAAAATACAAAAGGTGTGAATCCTAGAATAGTCAAAACAGGTTAGAATCTTAACTCCTCGGGTAACCCCGAAGGGAGAATGAAGGATCCCAAAGTGAAAGGGCTCCCGAATAGAAAACACCGACCCAAGCCAGATTTTCTGAAAACTGATATTCAGATAAGATACATCCCAGTTCCGACCGACCGTTTTGAGACAGAAACGAATAAAAGTACTTGATATTTCATTAGACAAAAAGCGAGGCTTTGCGTCCCCGAAGCTACATCAAAAAAGAAAGGAAAAGATTACAGAAAGCCAAGTCCCTACATGAAAAGAAAGAAATAATCTAGCCTCGGGCATATCCATCACCTCACCCACGATATCCTCAGGAAGGTCGCTATACCGATCTTTAATACTAGGGGATTCGGCAATCACAACGACAGCCGAAGAAGGAGCATGTTGATCAGCCATTTCAGGCACAGGAAAAGGAGGGTCTGCATCAGGCGGCATGTCGTTGACTTGAGAAGGGCCCTCTAGATTGGGAGCTGGCGCGTCTGTCGCATCTTCAGTAGCAACCTCGTCAGCGGCCTGGAGCATCTCCTCCGATGGTTCATAGTTGTGCATCTGAAACAAAGGCGAATCAGAGGAAACTCTAGCGGCGCGAAGTGCTTCGTCCCAGCCCTTCTTAAAAAATTCTCTGCCATTCTCCCCAAGGGCAACCAGGACTTTATCTGCACACTCATTCCTAATCTCCTTCTCCTTAGCCTCCATATGAACCCTCACCCTGTCGAGTTCTTGGATGAGAACCAGGCAACTCTCCTCGGAGCCAACCACCCTCTCCTCGGCTGAAGATAGCCGTTCAGTTTGTTCAGTGATTCTCCTCTCAGCGTCGGCTAAGGACGCACTCAGCTTTTCAGTGCTTATCCTCGTCGATTCGCCGTCCTTCTACAGCTGCTCGATCTGGGATGCCTGAGCCCTCAGCGTGTCATCCCTAGTGGTGACGTCCTCCTTAGCGGCAGCGAGAGCTTCCTCGGCTTTGGCTTTCCCTTACTCAGCTCGTTGAAGATTCAGTTTCGCGGCATGGTAGCACGCGGCGATAACTGAGATTTATTAGGAGGCCTGCAAAGAGAGGGGTATAGAAAATAATCACCAACTTGAAAGGAAAAGAAGGTAGAAACTAAAGGGTGATTGCCCTTATCACCAAAGAGTTTTGAATAATCGAGCGGAACAACGAATTGGTTGTTCGCTCCCGATGCACCGCCATATCAGCCTCGAAGTGGAGTGTCTCGCTCACAGCGTGGGCTATATGGGGATCTTGGAGGATGGAGTCGTCAACCCGAATGACCCTATTCGATTGATCGACTGTCCGAGGGCGCCATTCCTCTACAACCCCCTCTAGGGGAGGATGGTTTGCCTGTTGCTGTTGAGGCGGGGGGCCCTTGCCTCGGCCCCTACCATTTTGCTATTGAGTGGAGGGGGCTCGGCCTCGGCCCAGGCCGTCGTGTTTTTGTTTGATTCGCCTCTCTTCAACCTCAGGCTCCCTATCCCGCACATAGCCCGACCAGTGGGCCTTGGAGAAATAGAAGGAGTGGGAGCATTGATGTTGGACCTTGGAGAGGGTGGAGGAGCATTGCTGGTAGAGGCCCTACCACGCCCCACGGCTAGGGCTTTCCTCTGACGCAAGATGTTGAGGTCTATCCTGGGCCTGCAAAACATTGTGTCCAGTACGACTTCAAGGGCGTCCTCCCCGTCGAGGTTCTGGAGGATCTGAAAATCTAGCCAAGTACCCCTCCTCGTTGAGCTGGCCTCTGTAATTCCCTCTACCTCGGCCTCAGTAGCCCTGTCGGGGTCTTGTTCCAAATTTTGCTCCAAGTCTTGCTGAGCTGCCTGATCAAAAAGATCCGACCACCTAGCTGGATCGAAAGGCTAGGGAAGTTGGGAAAACTTCTTGTAGCCTGGTGTGTAGCCCAGAAGGATATGACCTGCTCGGTCTCCATCTCCAATGAATCCCCAGATGGTGCTAAGGTCATCAAAATTCACCAACCGCCGAGATGGAGGAGCGACTTCCCGAGCTGAAACGTCTGCATGAAAAAAGGAATCGTTAGAATTATCAAGTCAAGAAAACTAAAGGAACAGGAACGCCTAAGAGAGAGAAGCCGACGT
>CM042186.1:36400320-36434652 GCA_023539305.1 Ilex asprella | reverse complement strand
CAAATAAATCCACAAAAACGGACCGACCTCCCGTTTTCACTGTTATTTTAACCGGTGAACCACTTATCAGATACGTACGCGTGCTAATTTCCTTGACGCATTGCTATCTACCTCGTGGAGCCCCCCGTCTCGAGACATTTGTCGACAAACGCAATACCCAGAGCCTTTCTCTCTACCCCTCCTTTTCCACAAACCCCACACCCTCAGAAAAGAAAAGAACACCTACAGACACTCAGTTTCAGTCACCTGGAATAACTCACTCGTGTTCTTCAATTTTGAGAGTAAGCGTTACGATCACCTTTTTAGTTATTTCCTCAGCTTTTCCCAATACTCCTTAAATTTTATAGAACAGGGAGTGAGGGTAAATTTAACTCTCTATAGTAATCAACCGATCAAACATATTTCCTCACCTGGGCTTTACCTTTTGTCATCAGCAATCTCCCTTTAAGAACTTTATAAGGTATCTAAGGTTTTGGTAATTTGATATGCGTTCTTAACTAAGATGATTTTCTCATTTTTTTTGTTTTGACTTGATTTTGAAGCCATGTATGCTCGATCAAAACCCATTTTATGCATTAGCTAAGATGATTTTTTCACAATTTTGGATGTTTTTTAGTTGATTTTGAGGCCAATTGAGCTTTGATCAAAACCCAACATTCTTTACCTTAATGGGCTGTTCTTTTCACTTTTACTAAATTTGATTCATTCAGATGTCTTGCATTTGTTCTCTGACCATATCGTTTGACTTGATCTTTAACTTTCGATTATAGATTGATCAATTCTCTACCAAAATGTAATTTCCTGTTTGTAATTCGTTCTATGGTTGTCGATATGTTTGTGTGTGTTTTTGTTGTGTTGTGTGCATGCATTTGGCTGTTGTGTTTCTGTACTGTTGTTCATAATTTGAAGGTTAAGAGAGGAAGTAAATAATGTATGAGTGTCCTCAATTAACTTGGAAGTCATTGCTACCAATACAATCTCTCTCTGTTCTTCAATTGCTTAATCATACGAACCTATAATGAATTTTGGACCATCTTTTTTCTGCTCCCTCTGTTTTTAGGTGGCATTTTCAATTGTCTTTTCTTTGATTTTCATTCGACAAAAAAGTGAGGATGATTATTTCTGCAGCTCTTTAAAGATCAATCCCTAATTTCTCGTCTGGGTTCTGCCTTTTTTTTTGGGTTGATTATGTAGTCTTTAATGTTTGCTTTGAGTCTTTGGCAGACAATGGTGAACTTTACATTTGAATCTCCTGAGTTTCTGCAGGGTTTTTCCTGTTAGAGGGCTCTTTTACTTTGATAATCTTAATACGAGTGCTTAGACTGATCAATGCTTGATCAGTTCAAATTGCAGCGGTTGATGTATTTCATGTTTGCCTAGCTATATTTGTGTTGGTATATGAAACAATTATGTATGTCTTTGCATCAAATTTTTTGCTTGACTGGTTCTGATAATCTGAAGGTTTTGGAGGCAAAAAAAGAGCTATTGTAGCCATGTCTCTCCATAAAGAGCTTATCTTCTTGATATTACAGTTCTGCGATGAGGAAGAGCTCAAGAAAACTGCTCACATGTGAGTTATCCTTTCTTCTCTCATTGAAATTCTCATTGTAATTAGTCTGATAATGTCTCAAACAGGCTTCAGCATGAGACCGGTATTTTCTTCGACATGAAGTATTTTGAGGACCTACTACTTGGTGGTAATTGGGATGAAGCTGAGAGATATCTGTCAGGTTTCAGTGGAGTTGAGGAGGACAAGTATTCAATTAAAGTCTATTTTGAAATTAGGAAGCAAAAGTTCCTTGAGGCACTGGACAAGTAAGTTCGGTAGTTTTACAAATTTTATGTTATCTTCTTCCAAGTTTTAGGTTTTGAACAATGTAACTACGTAAATTTGGGTTGCAGGCATGATAGAGCAAAGGCTTTAGATATCCTTGTGAAAGATCTAAAAGTTTTTGCTCCATCAAACGAAGAGCTGTACAAGGAAATGACACATCTTCTAACTTTAGATGACTTCAGGTAGAAATGTTGTATATGATGGAACTCTAAAAGTAGGATACTCTTGTATAACCTAATCAGAAACATGTGGAATCAACAGAAAACATAGCTCACTATCCACATATGGAGATATGATGTCTGCGAGAATTCGCATGATGAATGAAGTTAAGAATGTCATTGAAGCAAATCCCCTTTTCCATGACAAGTTACAGTTCCCTGACATCAATAAATCAAGGTTACGACGTCTCATCAATCAAAGGTACTTTGTTTCTTTTTCATATAATGTTATCTTTGTTCAGTAGCATTGGTCAACTACAAGATAACAGTACAATGTCAGCAATTGTTTTATTTACTGTTCTTATTAATTGGAAATACTAAGCCATATACTCTTCACAATTTTTAGCCATGCTTGTTGCTGTTGAGTGTAAACTGATGTTATTTTATTTTCTGACAGCTTAAATTGGCAGCATGTTCTCTGCACATATCCTCAGCCAGACCCTAGTATAAAAACGCTCTTTATGGATCATCAATGTCCACTGCCCGATCAACCATGTGATCATTCAATTGAGATCAATCCACTGGTAAAATGCTAACTGAAAAATATATTTAATCCTTTCTTTTCATCCACACCCCAAAAACTGCCAAGCTTATTATTGTGTTCAACTATTATCTTGTATGTACTGATTTTTTTCAGAATGCTTGAATTTGTGTACTTAGCTTTCCAATGACCTGTCAACTACATCATCACCTTTCTCTGGAAAGTCGAATTGTGATCCGTCTACTGTTTCTCAATCTATAGTTTCTGTTGGGGATCTCAATCTTGGTGTTTCAACCAATTTAGGTGGTGGATTTGTTTCTTTTATTGTGCTTCTGGTAGGCTCTGGTGGAGCTTAATTTTTTACTGATTAGTGGATGAAATTTGGCTTTTAGAAGGCACAAATTTAAAGGATGGCAAGGATTCTGATGATATGTCCAAAATAAGGTCCACTGAAACTTCAGAGGAGGTAAACTGGATCAACTCCTATTGTGATAGAGCTTAGTGTTATTTTTATGCATGGCCAATTTACCCTTCGTATTGTGGTCACTTTATTGTTAAAGCTCTTCTTTTTTCCAGACATCTTTTATTGCTCAAACTCATTTGTTCATCTCTGTGGTGTTTTTGCATGTGTTGGCAGTTGACATCGCCCATAACTTTTCCTAGTCAAAGTCACTGTTCTGCACTCCACATCCCTGATGACCTGCCAAAGGCTGTTGGACGCATTTTGAATTTGGGTTCTTCTCCAACAAGCATGGATTTTCACCCCATTCAACAGACTTTTCTTCTAGGTTAATTTGTAGGCACATACCTTTTAAAGCATATAAGGCGTACTTAATGTCCCAAAATTTTTATATACTGAGCTGCAACTAACTACTGAACACTGGTTATGGATTGTCAGTTGGAACAAATGTTGGGGACATGGAGTTATGGGAAGTTATTTCTGGGGAGAAATTACTTTCAAGAAAATTTAGAGTTTGGAAGATTGATGAGATTTCAGTGACATTCTTGGTATATCCCTTTTGACCCATCTTATTATGACTCAGAAGAACTCAATGTACTATCATGCAAATGATCTGACGTTTAAGTAACACTCACTGATGTACAGGAAAATCTGGTAAAAGATCCATGTGTCTCAGTTAATCGTATACTATGGAGCCCTGATGGATCACTATTTGGTAAGTGTAAAAATGTCAGAATGCTAATGGTTTTCCAGTAGCTGCTTATTTTGATTATTTATTGTCTTCAGCCTGACTCTTGTTTTCGTTAAACAGGGGTTGCATATTCAAAGCACATTGTACAGTTATATTCTTATCATGGTGGCAGGAAGATTCGGAAACAATTGGAGGTTGATTTCTGCCATTTTTTTCTTTTCTTTAGGTTTTCTTCTAACACTTGCTTTTCTTGACTAGGTTGATGCTCATGTTGGTGGTGTAAATGATCTTGCATTCTCAAAACCAAATAAGCAACTTTTGCTCATAACTTGTGGCGATGACAAGCTCGTTCAGGTTGGTACAGAAGTGAATACAATTGATTTATATATCAGAATGAAGTTGATAAGTCGTTTACTTTTCTTGGTATGAGGTGTGGGACGTGATTAGTGGTGCCAAACAATATACGTTTGAAGGTCATGGGGCACCTGTTTATACTGTATGCCCTCATGTAAAGGAAACAATTCATGTAAGGACACAACTTTACGCTGTTTGCTGCTTTCTCACTCTCCATGCAGTTTTTAGTGTTTTCACGTATTTAATTGAACTTTATGATGAATTTATACTTTGGTTCATTAGTTTATATTTTCAACATCGACGAATGGTGAGATAAAAGCATGGTTATATGACAATATGGGATCAAGGGTTGCGTATGATACTCCTGGTCACTGTTGCATGAGAATGGCTTACGGTGCCGATGGTAAAAGGTGGTAATATTGTATCCACTGTACTATCTTGATGGTTTGCATGCCAAACTGGAATGTAAGTGTTGTCAACCATTTTCAGGCTTTTTTCATGTGGGACTAATAAAGATGGAGTGTCATACATTGTTGAATGGGATCAAACTGAAGGTTATTTGATGAGGACATACGTAGGACTTCACAAATGTTCTGCGGGTGTTGTGCAATTTGATACAAGCAAGAACCGATTTTTAGCTGCTGGTGATGACCATTTAATCAAAGTTTGGGATGTGGACAACTGTGAACTTCTGACAACTATTGATGCAGATGGTGACCTACCTGTATGTGCTTCATCAGGCTTTTGCAGTTTTTCATTCTTTTCAATTTTATATCCAATTTTAATTTTGTACTTTAGTTTAAAATATAATCTAACTTTTTTTTTTTGGTATAAGAACAGTGTTGTTACTGCCTGGCTACTTATTTTCTGATTTTTAGGCAAGTCCATATATTCGCTTTAGCAAGAAAGGAACCTTCTTGGCTGTTTTTGCCAATCATAACAGAATCAAAATATTGGCAAACTGTCATGGCCTTCAACTGCTGCAAGCTTCTGAAGATTGTCCCACCAATGCCTTTACAGCTCTCTCAGAAACTGTAAGAACGGTCAGGATATTAGACTTTCTCCTGTTCCTTCATACAGGATATTCACTAAGGTTGGTTATTCATGCAGCTTGTGAGCATTTCAATTTCAAGTGCTGCTGATTCTAGACTTACAGATAAAGCTGTCCCTGTGGTAGGTGGGCCAGACAGATTTGTTCAAGATTTATAATTGTCATTCATTGTGCATAATTTGGATTCCATTGAGTAATTCAAGATATAAGGGACTCATTTTTCTCTTCCACAGCATAAGTGCAATATTTGTTTACCACTGCATAATAAATACCCCAAAGAGGGAAAGAGTACTGCTAAAGTAACTTACTAATTTAAATAATTTATCATAGAAAGGGGATACAGAAACCTTGGAGGATGGCCAGCCTGGATCAACTGCAGCACCTGCTGACATATTAGAGACTTGGAACTTATCTAAAATTCATGCACCTTCACAATTGCAGTCCTTGAGGCTCCCTTCCGAAGCGAAAATCAGCAAGGTTTGTGGCATTTTTAAGTTATCCCAGAAGACAAGTTACTTGTGAACATTTCAATTATTTGGCATTTGTTGTTGGCATAATCTGCATTACAGTGTTGGCAAAGAAGCTGAGAAATGTAGTGTTTTGCTCTCATTTGTGCTTTAGACATCTAGATATATAATCTATAGTTTGAACTTTTGGTTGCTGGATTCTGCCTCAATATGCTGCACATTACTGTTGATGAGATGATTAAGTTCCACCATTCTGTTTAGGAAATAAATAGCATGGACTGCACTTTATATTTATATAAACAGCTTTATGAATGCTTTTCATACTGTGTCCTCTACGCACTTTTTTGTTGCCAAGAAGAAAGGGACAAGAGAGTAAATGGGAAGCACTTTTCTGTCAAAACAGTGCATATCACTGGGCTAATGGTCATCAAGGTGATGCACAAAGAGCCCACACATAGGTGTTCTCAGCTCTTGGGATAGCAAGTAATACTAATAAGATGATCTCAAATACACAATTCCAAGTTTTGGTCATGCTATCTAATGCTCTCTAGAGGACCATCTTCTATACTTATTATCAAGCTCAATTAATAATGGTTTTTCAGATAGACTCAAATAAGGTATAGGCATTTGTGGAGATTGACTTCTGTATACCATTCTATTTGCGAGTCATAAAACTAAATTATTAATTATTCGATATTATTTATGTCCATATTTATTAAGTTCACAAATGCGCCAGTCTACTACACTATTTCAGTCTTGTTGACAGACCAAGAAGTTGAATTTCAACTCATATACTGTTGGCAACAAATTTAGGGAAGACATGGAAAGTTTAAGTCTTTTGCAATGCACATGTGAGAGAATTGGTGTCTTGACACTTCATAGACTGGTGACAGTATGAGTATTGTCACACCCCAACTCCAAGGGCATGACCGGCTGTGAACCATAGATCGATAACCTATGGAACACGTAAGCCTAACAATTAAACTAATAATATAGGAGTGGAAAACAACATTATCACTAAATTGATTTCATGCCAATATGTCAAAGTCAACATACCTAAATTTGTTTGTCCCAATTATCCAAACAAGTAAAGATGGCTATACGAAGTATGCTACGGAGGTCACAACACTATTAGTCCCCAAACAATTCCCTGAGTCCACTATCAACACTCCATTCGTTTACCTGAAAAAAAATTTATTTTGAAAGCATGAGCTAAAAAACCCGGTGAATGGAAAGGCATGCATATTTAAAGTGGCTGAAAAATATTTTTAGCATACGACATACAAATAAAAGATTTAGAAAAATAACTTCACCAAGATAACCAATTTCTCAAGAATAACACAATCGGGTTTCAACAAGAAATTATACCACATCGATGCATCATATCATAATGGTGGAGACTGTACGATATTCAATAATCGATGGGAATCAAATACCAAAATATATCTCAGGGTTGGATCCAACATTGTATTTAGGGTCACCACAGCCTCTCCCGGGTTTATTCCCTAAGACGATCTGGTGAAGGTCACCAAGACGCACCAGACACTATTCTTTCAATCGTTGAGCACTAGAGTCACCTCAGTCTCACCCGTGCCTGTTCCGTAGTGGCCAGAGTCACTACAGCCTCTCCAGGGTCTGTTCCCTAGATTTTTAATCATAGTCCCATTCACTATCATAAAGTCTCACCATATAAACAAGTGATTGAGTCACAATACTTTACAAAAGAATTCATCGTATGCCACAAGTATTTAGACACAGTAAAATATTTGGTAAAAGTAGTAATGAACAAACATGATGTATCGTTTTTAAAATGTTGAGGGATACGATTTTTTTTTTGAAAATACGTAACATGCTAAACCACTCACCTCAAGTTCAAATGATATGCTTCTTGAGTGTTGTTTGTTATCCGAAGTAGAGTGAGATGTTATCGATGCCTTTTCTCTTTTCTCACAATTTTCTTTATCCTTTGATGAGGTGCTCTTCCTTCCTTCTTTTTTTTTTTCTCTTTTTTTCTTTTTATTCTTTCTTGAAAGTGGAAGACTACTTGTGCCCTTGTATCTTAATCCAATCTCAAATGCCCTATTTATAGGCATCCTAGGATTATTCTAGAATATTGACATGTGACATTGTTAGGAGAGATTTCTTAGAATATTCTTCCATCTCTCCTCTCCTAGATCCTTCTAGGTTTCAAGCTTATTTTACACATGACAATTCCACAAGTATCTAGATTCATCTATAATATTCTAAAGTCTTCTTCAACTTTCTAAGTCCTTCCGGAACTTTTGGCGAAATTCTAAATCTTTCTAGAACCTTCTAAACATTCTAGACTTCTATAGATTATTCTAGAATTTCCGGATTCTTCCGCAATGCTTTAGGTTCTTCGATGTTCTTGAACCTTCCAGATTTTTCTAGAAACTTCTTCAACATTCAAGATTCTTCTAGTTTGTTCTAGACTCTTCTTTAAAATTTTCTTATTCCTTTCAAGATAATATTACCTAACTAGTTCCTTGCCAAAATAGAACGGGGTATTACAAGTATGATAGACTTATGCCAGATTATAGTATTGAGTCCTTTTGTTTCTGCATTTTTTATGCCTAATTATGTGATTTCTACATTGAGATTTCTCTAGGGAAAGATGCATATGACATGGATTTTAGCACTGTAAGTGAAGTTAAGGTATAGGTCAACTTAGGAAACTCTACTTGGTTAAATTGGCCGAAAACTGAAAGAGAGGACAAATTCTGTGGATTATTGTGTCACAGAGGATGGAACTAACAATTATAAGATGGGGTGTGTGAGATTGAGGGAAGCCACTTAATAACAGAGGTTGGGTCTGTACTTAATCCATAACAAAAGTATGGTATACATGATTATTTAGATCACAAATCAAGTAGGGGTACTACAAATAGGTATCATCAAATAGGGATGAACTAAGGAGGATGCAACCTGTAGTATTTAGATTGATTGCCTATAGTATATTAACACGCTATCTGATCATTGTATTGTTAGCTGAATGAGTGATGCAAATAGGAGCAGCTACAGTATAGTTTTATTGATATTATAGTGCTGAAAATCTCATAAACCCATAAAAATACTACCTTTCAATGTAAAATAACCATAGAATCGATATAAAGCAACAAAGGTGAAGTATCCTCCTAAAACCTAAGGAAAATTCTGGATTTCTGGACTCTTCTTACTCTATCATGATACATCATCTTTTGGTCTAACTCCTCGTGTATTTGGTTGTGTGCAGGGGCGGAGCCAGAAATTTATACGAGGGGGGCACTAACTATAAGTTTAAAAATTTGCCCTCTTAACGATTAAAGTTAAAGACAAATAATTTTTTTAAATTATATATGATACCTAAAATTTCATTGACAAAAGAGCCAAAAAACCAATATACACGGGGTACAAAAACAAAAAAAAAATTACAAAATAAGGTTCTAATTAGACCCCTTTACAAAAAATGAGACTTAACTACAGACTTTTACAATTGACCACGACGTGATTTCATATTTTGAAAGCGTTGCAAGATAACATCATTATCAATGCAATCGAAAATGTTCTTCTCTATGTATACAATCAAGTTATTTGTCATCCATTGATCGCCCATTTGATTATACAATCGATTCTTCATAATTTTCATAGTCGAAAATACTCTATCTACTGTGGCAGTCGCAACTGGCAAGATCAATGCCAATATCACAAGTAAGTAGACAAGTGGATATACTATGTGTTTTTTCGTCTCAACCATTTTCTGAGCAAGATCTCCAATCCCCAATAAATTTGAAAACTCAATACTAGAGCGCATATCAATAATATAACTATCCAGCTGATCAGAAAGTATCAGGAGCTCTAGTGAAAAAAATTCTTTTGGATAAAAGTGGGTAAGATGAACCAATTTCTCCTTGTCAAAATCTAGGAAGGAATCAGAATGACTCAAACATGTCACACAAGGAAGTAAATTAGTGTTTGACTCGGTAAAACGACTATTTAGCTCTTGAAGTTGCATATTTATGACGGTATAAAATAACTCAACTTAATAGTGATGCAAAATTGTCTTTTCTTGAGTACGTCTTGACCTCCCTCGAGCTTTAAAGATATTGTCCATCTCTGGAACAACTATCTCATGTTTTTCACAAGAAGATGTGACATCATCAAGAAAACAACTCCAACAACTTTCTCTCATCATTTGAAGTCGTTGCTTGGATGCTTGAACTAATGTCATGGCATTCACGATATCTTGATCTTTCTTTTGTAATGCTTGTGACAACTCATCTGTGATTTTCAAAATGTTTCTCATCAAATGAAAATTAAATACAAATTCAAAAGATTGTAGCGAATCCAAAAGAACATTTGCCTCCCCTCTTTATTTTGTATTTATACCATCTTTTGAAACTATATCAAGCACATCAACCACTAATGAGAACATATCAATCACGCTGATCAAAGAATAATAATGTGAACCCCAACGTGTATCACAAGCACGTATAAGATTAATTTCCTGATCTAGGCTTCGCCCACTTGAAAGCTCTTCATTATCGATTAATTCAATAACTTTTTTAGCTTGTTTCTCCCTAAGAATATCTCGTTGTTTACACGAGGCTCCCACAACATTCACAATATTAGCAACCAAGTTGAAAAGAGTCGCGATTTGAATATGATTCTTTGCAACGGCCACAAGGGCTAGTTGCAATTGATGCGAAAAACAATGGACAATATGTACATTCATTCTTCTTCATTATAAGTGTCTTGAGACCATTGAACTCACCTAGCATATTACTAGTCCCATCGTAACCTTGCCCGCGCAATCTTGACAAGCTCAACCCATGTCTAGCAAATAAATCTTCTACAGTTGCCTTAAGTGAGAGAGTTCTCTAGTATTAGTAACATATTCAAAACCTAAAAGGTGTTCAACTACATATCCCTTCTTGTCCACAAATCTCAACACAACAACCATTTGTTCATTTGTTGATATGTCACGTGATTCATCAATAAGAATAAAAAAAAGTGCATCACCAAGGCGGGTCACAATAGCATTACACGTTTCAACAGAAGTTGCAGTTACAATGTCTTTTTGAATTTCAGGCGAAGTCAACTTGAGATTCTCAGGATCATTTTTCAACACAACATCTTTAATATCCTCATTGTGATCCGCAAGAAATCTGAGAAGCTCGAGGAAGTTTCCTTGATTCCTTGAATTCTCAGATTCATTGTGACCATGAAATGCAAGCCCTTACCTTAGAAGAAATCGAATATAATCAATGGATGCATTTAACCGAGTTTTGTACTCACTTCGAGCTTGGTCTGACTGTTTGAAGAAAATAGCTTCAATACTTTGCTTTGGATCTAATAAATCTTGACATTTTCTCCAAGCTTGGTTATGAGAACTATTAACGCGTCCAACATGCATTTGAAACTTCTCTATTCTCTTCCAATTTAAAAACCTCGAGCTATCAAAGGTTTCGCCACCCGATTGTTCTCCCATATCTGATTTAAAAAGATAACAGCACAAACAAAATGCTGCATCTTTTGTTACACTATACTCAAGCCAGTTACCAAACTGAGAAAATCAAGCTTTGTTAAACCGTCATAGTTTAACACCAAATCTTTTTTGTGAAAAATTATGGTTTCGGGGTTGGCAAGGACCCTTTTGTAAATAAGCTCTACGAATTTGGTCTCGATCATTAGGATTATAATCCATAATCTGAGGCCATAGTCTGGAATCGGATGGAAGGTCCACCAAATTAATATCTACATGACTTTTCTTTAAAGAATCATCACCTTTGTTTGGAGGAAGTGATAACTTTGACTCAAATTTTTTCTTGAAGTACTTCTCCATAACTGTTTCAAAAAATTATTCAAGAAACTAAGTTTATACATACACTTCTACAATTAATTAAACAAATTATTTTGTCAATTTAATTGCTATCATTCTAAAGAATATATTGTATTAGGAAGCAAATACAAGTACAAATGCATAAAAGTATCAAATTCATAATTTTAATAAATTCAAGCAATATCATTTAATGTATTAAAAATAGGTTTGGATTGAGAGTTACCTAAAAATATTTTTCACTGTCGACTCAATAACTGCAACTCAAGGTCTTCAAGGCATCCCCAATTTTCAATCCGGGCTATAACAAATCAAGAAAATAATTAGGGCAAAATGCACAAAAAAATAAATTACAGAAAAATGCATAAACCAACCCAAATGCTAACTCAAAAAATAAATTAGGGAAAAAACTCGCAAATGCTAACTCAAAAACCAACGCAAATGCAATTGGTGACAAATGTTCAATACCCTAATCACCATTGTTTATAAATTTTAGAACTTTCAAATTTTGGGCTCCTAGTCTCAAGGACAATATGTACAAACTGGAAAGATACAAAGTATTAAAGACAAAGTGGTGAGGTGGGGCCAAAAGAAGACCACCTGCGTTGAAAAAACTTGTTTCCATAAGATGATACAAATTGTTCATTTTGTGTGTGTTGTGTGCACACTATGTTGTGCGCATGTGTGTTGATCGAGAGAGAGAGAATTTACTTTTGTCGGTGCTTGGTCGGAGAGGTGGTCCTGCTGTGTGACTGTGTCGATGCAAGGAACAACAAAAGAGAGTATTTATTTTACTCTTTTGTCTCTATTCTTCGGCTGAGTAAGTGGCCAAGTGGGAGTGAGCTGTGGGACGGAGAAAAAAAAAACCTTTTTAATAGGTGTTATTATGTTGGGTCAAAAATTTTATTTTTTAATTATGGCCCAAAAGTTTTGTTTTTAATGTTGGGCCAGAAATTTTATTTTAATGTTGGGTCAAAAGTTTTTGTAATAGATTTGGGTGAATTTTAATAAGTTTGGGTAAATAATATTGAGTTTAAATTTTTTGGTTTTAAATGGGTTTAATTTTTTAATTTTTTTTGTTATGTGGGCCTAATATAAATGAGGGGGGCACACATAATATATTATATAAATATATAATGCATATACCCTACTAATAATTTTTTTTTTTAGGGGGGGCTCTTGCCCTCCCTGGCCCAACTGTGTCTCTGCCATTGGTTGTGTTGCATATTTATTCACCTTCTTGGCCCTGATCGAGATAAACTTTCATCTCATTCGGTGAAGTGCATCTTTCTGGGATACTCTCATATTCAGAAATGTTATCGTTGTTATGACTCCGTCTCTTGTAGGTATTGTATTAGTGTTGATGTCACATTTTTTGAGTCAACTTCTTTCTTTTCTGATATAGGAACTATTTTTTCATTAGATTTGATCTCTACTTGTTAGAGAGAGCTGATATGGCCTCTTGTACCTAATGGTGTATCTTCTTTCCTCCGGCTACTGACCCTCATTTGCATGTTTACCGTTGTTCCGTGTATAGATAAGTTGTTCCATATGCTCCAGCTCCCTAACTAGTGCTTGATTCTACTGAGGTTCTTTTTCTTGATTCATGTGATTTGCCTATTGCATTGCGGAAAGATACTTGTATTTTTACCCATAGTTATCAGATTGAGATTCGTATCGAGAGTCGAAATCAGAAATTGTAAGATTCACCCTAAAATTCGAACAATAATAAAAAATAATTTGTACATATTCAAAATAGGCAATATATTAAATATTGAACATTATTGTATTTTAAAAAAATTAATTAATGATATTAACATGATCACGTTTTCTAAATGAAAATATGCTAGCCTTAAAAAAAATCTTTTTCTTGATTCACGTGATTTGCCTATTGCATTGCGGAAAGATACTTGTATTTTTACCCATAGTTATCAAATTGAGATTCGTATCGAGAGTTGAAATAAGAAATCGTAAGATTCACCATAATATTCGAACAATAATAAAAAATAATATGTACATATTCTAAATAGGCAATATATTAAATATTGAACATTATTGTATTTTAAAAAAATCAATTAATGATATTGACATGATCACGTTTTCTAAATGAAAATATGCTAGCCTTTATAAATCTTTATAAAACTATACTAGTTTGTACATAATAAACCACTCCTTCAAACTGGCCATGATGAAAGATGCATAATTTTTAATCAACAAATATCTGTTGTTTTCCTATCAATAAAGTTAAAATAAAATAGGAAAAAACCTGTATTGATTTGAACATGTAAACTTAAAAAGTCACTTTCCACATTCGATTGAAAAATAATTTTTTAATGAAAATAAAAAAATAAAGAATTTATTGAAAAAAAAGAAGTAAGGTATGTTAGAATTTAGTATCTGTTTTTTAAGAAGAAGAAGAAGAAGAAGAATAAAAGGAAGAGGCATACTTAGAGGGAAGGAGTCGTCTCCATGTGATGTTAACAAACGTTTGAACAGTTGCTTGAGAGACAGAGACATGAATAGGAGAGACAGAGACAGAGACAGAGAGAGACGCGAGTTTTATATTTGGGGGTGGGTTTCTTCTAGCAAAACGACATTTTGACTCTCTAATAGGCAAAATAATGTCATTTTACTAGAAATATGGTTACAAAAATAAAAAAATGAATCGTGTGATTCTTTCGATTCGAATTGAATTGTACGATGCTTGTGATTCGGGTGCGATTTTTTGTAAAAAAACGATTTATATTGTAAGATACATATTGAATGGGGACTAAATCGAATCGTACGATACAATGCTTGTACCCAATGTCTTATTTCTAATTTTGTCGCTTTACATCGATTTTCGTCTTCATTTTTTTATTTTGCATCCGCCTTGTCTTTTGTTACTGTTCCTGGCTCTTTCAAACATGGATGGAAATGGACTATGGACGAGAAAACTAAGGCACTTTATGAAAATCCTACTTGGGACTTTAGTTCTCTTTCATCTAGTAAGCAACTTGTTAGTTGTCATTAGGTGTACATTGTGAAATGTCATCCTGACGATTCTGTTGAGTGGTTGAAGGCATGATTGGTTGCTGAAGGTTATACTCAAACCTATGATGTGGATTACAATGAGACCTTCTCCCCTATTGCTTGCCTTGATTTTATTAGAGTTCTTATTTTTGTTTCATTCAATTGTGATTGACCCTTATATCAGCTGGACATAAAGAATGCATTCTTACATGGAGATCTACAAAAGGGAAGCATTTATGACCCAATCTCCAGGTTATGGTTATTTCAAGCTAAGAACAAGTAGTGTGTTGTTTGAAAAAGGCACTGTGTGACTTAAAACACTCACCACATTTTTTGGTTCGATAAGTTCAATACTGTGGTACTTCAATTTGATTTTCAGCGCTCTACCTCAAATTATTCAGTTTTCACTCGTTGGTCTTCTACATGTATTATTGTTAGTTGTGTATGTCGATGACATCATCATCAATGAGAATGACTTAGATGGTCTTGTTCACTTCAAGGCCTATTTGGGAAAGCAATTTCATACTATAGATTTAGGTCTTCTTCGGTATTTTCTAGGGGTTGAGGTTACCCGTTTGAAGTAGAGTATCAGTTTGTGCCCACAAAAGTATGTACTAGACTTACAATTTGAAATAGGTACTCTTGATGTACGTTCGATTGATATACCTATGGACTCTATAGTTAAGTTAGATCTTGAGAGGTGAAATCTTTGATGTTATATAGCGATATCGGCGATTGGTTGGTAAATTAATTTATTTTACGATTACACATTTTGATCTCACATGTCATTGGGGTGGTTAGTCAGTACATACACACTCCTCGTAAGCCTCACCGGGAGGTTGTCTGTTGTATACTTAGGTATCTATTATCAATAACCATTGTTGGTTTTTCTAACGCCGAGTTGGCAGGTAGATATAGTGATAGACGATCTACGTTTGTGCATTGCACATTTGTTGGTAGTAATTTGGTTATTTGGCACAAGAAGAAGTGTAGTGTAGTTGTTCGTTCTAGTGTAGAGGCAAAGGATCGTGATACGACACATGCTGCTTGTGAGATGCTATGGGTCCATTCTCTACTCCATGATATGAGATGTGATGTGTCTTTCTCAATGAAGATGCACTGTAACAATCAAATAGCTATTTTCATTGCAAGTAATCCAATATTTCATAAGCGTACCAAATACATTGAGGTGGATTATCATTTCATTCGAGATCTCTTGATACAAAAGGAGGTCATCATCTCATATATTAAGTCTGGTGATCAGTTGGATGATATTTTTACCAAACCATTAGCTCGGTTTGCCTTCAATAGTTTATGTTCCAAGTTGAACATTTTTATCTTTATGCTCCGGCTTGAGGGGGAGTGTTAGAATTATTATTTTTTGTATTAGTCATTTAGATTAGTATAGAGTAATATTATAATTATGTAATTATTTCTCTACTATAAATAAGAGAGTGTAAGACAACCCAACTATACACCAATTATTCCTCTCAATCACTCTTATTCGCTTCCTCTTTTTCATTCTCTCTACTAAACCCTAACATAAAGAATACAAGTTAACTGAAACGAAGCAGAATCTGCGGCCTTTTGCTAGTCTTATGCGCATACAGCAGCGATAAAGAGACTGGTGGACTGGTAGGCGCCGCGAGGTTGAATCCTCAAAACCTTAGTGTCGAAATCTTGAAAACCCTAGCTTTCTTTGGAGCTGAAGCTCTCTGCAGGAATTCTCCACCCAAAGACTCAAAATGTACTGGAAAAGTGATTGACCATTTCTATTTATATCAACCCCAATGCTTCTAAAGGAAGCCACTACAATACTTTGCACATAAATCCCCAAAGGACTAGATATTTTCAAAACACTCCAAACATGTAACCTTCTATTGCCAACCACGCCAAAAGACTAGAAAAGCCCTCACTTTGGTACAGCTAGGCCAATCTGAGATCAAAATTTGAAATGACAAAAATACCCTTAATCCAAGCTACTAAATAAACACATTATTTTTATAAACACATATGCACACGATTTGCATCATTCTATCCCCATTAGAAAGAACTCTCTTCCATGTGAGTTCCCATTTTAGCCACTTGACACATCGCAGGATCAACACTCAGAAACTCAGCTTCACTTATCCATGAATTCTCAAGATCTGGTTTTCTAAATTCTAATCCATTTGACAAGGAATCGAAAGTAGGCTCCAATTGTGGTCTTGATTTTCCGCACTTGAATCAGCCTTTTAATCCTGATTTTTCTTTAATAGAAGTTTGGTTCAATGTTTCATTTGCAGCACCTTCTTTTTCAACCTTCGTGTCACCATGAAAACTATATATATCTGTCACTTTATATATACCTTGAGGGAGCTCAACTTCATATGCATTTTCACCAAATTTGTGCAAAATCATACAAGGACCAATCTTTTTGCTTTTAAGCTTGTGATAAGTACCAGCTGGGAACCTTCCTTTTCAAAGGAAAATCATGATCCATTCCTCAATATTGTACTCTTTAAACCTCTTATGATGATCAACAGGCTCTTTGTTGCACTGGTTTGTATCCACCATCCTCTTTTGAACCTATTCTTGAATCTATAGCATCATCACTTGCTTGTGGCTGAATTGATACATCCGAAAGGTCAATAGCCTGGTTTGGATTCCTTTCATACACTCTTTGAAAAGGACTCTTCCCTGTAGACCTATCCACAGCACTGTTATAAGAAAATTTAGCTTTCGGCAAGATCAAATCCCTTGTCTAATATTGTCTCTTGCAAGGCATCACAACAGATTTTCAAAGCTTCTATCCACTATTTTCTGTTTGGCTCTCTGTTTGGGGATGATATGCACTACAATACTGCAATTTAGTTGCCATTAATTTTCGCAGTCTTCTAAAAATAGCTAAGAAACTTTGTATTCCGATTTGATGGAATGGTCTCTGGCACACCATGTAGTCGAACCACTTCCCGATAGAAAAGACTAGCCACATTAGTTGCATCCAACGTTTTCTTACGAGCAATAAAATGTGTCATCTTCAAGAAACAATCAACAACAAAAAAAACTGAATCAACTCTTCTTCTTGTCTGCGGCAAACCCAACAAAAAATCCATGCTAACCTCAATCCATGGAACTATGGGAATTGGTAAAGGAGTGTATACACCAATGTTTTGTTGCTGCCCTTTAGAAATTTGACATGTACGACATTTATCAATGTATACATCCTGTCGCATGCTAGGCCAAAAGTACCTTTCCGCCACCAAATATAGCATCTTATCCTTACCAAAATGACCTCCTCCATGCAATTCGACAATTAGAAATTCTCTTAAGGAGCCTTAAGCAATGCATAACTTGACACCCTTAAATAAATAACCATCATTGACAACAAATTATGTACATACCTTCTTGTCTTGGACTGGATGTTTTTCAGGTATAACTTGGAAATATGGGTTTTCCTTGTGCTGCTATTTGATCACTCCCGCCCAACTCCACCAATAGACGTAGTCTTGAACAAATAGACTGTTCTACTCAAAAGCATAAGCCATTTTCTTTTGTAAACCAGCCTTGTGTCTTTGAGAAAATGTGTACTCTTACAGGAATGCCACCCATTTTGCATGTATGCTACTTAGCTTCCTTTGTGAGTTGAGATAGCGCAAAGTTTCATGATCTAAGTGCAAAATGAACTCTCTTTGGATCAAGTAATGTCGTCAAAACTAAAAGGCCTGCAGAATCGCACAAAATTCAAGGTCATAAATTGAGTAATGTTGCCGAGCTCTATTGAGTTTTTCACTAAAATATTAAAATGCCCCAATTCCATTCTTTGATGCATCACAATCCACTTCAAAAAGTTTATCAGAATTGGGTAGTGCAAGTATCGGAGCTCTTGTCATCGTTTGTTTTATCCCTTCAAAGCTCTTCAGTTTCGGAACTCCAATTGAACCTTCCACCCTTAAGACATTCTGTAATCTCAGCCACTATAGTGCTAAAGTTCTTGATGAATCTTCTGTAAAAAGTAGCTAAACCATGAAAATTTCTTACATCTGTCTAGGTCTTTGGTGTTGGTCAGCTTGCAATGGCTTGAACCTTTATCTGGTCAACTTCTATACCCTTTGTTGAGACAATGATGTCCAAGAACTCTACACTGACCACCATAAATCTGCACTTTTTAGGATTAGCGTTTAGCTGATTTTGTCTCAGAAGTTGCAAAACAGCCCTTAGATGTTCAACATTCGCCTCTTTATCTTTACTATACACGAAGATATCATCAAAGTACACAACAACAAACTTTCCAGTGATTAAGAACCTGAATCATAAATCTCATGGATGTACTAGGTGCATTAGATAATTCAAATGGAAAGACCAACCATTCGCACAATCCCTCATTGGTTTTGAATGTTGTTTTCCACTCATCCTCTTCTCAAATTCTTATTAGGTGATGACCACTGTTCAAATCAACCTTGGAATAGACTCATGCGCATGAGAGCATATCCCTCGTATCATCCAACCTTGGTATTGGAAACTGGTACTTTATGGTTATCTTGTTAATAACCCTGTTGTCCACACATGTGCTCCAAGTTCCATCATTCTTTGGGGTGAGCAAAGCTAGTATGACACATGGACTAAAAGATTCTTGGATAACTTTTGTCCTGCATAGTTGTAGGACCTACCTCTCAAGTTCTTCATGTCCTTTTAGACTCATATGGTAATGTGGCAGGTTAGGTAAGTCCTTAGGCATCACAACTCTATATTCATCTACCAACTTCCTCACACATTTTGGCACCATTTGCGACTGTTGTTCCTCTTTCCCAACAAGGACATACAATTCCATTCTCTTTGATTTGCCCCTTGAAGTCATTTGAATTGAGAAGTGAGGATGAACACACTTTTCTATTGTCGGCAAAGTTATCATCTCTCATTGGTTTCAGCACAATTCTTTTCTTTTTTTCACCATTTTTCACAAAGAAAGAATGCATTCAAAGTGCCATCATGCAATGTGCCTCGATCATACTACCAAGGACATCCAAGCAAGATATGACACGTATCCATGGTTACCACATCACAATATTCTAAATCTTTAAAAGATCCAACGGAAAAACCAAGTAGTTGTTTTACAAGCTTCCAGCTGTTGATTTGTATCTTCCATATTTGCAAAATTTTACTCCAATTCCACATTGTGATCATCAATGAGGTTAACATGAGCCTCAGCCCTTTTTGGACACTCATTAGATTTATGCCCAATTTCAAGACATCGGTAACACTCGATTGTCATTTGGCTTCGAGTATTTTTCCTTGTTTGGACTGCCTCCCCACTACTAGTGTTTTCTTGTTGGTTAGGACGAATGGGAGTTGTTTTCCATCCACCTTGAGGAGGGTTATTCCTTCAATTACTTGATGCACCACTCTTGTCATCATTCCCAAGCCTCTTAAATGAACCCCAAGTGATTTGGCCTTCCAACTTTTAGTACAAGCTGATAAGCATCACTCACTTTATAAGGTTGTTGCAAACTCACTTGGTCTTGTATAGCCAATCGAAGACCATTCACGTACCCACTAACCTTTTGGATTTTAGTTTCAACAATATTACACCTTAATGTCGGTCTGTGGAACTCTTGAGTACACTCTTTCACCGTCTTTTCATGCTGCCTTAGGTTTTGTACCCTTTGGTGTAAAATTTGCTCATAATCACGAGGCAAGAATTGAGCTTTTAGCTTCTCCTTCATTTTCTTCCATCTTCTAACCTTTTCTTTCCCCTTACTTCTCAATCATTTTGGTAGTGTTTTCACCATGTAGAAGCTGGACTCTTTAGTTTTGCTCCTCCTCCAAACTTCATTTTTCTTTCTTCGAGCATATCTTTCCAATCAAAATAGCTTTCAATATTTTCTATCCAATTCAAAAATGTGTGGCTCCATCTCTCCATCAAACTCGGATATATGAACCTGCACACTATACTCTTTTGAATTTTGTAGAGCACGTACAATGCGATCTTCCGATTGTTGTGGTCTTACATTGCATCGGATAGGTCTCTCTTGATTGAACCCTCTTCCTTCGCTAGAACAATCACTTTCTCCACCCAACTAAGTCATTGTTCTCATTCTCAACCTCCCTAATATGATCAGATTCATGGTGGCTTTCATCCCCACGATGACGGTTGTTCGTTGCTTGCATAACCAGTTGAGTAAGATTCTGAATTTGTTCCTGCAATGCTTCAAACATTTCAACAGTGGCATATCTCTCCCTACGGCCACGGCTCTTCCACCTCTTGCAGCCATATTTTCTTTTTACAGCTTTAAAATACTCAAAAGGGGAAGAAGCAAGGAGCCCAATCAAGGAACTTGCTCTGATACCAATTTGATGCAAATAGGAGTACCAACAGAAAGTTTTATAGATATTATAGTGCTGAAAATCTCAGAACAACGTAAAAATACTATCAAATACTACCTTCCACTGTGAAATAACCACTAGAATCGATATAAAGCAACAAAGGTGAAGTATACCCAAAGAAAATACTTAATTCTGATTTTTTTATGGACTGAAACGAAGCAGAATCTGCAATCTTTTGCTGGCCTTACACGTGTACAACAGCGACAAAGGGACTGGTAAGCGTCTTGGGGTTGAGTCCTCAAAACTCTAGCCTCCAAATCTTGAAAGCCCTAGTTGGTTTTGGAGCTGAAGCTTTCTGCATGATTCTCCACTCAAAGATTCAAAAGTGCTGGAATTGACTGACCACTCCTATTTATACCAAGTTACCAATCCCAAAGCTTCTGAAGGACACCACTCCAATACTTTGCACATAAACCCCCAGAGCACTAGATATTTCCAAAACACTCCAAACATGTAACCTTCTATTGCCAACCATTCCAAAAAAGACTAGAAAAGCCCTCACTTAGGTACAACTAGGCCAATATGGGATCAAAACCTGAAATGACAAAAATACCCTTAACCCAAGCTACTAAGTGGACACATTATTTTTATGTACACATGCACACGATTTGCATCAATAAGAAATATTGTTGATGAAATAACAAAAAGAATTGTATTTTAAAAAGTAGCCTTTATCGGAACCAAAATTGTGTTTCCATGATAGAAGGGATAGCCCATATGAGACGTTGAAACCAATGAGTGGTAGAAATGTATAACCCAAGCCAAGAAAAATGTTCAAAAACATCTGGAGAAGACCAGCAATGCTACCAGGCCTGCAGACAAGGAGGCATGATAGGGCTGAAGGTACTGGAAAGAGGGTTATGAAGGAATATTGGTTGACCTTTTTTAGCCAATGTGTAAACTCTCAATTGTTGGTAGAATATGTTGCTCTTTTTTGACTGAAATGTCGAGCAGAGTGGTGAAGATCAGATCAGGGAACATATTTCGAGTGATTTTACTTTTGTCAGAATAACGTTTTCTGCACTTCCCATCTAGATTGCCCATTCCCTGCTAAGAGTGGTGAAGATCAGATTAGGGAATGCATTTCGGGTGATTTTACTTTTGTCAGAATAATGTTTTTTGCACTTCCCATCTACATCATGGCATGACGAAAATTAGAACTACAGACCAGTCCCTGATCGGGAAACAAACATGGCAGAAGTATTTGGTCATGGTATTTAATCTATACACGTTAAGATGATCTTACAATGTGCCAGGGAGCTGTCAAGTTGTCCACATCTCCTATAGCAACGATTTTTAGGGTAGTTCTTTATTCATTGTTCTAATCTATCAGTTAACAAATTTCTGTGCAACTGTGATTAAATAAACAGTTTTGGGTCAATGTGTGCCACAAAACCCTTCTCAAATCCATTGAAATTCAATCAGGTTCCTCCAAAATCAGGTGTAAAAGGTCAGCTCAGTGCATGAGGCACCTACCACTACAGGATCCGGGAGGAGTTAGATGTGCACAACTTGACCCTTGCATGCGCTTAATGACCAGGTCACAGTGGAGCAATCATACTTGTGTGCCAAGGCCCACCCTCCAAAATGAAATGTGAAAAGGAAAAAAATACATCTTGAGGAAGAGTAATGAAATACGATTCAACTGTAATGCATGGGGTAGAGATAGACCGAAAAATTAATTTTGAATGATATAGTAAAAACCCAAATGATAACTTACTAGAAAATATGACTCTTGATAAAGGACACTGGGAGAACATGATTCATGTAATAGTCTTAAATAGTTGGGACAAACCATCATTAAGTTGAGATGATACCTACTGTTGAAGCCTTTTGTAGTTAGATAAATAAGATCAGGAAGTTTTTATGCAGGACCCTTTTCTTTGCTTGTAAAATTGGTTTGTAATTGCTACACGCTATTATAAAGGTTTGTCTTTTAGTTTTTCTTGCACTGATATGTAGACCATGGAAAGCTGCAGTTTTCACATGCCTGCATTATTCTAACTTTTTACAAGAACCAGCAATGCCCCTTTGGTGAGCTGAGCATGACACACCCTTCAATGCCTGTACACCTGAGTATGACACAGCCTTGAATGCCTTTCCAGCATGGGATTTATAGCAGCATAGACAGAAGTAACCCATCCTAGAAATTTCAGAATAGGCCTGGATTGCTAGTTATTAATGCATGAAATTGTATTTTTTTTAGGTTAAGCCTACATCATTCATGCATTTCAAACTGGAATCTGTAAACATAGGTACATTTTGATTTTCTGAACTAATATTTGAAAAGATTACAAATCTTTGTTTCTGTTTAAAAATACTCATAGAAATGCATTAAAATGGTAAAGAATTGAATCCTATTGTTGATTTAGCTTTTTCAGGCCCTAAATCTACATGAAAAGAGTTCTTCACTGGCTTCTTATGTGATGGCAGGAAATATCAAGGTTGATCTACACTAATGCAGGTAATGCGATCCTGGCATTAGCAGCAAATGGTGGTCTTCTATGTTGGAAATGGTCGCAAAATGAAACCAATTCGAGTGGCAAGGTAACAGAATTTAACACAGTAAAGTTTTTCTTTCCAATTTAAAACTCAATCTAGCTAAAAGTATGTGTCTATCGATCTAGTCAGTAAGCGAAATGTTCATCAGCTGCAGGCGACCACAAAGGTTGCCCCTCAACTATGGCAACCAAGGGGTGGATTACAAATGACCAGTGACCTTACCTGCAGTAACTTTGATGAGGTTTTGCCTTGCATTGCTTTGTCCAAAAATGATTGTTATGTCATTTCAGCATCAGGGGCAGCGGTCTCTTTGTTCAACATGATGACACCTAAGGTACGTAATATAGCTACTTCAGGACACTGCATCAATATTTTTCAATGTTTACCACACATTAAACTATGTGCAGCCTACTCATTAAGTATGGACAATATAATCAGATCACGTGAACTTCAGTAATTTGTGCATTTATTAGTTATTCTACAGTTTCAGTTCAACAAACAATAGATCCGCTTATGATGAGGAATTATATTTGTTCGACACACCATTGTCAATAGAATTTGAGTCTGGAAAAAATTGCACATTAAAGAGAAAAGGAGAGGAAACTAAATTGTTTCAAACAATTTAACACATGGTTATTTTGCTTTCCTTGTTACTTGACTGCTTGTGCCATTGCCAACATCTATGCTTCTCTTTACTTGTTTCCATTCTTATTGGTAAGTCCTAAAGCCAATTTTTTCACCTGATATATTATCGTCAATTTGATCCTAAACTTATTCTGATTAGAATACAGTCGTCATATTCTAAACCACTCCAGACCCTGGATCTGTCAACCATGGTTGGCTGTTATTCGAGATGAAGGCCAGATGCAACTGACCATTATAAAATCCTGTTGGAAAATGCAGAAAATGAAAACTTTCATGGCTCCACCACCTGCAGCAAGATGTATTGCTTTCTACCCCTCAGACAATAACATAATTGCTGTTGGCATGGATGATTCCACAATTTTGATATATAATGTCCGTTTGGATGAGGTATGATATTTGTTTCCAATATGCAGGAATACTTGAATGACAACATAAGAAAAAGAGTCTAAGTTAATTGTTGCCTTTGTTTATGCAGGTTAAAAGTATCCTAGAGGGTCACCACGACAGAATAACTGGCCTTGCCTTCTCTAATTTAGTGAATGCACTTGTCTCGTGTGGGGCAGATGCTGAGGTTAGTATCTTACAATTCATTCATGCATAATAAGAAACTATGTGCTTGATGGGGCTGTGATTGTTCTTCAAAAAATGAATACTCACTTCTATTCTATGGGACTCCTTGGATGTGAAAAGCTTCCCCTTTACAAACGATTGGAAAAAAGACTCGTATCTGATCAGATTGTGTTGTCTGTCTGGTCATACGTGAATGATTAGCTTTAGAGTGGGAAATCAGGAAAAATGGAGGAGGTGCAGCTGAGGTCCTCACACTACACTACTCAAAACTTTAAAAAAAAAAAAGTGCACTATGAAATTGAGAATTTTAAGCATTCAAATGTTAAATACAGCCTTTACAACCCTCTCATAATCAAGAATTTCTGTTTTACAAGTTTATTAACCATTCTTTGTCGTCCAGATTGTTGTGTGGGATTCCATTTGTTGGGAAAAGAAGAAAAGCAGAATGTTGGATATTTCCACCGGGTGGTTCCCATCAAAACTATCAGAGACCCATGTCCAATTCCACCATGACCAAACACTATTCCTTGTTGTACATGAGACTCAGCTTGCAATATATGAAACAGAAAAACTACAACGTGTGAATGAGGTTTGCTCTCTCTCTCTCTCTCTCTCTCTCTCTCACACACACACACACACACACACACGATAAATGAAATTTTTTCTCAGTTTGTATAACAGTGCAAATATATATTTTTCAGTGGATTGTTGGAGACTTTCGTGCACAGATCTGCCATGCAACATTCTCATGTGATAGCCAGTTAATATTTGCCAGCTTCCTTGATGGAACAATTTTGATATTCAGTGCATCAGCTCTCCACCCGCGATGTGAAATTAATCCCTCTGCTTACCTTCCAGCTGATATCAGGTTTTTTCAATGCTGCACTTTTGATTTGAGCAATATTTATGGTTCTTTTTCACAATGGCACATATTTTGCATGCAAATGCGACTTTCATGAAGACAAATTTGCCTCAGGTTACAGATATGATTCTAAAAATTTGCGTGCATTATTTACAAGGAAATTTACTCTATTTTTTCACATGTGATTCAATGTCATGAGCTATTGTCAGATGTTGTAAATGCTATTACTAATCATTGTCTAGAATAATTCCAGTTGATTTACACAATTAAATGTTCACCTATATTTCCCTAAAATAAGTCTCTTATAATACCATTTTTATACTTCTGTAAATTCTTCAAGTTCTTCCTAAATTGGATCATTTCCTGATATTTTTTCTCTTTGGCTCTTTGATGATATCTTATTTATGGATCCAACTTGTTTTCAAGCTGAAATGATTGTGGCTTCACTTTTATCAACGTTCACATTCCTCATCCCACATCTGCTGCCCCCCTCTTTAACTCAGCTTATGCTTGAATTCTTCAAAGCTCTAGATAAACATTTTTTAACCCCTCGTTTTGGTTGGTAGCTGCAGTTTTAATGCATACCCGCTCGTGATTGCTGCACATCCAAAAGAGCCAAATCAGTTTGCCTTGGGCCTCATGGAAGGTGGGGTCATTGTCATTGAGCCTCTGGAATCTGAAAGTAAATGGTATGCTGCCCACAAGTTGACAATGGATCAGTGAAACAAGCCTTTGGTATTTCCCTGTCCTCTAGGAGATGCTTGATTGAACAAAGAAGCTGTTGTTATGCATTTCACTGTTGAATGGAAATTTAGCCGCATAAATAAAGAGTTTTCTTTTTTGGTAAGCCCTGTAATTAAGAACATGATAACCACAAATTACATGATACCAACGTTTTTTTAAGGAATTATAGTGGTTAATGGTTTTTCTTTGCTTCTTTGTGATGCATGAACCATGTACTCTCTTTCTTGGATGCTCCAAATTTGGAATTAGCTGAAATTTACAGGCAGATATCTGATCAGAAAAGTAGGCCTTCAGATCCTAACGAAGAAATCAGATGACAAACCCATCTAACCCATTCCGTCGAGGCAGTGGACCAATAGCTCAAATCTAGAGCTCGCATTTAGAATTGATTTATTTGCCTATTTCTTGTTGAGACCCGTTAGGCATTAGATAGTATTAGATTGGACAAATACGTTCATTTTAGACCCATTCATTTGGACTTTGGACTAATTGTAGTGATAATGTCTCATCATCTTATATTTGGTTCAAGAAATAAGAAATAATGAGTCCTACATTGATCCTATTCTAAAGATTTTTTAAGGTAAAAATATCTTTTGTCAAAAAATATCTCAAACAGACTATTTAAACCCATAAAATAGGCGAGTTTGTTTAAGAGGATACACGTGAATTTAAAAATACTATTTATCCAAACCGAGAATATTTTTATGTGATAATACCGAATCTAACGTGTGTATCCAAACAAACGAGTAAATGAAATAAAATGTGCCAGACATTATTTTATCCAAGATTCCCTCCTAATACCTAAACCAAATACACCTTTAATTGTAGAAAATGTATGTAACATTGAAACTAAATTAAGATGATTGTTTAATTTGGTTATGTTAATCAAATGGTGTTACTATTAAACAATAGTGTTATGAGAAGTATATTGAACACAAAATATCCTAGTGAGATATTTTTTGCAAAATAGATAATTAGAATTTGAAAAATTGTATATAAATAGAGTACACTGAAGAAACAAAATTCATATAACCGACTTCATATAGTTAAAATAAAGCGTTTGTTACATTGAATAAAGTTATGCTAATATCAGCAACATAGCAAAAGATTCGAACATCAAAGGTTCAACCCTCGCTAGTGTGTCTTCTAAGCTTAACTGATGATTATAGATATCTGGAGTTTACTCAACCCTCGCTAGTGTGTCTTCTAAGCTTAACTGATGATTATAGATATCTGGAGTTTACTCTAGTAGGGAAGAGTCCAAAGTAACCTTACCTCAGGAAGGTTTCTCATTAACAAAGAAAAACATAAAAAAAGTGCAAAAGATTTAGAGCACTTCTCCTTCTATATAAATCCCACAAATTTATGGCAAATAAGCCAGCAGACAATCTATAATGAATAAGAAACAATCGAATTATACACACCCTACATTTTCCTCCCAAAGACCTTATAAACCAATCATTTAGCTACTCTACCTCAACTGTGAACGATTGAATCCAAATAACGAAGCCCTGCTCCTCAATGCAATCTTTGAGAATAAATTCCCCAAAGAAATCACAAATTATAATGGAAATGGCTTTACAGCCAGACCAATGACGAATTTTAATTCAAAAAACAACGCTTCCAAGAAATTCTTGTGTTCTTTGCTTCCATAAGCAAACAACTGAAGACGAAGATGAAGACAACGACCCACAAAGAAACCTGCAATAACAATGCAAAACATGTTTCACTGAGTGTAGGCAAGCTAGTTTGGGACTTCAAAATATGTAAATACATTGTGAATACATACATATCAAGTTGTGGTCTAGAAGCACAAAACCAAGTTGTTAGCCTATTGATTCTTCAATGCAGTTAAAACAATTGTATAAAAGAACAATAAAGATAGATCTCAAGGTGTTATCATCAAGGATTCTTAGGAAAATGAGTATAAACTACGACAAGCATCTATTGGACATCACTTGAGCCTCTAACCCATCTACCCTTAATCATCAAAGTTTTTTTTTTAAATCCAAATCATCTACGTAATAAGGATACATTTACCACCATCTTCTGATAACACAATAACCTGACACCTCTTCCAGATATGATTTTCTCTTGTCACTTACGATTTCCCAATTCTTCTTTCTTTAGAATGCTAACTCTCCAGCACATTAGGCTCTTCTCCTCACATCGATAGCCATTGCACAAAGAAATCCAGCATTCAAAACAGAGAAGGCTACAATGTCAAAATAGCCAAAAACCTAACTTCTTTCCACTTTGCCCTAACTGACACAAAATTCGTAGCCCCCCAAAGGGGAAAACGCCTTAATCACCATGTTCCTTCCAAAGAAAGCACCAAATTATTTACCAACTTTTGAATCCCAAATCAATATAAACCATAAAATCAGTAGGTCCCACAAACCCCCACTAACCATCCAATGGCTATTAATGAGACACATCATTTGGGAATCAAATTTTTGGTAAAAGTTTGGTGGACACATCATTTCGCTTCTTTTAATCATCGTATATAAAAATGATGAGAGTTCACATACCACCCCAAGTGCCCTTCTCAAAACTTGAGTAGAGATTATGGTATTAGAATCATAACTTTGGACTTGGGACATGAAGTGATTGTTCTGTTAGGTACTTATTTTACATTGTATTCTTTATAGACAATTTTTGTCATATTGTTTTTCATTTTTAACACATTTTTCTTTTCTCAACTTAACTTCATTTCTTATATGCATTGGGAACATGTTTAATATTTTGTTAGCTAAATTACTATATTTTATAATTTTTTATTATGCTACTGATCCAAACACTAAATCCAATGGTTGGACCAGTGAACCATTGACCCGGTACTTCTGCCAATTCAATGTCCGGTCCGATTCTGATAACTAAGGAGAAGATAAGGAAACACCCGCAGTTGTCAAGAGGAAACCAGATAAGCTAAGTGTGACGAACACAAATTCATTGAGATTGATAAGGTGATAAACCACAGATCTTGCCAGAGTAATGAAAAAGGAGAAACAGAAAACTGTATAACGAGGAAGAAAAAAAAAGATGAAGGAAGCATGAATTGAAAGCAATATTCAGGAAATGGTCAAGTTGAGCTTTTCGGAAGGAGTCTCTCCATGGGAAATAGCATCTGTGGTGTACAAGATATTAGAGAATTAGCAGGAAGTCTAAGACTTAAGTTTTCTTATGTAGGGTCCTTAATAGAGCTGCCCTCTAGGTTGTGAATTTAGTAAACTCTGGCTCCTTGTCTTGTAACTAGGTCTGTCTACCTCCCATGGAATTAGGGAGGATCTTGTCATCTGATTTCTCTAGTTCAAATATATGGGCTATGACCCACTTGTTGAAAAAACAAAAAATGCCATCAAAATCCTTCAGTATTTCTCTAATTAGGCACTTGCTTAGCCCAAAAATCAACGTCTAAGTAACCAGGTCTTGAAATACCAACTCAAAAAGGAAACACCAACACTAAAGCAATATCAACTTGACAACAAAGTTTATGAGTTATAACAATATCATTATCACCTTCAACACTCAGCAGAGGGCATGTTACAAGATTTGCTTTCAGGTATATTACAACCTAGGAAGCACAGATACGGACACAAAAATACGACAAAATCCCAAAATATAGAACACGGGTATGGTGGTGGGAAAACAACTAATTAAAATAATATTTTATATTTTATATATATAATAACAACATTAATAATAACTAATAAGACCTAACAAACATTAATTTTTTTTATAATAATTAAAATAGATCAAAGATTCAAAATAAACATCCACCATTTCCTCTAATATAATTACATCACATAAATGTATAACAGTATAAGCAAAATTAGAGATACACAAAATCAACCCTAAAATGTGCAAACCACAAAAGTAGCAAAATCCAAGAAAAGAAAATGAACCCAATTTGGAGTTCGATCGAAGCAAATTTGGAGATCTCAAGTTCGATCGAAACAAAACCCAAAACAAACTCGTTGTCGAAGCAGATCTGGAGTTTGATCGAAACTTTCGCCTTCTTTTTCTCCTTTTTTTTTCTTCTCCTCCTCTTCTTCTATAACCTTCCTCGATCAAACTGAAGACTGAAGAGTCACAGGCTAGGAATTGGGAAACAACTACGTTTCGTTTATTTTTGTTGTCGTTTCAATCATCAAATTTTTTTAAAATAACAAAAGGTAATCCGCCGTATCCCCCTTGTGTCTCGACATATCCCCAACGTATCGGCCACATATCCGAGCCCAAAAAAAAAATCTTTTCTTGTTCAAAACACTCTTAGAGATGTTGGACACGTGTTTGGCCGTGTCCCACGCATGTCTGACACTGTCATGTCGACCCCTGACGAGTATTTGTGTGCTTCCTAGAGACATTGACCTGTAAAAACTAAAAGTTCTGTATTCTTATGTTCAAGCTTTAGCATCTCAAGCATAGGTACTTCGACTCAGTTGTGTTTGGGGACCCTCCTCTTCCCCAAGAAAATATCTCTTTCATTGTGGATAGTTTGTAACAATTTCGTCAACAAGATAGGGTAGTCAACAGGGATCTTTTTAAAGTCACCTTTTTTCTGGTTATTTATTTATATGATAGCGAATGATGTTTACGGTGGTTAAATCGGTCACATATAGTTATATACTAATAAAGTAGACATGATAAAATTATTTGCTCACGTCATGTCCAACACAAATAATAACACAAGTGATTTCCCAAATGTAAATTAGAGTTGCCACTATGTCCCTTCAAATACATCGAACTTTCTAGCCACGCTTTGCAATCTCTAAAGAATATTTTCCCTGAATTTTGTGCCAATCACAGTATTAACACTAGAGTTTTATTACTACTCCATCGATTTCAAGTAGCTATAGAAGCACCAGCAAAATATATAGGAGAAAATTTGACTCTTGAAGTCAATGGCATATATTCAGTTCAAGACTTCAAGGTATGCAACAATGAAAGCTTCAATGTCTTTTAAGGGGGCACAACAAGATATTCACATGCTTCATCCTTGTTCTGTTAGATTTTTTATATTGTCTTATTGGATTTGGCACTAATATATATTTCAACAACTCAATGCAAACGACAAGAATGCTTGAATCTCTTCCATATTTACTACTCAGATGATAATAAGAAAGAGGAAGTAAGAGGATCCTGAACAAGCAAAGTTACAAGCTAAGGATTACCTGCTTTAGCTGATAACCACATTGCCATAAGGCAATGAAAGCACGATATGCCGCTTCCTACCACTGTTTCTAACAAATCACCAATCATAAACAAAATGCTCAAACATGCTCCAAGATGGAATGAAGTTTTGGAGCCCGCCGACGAAACAATGGTTCTAACCGAAAAGATGGAACACCATTCTGCCACCTTTTAGCATCATACATCTCATTCCATGCCTGTACTATCTCATCAATTTTGAACCCTAGACAGCAGCAGTTGAGATTTTACTAAATTGACAAGAAAACATATAAGAAAGAATATCAATAAAGAAAATTTTCTGTCTGTCTATCTGTACCTTCCAGTGCAGTTTCATTGGAGTAGTGGTTCTTTATCATAACAGCTACATCAGTTGGAGATGCTCCAGCAAGTTCAAACTTTTCAACTGCAACCTCCAAACATTCTTCCCAAGTCGGTAAACCCAACTTAAATTCCACTACAGAACGTTCATAAAGCAAGGTACCCCATAGAAGGTATATCAGAGACCTTGTGTTCACAGCCTGCTCTGCAGCTTCATCAGGAGATATATCTTTAAGTAGACCGTCCAACCCCATTTTTGTCAGGTCCGCTTTATATTTATCTGATTTGGAGAGTCCATTAAGACGCTGCTCCTCCATCTCTTCCCACATCTGCATGCCCCTCTCCATGCTATCCTCAGACTTATTATATAGCTCCAGTACCTGTGCAGAAGGTCCTGTCTCTAAATCAATGTTGCTCCCTACTGCATAATACCAACAGAGTTTTGCTTGTTCAAACTGCTGGTGCCCAAGTGCGAGAAGGCCTTCATAGAAGTCTGGTTTGATCTTTAGAGCTTCTTCATATTGCATACCTGCCTTAGCATATTCTTTGTGGGCCCATTCATAAGCAGTTTTTACTTGAGCGAGTACAGATTCCCGCGAACCATCTTCGGTAAAGAACAGCCGCTTCCTTGCCCTGGACAAGTGAACATTTCCCCAGTTTAGCAAGGCTAAAGCAGCCATCTCTTGGAACTTAGCTGCAGCAATTTCAAAAAGTTCTTGAGCATCTTCACTTGTAACAGTGTCCTCCATTGCTTCTGAGTATAGCTTCATCCCTATCTCATGAAGATCCAAGTATGAATCACAATCGAAACCAACATGGTTCCTAAACATCTGTGCAAACTGGATTACCCATTCCTCTACACTAGATGGCCCCTTCTCCACTTCTCCACCTTTCTCCATATACCCATTCTCAGTCACTTTAGTTGGTTTACTGGTGACTTTGAGCACCTCCACCTCATTGCTCATACCATCATAATGTGGTTCGTCATTTGGACTAACTTCCGCAACATACAATCTCAAAGAACCCCGAGGATCACCTGATGCTTCAGCCAATCTCAACTCATCAGTTGTTGTGATTGTAACCAAGTCACCTTCTTGATCCCTATACTTGATAAGCACTCCTTTCAAGCTTGGAAATCGATCCCTAACTATGTCCCTCACTAGTCGAATGCCACAATTGACAGGTAATTGTGCCCATCTTATATCCTCTCCAAACACCAGTTTCACCATCTTTGTGACTACTTTTTCTTCTGTTACACTCCTCTTCTCCTCCACAACCACCTTATCATCAGCCTTCCTTTCCTCTTCTTCCTCAGCCTTCCTTTCCACTTCTTCCTCGGCCTTCTTTTGCTCTTCTTCCTCAACCTTCTTTTGCTCTTCTTCCTCAACCTTCTTATCCTCAACTTCCTCAACCTTCTTCCTCTCCAATTTATTGCTCTTTTTCTTCTTTGCTTTGTCTTTCATAGCCTTGTTCGAAGGTGGTGGACTTGGCTCAACATATTCAGGGGGCAGAAGAATTTCTTTGTCTTCAAGATTGATAGCCTTTTGCTCAAGTGCCTTTTTGACCTTATCAGCAATCTCCAATGCAGTCAAATTATTCGGTTCCATACTCAACACATTATTAACATCTCTCAAAGCCAAATCAAACCTATTTAGAGCCTCATAACATTTTGCCCTCTTCAATAACGCTTTGCTATACTTCGGGGCAACTTCGAGTGCCAAATTGCATTCATTTATAGCTCTTGGGTACTCACCAAGACCCATTTGCATATAGCAAGCAGCCATGTTACTACGCAAATATGCAACATCAATATGATTTCTAGGAAGCAATTTGAGGGCTTTTTCATACTTTAACATTGCACCCTCATGATCGCGCTTTTGAAATAATTTATTCCCTTCTTCCTTCAGTTCTTGGGACATGTTGATGAAGACAGCAGTGTCTTCATCAAATGCTTTCGAAGTACGATCAGAAACTTTGCCATGTTTGACATCTACATCACCTGGTTTTGACCCAACCTGATTTTTCTTCTTCCCAGTAGGCTTCCCCATCTCTAATCAAATAATTCAGCTGCAAAACCCCAAAATCAAAGGTTATATAACTTGTTTTTTGTTTTTCAAACCAAAACCCACCTCAGAAATACAGTAAACTCCACATCAATCAATCAGACAACAATTTTCAAGAATTCTTAATCTTTAAATAAATGAAAAAATCAAGTTTGTTTGTTTCCTAATCAAAACCCACCCTACGAATTTATTCGGTCAAGCATAACATCAAACAAAGATTACTCTAGAATGTCTCTCACTCTGCAAATGAGTCATTTTAATAAATAAAAAAAGAAAGAAAGAAATTCAGAAAACATTGAAAGAAAAACATAGAAAACAAATAGAAAAATAAAAGAAAGAAATCCAGACCTTATTAGCTCCAATACACCTCTCTAAAACACAAACTCTCTCTCTCTCTCTCTCTTCTCTCTTCTCTCTCACGTTTGTCTCTGCAAAACTTTCCACCTCAAAAGAGGTAGAAAGTTTGATTAAAGCTAATAAAAACTCGAGTTGTTGGAAAAGAATGTCGGTGATGACGGCTTCCAATGAAGAGAGGAGGAGGTTGATGGGAAAAGGTCGGCTAGCTCATTTTTCTCTCTCTTCTAGGGCTTCTGCCGGCCAGCGTAGGACGTCAACGAACGACCCCCATTCCATGCTGACCGTTAAAGCCCCACTCTCAGGTAATGCGC
>CM042186.1:36359538-36375924 GCA_023539305.1 Ilex asprella | reverse complement strand
CAAACCAAGCAATTTGTCAAAACTGCATTCCTAGCTAGTATGAGAATGAAGTCAGCCACCCAACTTTACAACACGAGAACATGTTCTCGTTCTTTATGATATCATTTATAATTTAGTGAACTTCAGGAGCCATCAACTGGAAGTTGATTAGGAGAGCAACAGTGCAATGGATGTTTTATTTGAACAGTTCCAAAAGCAAGATAAGAAACTTAAGATGCCTGCCTCTGTAGGTTGAGCAATGTCTCTTTCTCGTTTCTGCAACACTCTTACAAACTCATTTGCACTTAAACTTCCATCACCATTTGCATCGAAAAGGTGGAAGATGATTCGAATCACATTGTCAGTGAGAGAGACACCACATACCTGAATTGAGCAATCTCCATTAGGAATATTATGGTGATTAATTTGTACAACCAACTTAATAGAGAAATATATAAAAGAAGAATATCATTAAGAAAGAACAGAAATATGGATGGGAGGACAATTTATCCTCAAAAGAGATAACAAACTAAACTGGAGAAGGCAAGGAATTGAACAAAAGTAAATAGAAAACACATTAAGAAAGTAATGGAGCCCAGCAAATGTTTTGCACTGGACATTCTGGATACAATTTCAGGAAAGAACTTGAGAGAGAGATATTTTTTCTATATTTTTGGGAGGGTACAAGATTCCAAAGGGTTGAATCTCTTTGATATAGATTTACTTTCCAAACTGTTCAGGACAGTAAAACGATGATGTTGAATCTCTAAAATGATTGATACCGTTAAAAAAATAGTCAACAATAACTTGGGGAGATTAACAGAAAACAAAAAAAAATTCACGTAATCAAGTACTCTGCAAGCAAGGACTGTAGGATTAAAAGTTCGTGCAATAACCAGTACCAGCCATTGCAGAACTTGTCATGCTTAGACTCCTTATCAAAAAAGTCAATAACTCTAAAAAAGAGAAGTACAGAAAGAAGGAAAATCATATCAGCCGAGGACTACATCAGGAAGCGAATTTTTGACAAAGAAAGGTAAACAATAACTGAAACAAAAAAAATGGAAAAATGAGTGTCTTACTTGGGAAGCAGCTCGCTGAAAATCCTTCCTTGTCAACAATTCATTCACTTTACCAAAACTGAAGAGGGCCAGAGAGAATGGCTGCAACTTTTTCCTCAGCTCTGCAAAGTTCTTGAATTCCTCGAATGTAATGCGTATAGTATTCAGATTTGCCTCATTGTCTAAATCATCAACACGATCGAGCAATTTGTCTAAATGTTTTATATCAGCAGAAGCAACCATGGACAAGGCAAAATCCTTTGCAGATATGGTTCCTCGTAATTTGTAGTCATAATGTGCAAACTCCAATCTTAAAATCTACAAAAATTGCATTTACACAATCAAAGAGGTGATAACTTGACTTAAAAGTTAAGAAAGCAGAAAGAACATAAACAAACTACTCGTAATTTTTTTTACATTTGCAACGCCTGAAGCAGGAAAGTCAGGAATAGCGGCATTAATCTCCATCGAACTAATTCTAGTTTTCACCATCCCCTCCCCTCTCCTCAGTTCATCAGTATTAGAACAATTATCAAGTTAAGTCTTCAAGAAATATATGAGCCAATGGAAAAAGTAAAGACCTCATAAAGACCTTAGTTTACTTCTTCCTCATTCTACCACACAACTCCAAGAATCCATGACGAGCATGCAGTTAAAAATTTAAAAACTTATGAATGTAATGTAATACATTTGCATATCATGATCTATCTCAGATCTCCACTGCATTTTTCAGAGAAACACTGTCACACATGCAGGACTCTAATGACAGTCCACTCTAATTCGCTAATGCATTTTGGAGTCTTACTCCTAGTAGATTTAGGAGAAACCAGCAGCCTATGCATTTGTAGGTATTCTTTCCATTCAAGGGTATTATATTATTGAATATTGCTACTGCTTCTTCCTTCTTCTTCTCCTTCGGCAACTTACACTTGCATTCAGATGTGAAAATTGCTCTTGATCAACCTAAATGAGTCAAGAATTTCCTAATTTCAAAGTCCCAGTCCTTGTAGATTTAGGAGAAGCGAGCAGCCTCCAAGTAGGGCTGTTAATCAAGCCGAGCTTGAACACTATTTTAGGCTCGTTTATGAGTAAATAGTTAAACGAGCTAGCTCGTTTATGTGTAAATTAGGCTCGACAAGGGCTCGATTAATACCCCTACCTACAAGTAGCTATTATTTCATCTCATACTTGCATATGAGATGAAATTCAATCATCCAACCTAGAAACCTCGATTCACATAAACACCACTCCCATCTTCAAATCCTTTCACTTGCACACCTAAAAAAAATTCCAGAAAGGCCAAACTCACTGTTCACGTGAACTGTTCAAAGCATTCTGAACAGCCCAAAACTGTGCTTTTCTAACCCTAATTTTAATCCCCAGAACACTCACCTCTTTCTTCCACCTTTTCATAGCCTTACAGCCCATACTTTGACGATCTTTAAGTCACAAGAACCAAGCATTAAGCAGCTACTAAAACAACCCTTTCTTCCGCTGCCCATACATATTTTGGTACCAAAGACCTGTACTAGAGTATTAATTGCAGTAGTCCTGAATCAGTAAGATTATGCAAATGATATTTGTTGAGCACCATCCTCTGACTCACGCAATTGACAGCATAGATATAAAAAATACCCAATCAAAACACGATAATCACATGTTAAAATGCATGTACATGTAGAAATAATATATTGGCTTCCTTGTGCCCAGCTGGTTTGGGTAGGACAGCTTATTTCCTTGGGTTGCACTGCCTTAATTTCTAATAAATGTCATGTAGCAATGTTTGTGTCCCTGAGTCTGTCTGTGTTCGCATAGGTTTGTCTTAAAATAAGAAACGATCAAAGTATTCTCTCATGTATCTAACTGATCTTCCTGCCCGTCACAAAAAACAATGATGAAGGTATTAACATATTGAAAAGCACATATACATGTAACATAAAATATGCACCTATCCATATATTCTCAAACTCATTAAAAGTCTGCATTTTCTGGTTATGAATGAGTGCCATATGGGTATTGAAGGAAGTAGGAGGACATACTTCATCATGTAGATTTCTCAAGAATTGGACAAACTTTTCATGTTGAAGGCACTTCTTGCCATCTTTGCCAAAGAAGTACTCCATCAGGCCTCCATTTTCTACAGCACCACCCACTCTGAGCCCAGCTCGTAATCCATCACTATGTAGAGCCCCTTGTCTATTATGAGCTCGCATCAACGCCATCACTTTCCTGAATTCCTCTTTATCTATCTCTCTAAAAGTAGAGAAAAAGTGCAAAATTATCAGTACAAGAAATTAATTTTATTTTGTGTGTCTGTGTACATAAACTACAGAAAAAATGACAATCTGCCTAGAGAGATTTTAATTTTCTTTCTTGATATCAAGGGCAAATAGGGGAGATTTTTTTCTTCTGTTGTTAGGGTCGAGTTAATGAAGACAATGTCTAAGATCCCATAAGGGCTCGAAACCAAGCCCGTGATATCACCACTAAATGCAGGGGCACCGTTTCCATTCTCCAGAGTTGGAAGAAGATGAGCCAGTGTGCGAAGCAATTCCTTTCTCTTTTTGGTCGGTAGACCGTTGGTACAAGGTTTGTATACTGTTGGTAACGTGAAGTGCAAAATTGGGGCTACTCTCTCCTTGTTCTCTCTTTTTTTTCCCTGATTAGTTAATTGTTGAATTACTTAATTTGTTTTAGTGGATCTATTGCTTTTCTTAATTGCCTAACTGTGTCACTTATTTGTTTAACTGTGGAAGTGCTTGGAGCTGGACTGTTTAGTTGCTTAGCTGCTCATAATTATTCGTGATTGCTTCATTAACTATTTTGAAATGGCTAGATTGATCCAACAGTTGTCTTGCTTTGATGAAACCCACATCTAAGCCCTAGAAGACCTGGGCGCTTTAGTGTTCATTGTGCCCTTATATTTTCTAAAGACATTGACACCCCTTCAGTTAATATGCTCATTCAAGTAAAGCCCGTGCTATGATCTTCTGCCAATGGCAGAGATGGGGCGATGATACCATGAAAAATTCTTCATGTACCATAAGCACAAAAACATAAAGTTAGCATTCCCATAGCTATTAGTGGCATTTGGAGACAAATGCTACTAAGGGGTGTCGGTGTACTTGGGATAATTTACAACAAGCAAGACTGTAATTTTTCAAAAACCAAATATCCAGTAATTTGTCATAACGTGCCATCTTTCTATCTATTTTTTAGCTAGGGCAACAACAATGATGATGGCACAAGGGAGTATCTCTATTTCAAAATATGATGCAGCACAAGTGGGTTTAATGGTGGATTTGGACAGAAAATATTTTATTAATGGTTCTAAGCCTTACAAATGAGAATAAGTTGGATTTATCCCGACTTCAAAAGTGATGGGTTGCAGAACTTTCATGTTTTAGTTCTGGTTTCCAGTGTTAAATTGACGGGAAAAAGGCTTAGAGGAAAGGCCAGAATTGGCTAGAGCTTGACAGGTGGAGTTTAGAGCAGAAGAAGCATAGAAGTAAGAGAATATATAGAGTTCCCTAAGATCTAGCATATTAATATTAGAAGTAGTTTAGTCGTTTGCTTATTTTATGTTGTCCTACTATATAAGGGCTCATATTATGTATCCTAGATAATGTGCGCTACATAAATTAATTGAGTTGAAATAATAATCTTTCGTTCACTGTTGTATTTCTCTCTTCTTTTCCAATTATGAAATCAAGATTATCATGGTATCAAAGCATGTTTCGATCATATGGAGGCTTAGGAACATAGTAGTGTTCATTGGGGGAAAAATCTGGGTTCAACTAGGATTGACGTCATCAGTGCCAATGATGACATCATCAACCAGCGACCACTGCAGCCACCACTCTGATCAATTCTCTATGGGCTTCTTCTTGGTATGGTTTGCTTTTGATTTCGTGATCGTTTGATAGGGTTTTTTATTTTCAAATGTTCTTTGAAAAAATTGGGTCAAAATTTTTTATCTAGGTTTTTTCACCACTGTTCTTCATATTCTTTGGTGCAAAAAAGGTTCGATTAGGTGTCTTGTGTACTCAGTTGAAGTATTCTAATCAGTTAGGATGATTTTCTGAAAGCATCCCAATTGCATTTGTCACTCGGATGAGGAGATGCTGGCATCGGTATTGTGTGTTTGTGGCTAAGACGTTAGCCAACTTGTTGGCTCATCCTTGCTCCTATTCGTGACCTTCTCCTACCTTGCTGCTACTCACGAATCTCTCTCTGGATTCCTCCTAGCAGCGAACTCTCTGGTTTGTCCACTGTTGCATCTTTTCTTCTTCATGTTGGTAGTATTGTCAGCCTATTATTTACTGGGCTGCTGGATTTTATTGTTGGACTTCTGATTTTTCTTTCCTTGTTGGGTTATTGTTGTTGGGCTTTGGTTGTATTATTGGGCTGTTGATTTTCTTGCTTGACTTTTGGTTTTTCCTAGGTGATTCTCTTTTTTCTTGACAAAATAAAAAGCAAACTATTGTTTCGTTCATCAATTGAAGCTGAGTACCCTGCAATAGCATCAACCACAACTGAGATAATTTGGTTACGATGGTTGCTTGCTAATCTTGACATCTCTTTATCTGCTTCTACCCCTATGTATTGTGACAACACCAATGCTATTCAAATTGCTCATTACTTAGTTTTTCATGAACGTGCAAACCGTATTGAGATTGACTATCACTTTGTGTGTCATCGTCTTCAGCTAGGCACCATCTCTTCTCTTTCTTCCTTCCACCATTTCTTTACGAAATCTCAAAATGTAGTGTGTTTTCGTTTTCTTCTTGGCAACTCTTCATGTTCTGAACTATCATATCATGAGTTTGAGGGGGAATGTTAAGAGTATTATGGCATATTAGTATAATGTGTAGTTTAGTCGTTTACTTATTTGATGTTGCTCTACTATCTAAGGTCTTGTATTGTGTATCTTAGGTAATGTGTGTTACACAAACTAATTAAGCTGAAATAATATTCTCTCCTTCTCTCTTGTATTTCTCTATTCTTTTTCAATTATGCAATCAAGACTTTTAAGACAGTCATAGCCAAAGTAAGGCACACGATTGTCATTAGAAAAAGATCCATCATTCACTCATAGAAGAGTCAAGTCTTCTGTTCAAGTTGGAATCCAAAAGGACCAAAACTACTTGGTCACCAAGTTTACTTTGCCACCAAGTTTGGCTTAGTCTCAAAGTCTTTTTACTATGTATACATGTGATGCAATAGCTTTATTTAAGAAAATATAGAATGGTTTTGCCTGAAACATTTTACATTTCTTCTTTGGCTGTGAATGCCCAATAGATTCAAGCTTTCCTTAGGGGGTTGATCCTAGGGAAGTCTAGATGGGCTTCTTAGATTCTTCTTCTCTTAGCACTAGCCTTCTATAAATTCCACCATATCAAGCTCTAATTGACTCCCAACCTTTTCCCCACCTAGCCCTTCAAGTCAACATCCAAACAACTAATTCTTTTAGCATTCAGCACTCTAAAACATTAAAAACTTGTAACACATTGCTTTTTAAAACAAGCTATATCCAACCCATTCTCATCCCCATGACCTATCACAAACCTCCCACCTCTTAGAAACAGTAACCCACTAAGAAAAAAAATCAAGCAGTCTAGAAATAACACTCTTAAGATAAGGATAAAACGACTCGAGGAGTAGTTACTAGGATTAACCCCAAAGTTATGGTTGCGTTGCTCAGGTAGGTAAGTTGCATCCCTTGGGCATTCACTAAAAAAGAGAGACAACTACAAAACATTATAAAGCTATCACATCACATAGACCAATACCACTAAGAGAAGTTAGTCTTGGATTACAAGCTGGACTTGGGCCTTCTTTAAACCTTTGACTCATCAAACTTAACACAAACATAAACTGAAAAGCTTCACATGGCAGCCCACTTCAAAGAGAAAATGACTGAAACACCTTTGGCTCCTCAAACTTACTATTCATGTTTATAACAATAGACCCTTAGCAGCCAAAAAAAGCAAAAACTAAATTTAGTCTTAAAGATAACTAGAGACAGCCTTAAGCGTGCTCCAAGCAAAAGAGAGGGCAACACTTTCAAAGCTATTTTTTTTTTCCTTTTGGGCAGGGGGAGACCAAAAGGCATGAGTATTCAAAAGTGATAGTAGGCTATAGAGATGAGTATGTGAAGTGAACAACTTAGTTTTGAAAGTGAACAGTTTGCAGGATTTAAATTGTACGTTGTTAGAGATTTTGGACAGAGTGTATTCTAGGATTTTTTTTGAAATTAAATTGTAATGTTGAAGGAAAGAGAAATAGTTAATCAAGGAATCCTACCTAAAACTCCTTAGAAAGCACCCCAAGATATGGTGGAAAGAAGTGTAGGCAGCACCTGAAATTCTCTTGGAAAACCCTCCTAAGATAAGCTTCAACTCTTATTTGTTCCCAAGTGAAAATGACATACAAGACACAACAAACAAAATATCATCATTCACTTCATCTAAACAAAGTTATCACCACACATGATTGCAACAGAATACACATTGAAGGTTAAGAGAAGTCGGTGGCCAAATAACTTGGTAACCAAGTTTTCCATTGGGGCCAAAAAAAATTTATAACTTGACTAAAATTTCATAAACAAACCCCAACCAAAAGTCTAAAAAGATAGCTTATTTCTACAGCCCATAGACAAGATGATCAAAGCACCCCGGACTTCTAGCTTAATAAAAAAACCTAATGAATTCATCCCAAAAGCGTACACATGTTTGAATGAGGTAAACTTCTTATTCATTCTCCATACAGTAATTTGATTTAACTTCCATTTAATTCCAAAAAAATCCAAAAAATCTTGAAGTCAAAGTTTAATTGAAGGGAAAAGAAAAAGGGTGAGAGTTTTAAAAAATTTCGTCTGGGATAAATTATGAAGGTGATAATAGTAAGATGTGTGAAGAGGGAGCAATTGTGTGTTGAGAAGATTGTTAATTGAAATGTTAGAGGGTTTGGGTCATGGAGAAAGAGATGCACTATTAAGAAGGCGTTTTTGGGGAGAATTGGGCCAAATGTGGTAATTTTCCAAGAAACAAAATTGGAAGTCATTGATAAGATTGTGATTTGCAATGTATGGGGGGCTAAGTTTAGGAATTGGGTGTTTCCACCATCAGTTAGAAATTCAAGTGTGATTATTATTTGGGATAAGAGGTCTGTTGAGGTGGAAGAGTCTCTTGGGGGGGGGGGGGGGATTTTACTGTTTCGATTAGAATTAAGCATAGAGAGGGTTTTGATTGGTGGCTCACTGGGATTTATGGCCTAATAAAACCTAGCTATAGACAATCTTTATGGGAGGAATTAGATGGATTGTATGGGGTTTGTAGTCCTAGATGGTGCATTGGAGGTGATTTTAATGTAATTAGATATCCGAGGGAGAAGTTGAATGGAAGAAGAATAAAAAAAGTATAAGGGACTTTGATGCTTTTATCAAGAAATGGAAATTAAGGATCCTCCATGGGCTAATGGTGTGTTCACATGGTCAAATGTTAGGAGTACTGCAGTATGTAAAAAGTTGTATAAAAAGTTGGATAGGTTTTTGCTCTTTGTTGGGTGAGAAGATTATTATCAAGAGGTTAGACAAGAGGCTTTGTCTAGAGTGGTTTTAGATCATTGTCCCATTGTTTTGGTGGATTCTAAATTTAGATGGGGACCATGTCCATTTAGGATTGAAAACATGTGGGTGGTACATAGGGATTTTAGAGAGAGAATTAGAGAATGGTAGGGTGAAGATGAGATTCAAGAATGGCAAGTATTTAAATTTATGAAGAAGCTTGAGGTGATAAAACAAAGATTAAAAGTGTGGAATAAAGCGGGGTTTAGGGATATTCGAGAAGCAAAGAAAATTATTTTGGATATAATTGATAAGGTGGATAAAATTGAAGAAGAAGAAGGGGGTGTTGATGAAGGGTTGAAAAAAGAAAGAAGATAACTTAAGAATACATTTGAAGAGGTGGTGTTTAAAGAAGAAATTAGTTTTAAGCAAAAACCATGGATCAAATGGGTGAAAGAAGGTGATAACAATACGAAAAAAAATTCAGAGAGTGGCAAATGGAAATAGGGTGAGGAAGTTTATTGATAAGTTGAAACTTGATGATGGGTCGATAATTGAGGATGTGAGTGTTATTGAGAGTGAGATTATTAGTTTTGTTGCTAAATTATATTCAAATCATGGTGGATCTAGACCTACTTTGAGGGGTCTTGAGTGATGTCCCATTAATGAAGGGATTGTAGGGTGGGGTGGTAGGAAAGGCCTTTTGAGGTGGAGGAAAGGTGGAGGAAATAAGGAGAGCAATGTGTAGTAGGGAGAAGGCATCCGGTCTTGATGGATTCACTATAACAGATTATGAGGGGTTAACAGATTGTGGATGTAGCGCTTGTAGCTAATATGGTGGTTGAAGAATACATGATTAAAAGAATGAGGAATTTGTGTTTAAATTTGATTTTGAGAAAGCTTATGATTATGTGGATTGGAGTTTTTTAGATTTTATAATGAAAGAAAAAGACTTTGAAGAGAGGTGGCCGAAGTGGATTAGGGGTTGTTTAGAGTCGGCAAACTTTTCAGTGATTATGAATGGGAAACCTAGGGAAAAATTTGAAGGCATACTGGGGAATCAAAGAAGGGAATCCTCTATCACCGTTCTTGTTTTGGTTGAGGATAGAATGAGTAGGTTGATGGAAAGGGCAAAAGGTAGTAGTTTGGTTGAAGGATTTGTGATTAGAGGGGAAAGAGCTGTGGTGCAATTTGCTGATGATACTATATTTTTTTCTTTAAGAGATGAGCAAAAATTAATGAACTTAAAGTTGATGGCTGATATGTTTGGCGCAATCTCTAGGCTTAAGGTTAATATGGAAAAGAGCATTTTTGCGGAAATTAATTCCAATGATGAGAAGGTAAACAAGGTGGCTAGAGAAATGGGATGTTCGATGGGTGGGTGGCCACTAAAATATTTACGACTTCCTCTAGGTGGTAATCTGATGTCAAAAACCTTTTGGAACCTTATTGTTGACAAAGTTGGGAGGAGACTTGATGGGTGGAAGAAATCTTTTATCTCTAGGGGGAGGATTAATATTGATTCAGTCGGTGTTGTCTAATATCCCTATTTATTTCCTGACACTTTTAAATTGTCGAGTAGAGTGGCTAGGAAGATTGAAGATTTACCGAGGAATTTTTTACGGGAGAGGAAGGTAAGAAAGACCATTTGATTCAATGGGATGTGGTCACTAGGCCAAAAGAAAAGGGAGGGCTTGCTATTAGGAATTTGGTGAAAAAAAATGTAGCTCTAGTTGGAAAATGGTTATGAGATTCCCTTTAAAACAAAATTCATTGTGGCATACAGTTATTATGAGCAAGTATGGGTTACCGGCTAACGAGTGGGATATTAATGGGGTTGAAAGAAGCACTTTTTGGAGTCCATGGAGATTCATTTCTCAAGGGTCAGCTTGTTTTGGTCAGAGAATAAAGTTCATTGTAGGAGACGAAACTCGAGTACATTTTTGGGAGGATATATGGGTTAGAGAATCTTCTTTCTCGAGTCTCTTTCCACCTCTGTATTCTGTCTCTGAATATCATGATTTCTTGGTTGAATCGATGGTAAGATCATATTCGAGTCCAATATCTTGGGATTTTGAATTTCGTAGGAATTTCAATGATAGGGAATGTTTAGAGTTATTGATTCTTTTTTCTATCCTTGATAACATTACTTTATCTTAAGATTCCGTGGATAGAAGATATTGGATTGGTCATCCATTTGAGTTATTTTCTTGTATGTCTTTTTTTGAGTTTCTTATCGATGATTTTTCACTTTCTTTTTCTATCCTTCATTGAGAATTTGGAGGAGGACAGTGCCTTTAAAAGTGCAAGTTTGTGCATGGAGTATTTCTCATGGTAAAATTAATACTAATTAGGCCCTTCAAAAGAGGAGACCTAATTATTGTCTCTAACCGCACTAGCGTGTTATGTGTAAAGGTGATAATGAAAGTGTCGATCACTTATTTTTGCATTGTCCTTTGACACAAACATTATGAAATAATTTTTTTAATCTTGTGGGGTTAGTATGGGTTGCTCCAAGGAAGATGGATTCTATGCTTTGTTGGGTTGTCGTAGAGTGTGGGGGAGCACAAAATGGAAGATCATTTGGCAATTGCCATTGGGTATTTTGAAAGGAACGAAATATGAGGATTTTTTAAGTGAAATGTGAAGAGTTTGAAGGTCTTTGGGAAAGACTTTATTTTTTGGCCTTTTTTGGGCCTCATTGTCGAAGGAGTTTCAAGAGATTCCTCTTTTTTGTAGTACAAGTTGGAAAACATCATGTAGATTGTAGGGTATGATTGTTCATTTTTTTGTTTTCTTTGATAAGTCTAGTGTTGGGCATCTTGTCCACTTGATATGGCTCTCCGAATTGTTTCCTTAATTTATCAATAAAAATGTTGATTATTATCGAAAAAATTAATCATCTCTTTTAGAATGTGCAACTGAAAAGTGGAGCAAAAATGTGTATTGCAGAGCGTGAGGGAAACAAAAAATAATAATAATAAAGAAGGGCAAATAGAGATTTTGGGTGCATTTGGTAACGTTTCCGTTTTTATGTTTTTTTTTTAAAAAAAAAAACCAAAATCAGTTTTTGTTTTTTACTATGATAAAAAGTTGAAACAGAAAATGTGTTTGGTTACAATTTTGATTTTAAAAAATCTAAAAACTAAAACAAAAAACAAATTTAGTAACCACTTTAATTTCTATCATATATTTTAGTTTTATATTAATTCCTTGTTATACACATCAAAATTTCTGATACCAATACATTCATCAACCTATGAAATAAAGCACAAAACAAAATAATAGAAAATGCTTAAAGTCATTAAACATTCTAATACATCACATTGTTAAAGCCATTAAACATTTTGAGAATACGCACACAGAATTTTGCACACACAAATGCACACACAGACACATATATGCACATACACACAAACACAGAGATGCAGAAACACACACAGGCACACAGACACACAGATGCATATATGCACAGAATTTTCTTGCTACCACACACACAGATGTAGAAACACATAATTTTCTTGCTACCACACATGTAGAAACACACATAATTTTGAACACAAACACAAACATTTGCACACACACACACACAAATGCAGACACACACAACACACACACTTACCCAGCCACACAAACGCACACACAACCCACAACACCAATATCTGAAATGGTGATGAAGAAAAATTCCTAAATCCTAAACCCTAGATCTGTAAATTGAAAAAAAAATTCCTACATATGAAATTAAAATACATAGATACATATAGATCTATACATAAATAGGTGAAACCTATGGATATACATATAGATCTATACATATATTAATGTACAAATCTTAAAAAATGAAAAAAATAATTACTTTTTCGAAGTCATAGATCACTGTCAGAGAAGTTAATAGCGTCAGAGAGGAGACCAAACGTCTTTGCTTCGACGGCGCCAGCGACAAGAGAGTAGCTCAGACCTTCACCCACACAAACCTCAGTTCAGACAAGATAGGAGTTCAGACACACAGGCGAGAGGAAGAGAAGGTGGAAAATAGGTTTATATACTTTATTCAAATATCTTCTTAAATTGCTTCTAATGGGAGTCGATGGCAAGACCTCATTTAACCATTTTCCTCCTAAGCGCGTCTTTCCGTTTTCCCCTATTTTTGAAAGCCCCTATCTTCATGTTTTTAAAAATGGGAGTTGTTTACAAAATAGACCAGCCAAAAAAAAAAACAAAACAAATACACTCCAAACATGTTTTTGTTTCTTTTTTTTGACAAAAATTGAAAAAAAAAAAACAGAAACAATTTATTACCAAACGCAACCTTCATTAAGGGTTAATCGCAATGTCATGTAATATATATTTAGTTGAGTAATCTATTAAAAAAAATAAAAGCTATTGAACATCTCAATTTGCAAAGGTTGCATCAGACACTTACTCATTACAGTCAAGGTCAAACATTTTAAATGCCACTGAAAAGCTTGATTCCGGGATGCTGAGTAGGGTAACAAAAAATATATACCTGTTACAAGAAAAAAAATAAGACTTCTCAATCTTCTAAGCAAGTTAAATTTGTAAGGCACAAGTAGAACAAGCGGTAGAGAAAACTCTGATGTGATTAAGTCCTAAAGAAGGAAGAGAGACAGGTGAGGAGCTACCAAACAAAAGGATAAAACAAATCCACCAATATATCACAATCCATAACTCACTCTTTAAATGATATGAGACCATCATTGTTCATATCAAAAAGCATAAAAAATTCTGAAGGAGCACAGCGCAATTCGCCAGGTCTCCTTTCCCCTCTAAGATATCCATCCCTTACAAAATTTGATTCAGATGGAGGGAAAACAGGAACCACTGCACGCATCAAATCTTCTGGCGTCATAAAAACTTCTCTGCCAGTAGTTCGGAAAGATGCAAAGTACTCAAAAACCTTCAAAGAAAACATGGTATCAGAAAAGGGTTGGCTTCTCAACCAAATATAGAAACATTGTGTCGTACAAGGGATGACTTCCCAACCAAATGTACACAAGACACAAAAGGGTCCGCATCGAGGTCTACAGCATCCACATGCAAGGTACTGGGGACATAAAAAGTACATGAACCAAGGCATGAGACATTTTGAGTAAAGTGGATATTTAATGTTACCTAGAAGACTTTCGATTTCAACTAGTTTTCCTACCTTGAAATGATTTCATAATCATCCTCCAAATATATTTCATTTGCAAATAACCTTCCTAGATGTTTCCTTGGCAAATAATTAGAGAGCAATATTCAAAACATATTAATCTAAGATACATTACTGATGATTATCAACCTCCAAACTTATCCTTTTTCACAACCAAAAAAAAAGAGTAATACTTGAAAATAAAAGATAACTATGACTTCGATGTAAGAATGTTTGGTGCATCATAGAATTCGCTTTAATAAAAAATTTACACACAACATGCAATAACATATCCAATTTGATAATGTTTCCAAGGGAAATTCTGCCCAAAATGCAATGAAGTATTCCTTTCTTTTGATGGTATGGGTATATCTCAGCTGAATAGAAGGTCAACAGACCAGCATCGCTTCATGATATAAAATATTGTGCAATTAAAACACCACGCTCAAAAACTATGTGTGACAAAAATGATAAGGTTAAAATGGATGTATGGTAAAATCAGAAGAGACAGAATTAAGAACAAGGATATTCTTGAACAATAGAGGTAATACCAATAAGAAGATAATTAAAGAAATGAGTGTCTATGACGAACTGGATATGTTTATAGAACACTTCTTGTTGCATCAGTGAGGAAGAATGAGATGATACCAACATAAAGGATGAATGTAAACCAAACTTAACGTTGAGTGAGATAGTAAAAAAGCATACGATAGTTAATTGTTTAACAAAAAATGTAGCCCTTGATAAAGCACAAAGTCCGAACATGATTCATGTAAACCGCAATAAGTAGTTTGCTTAAGACTATGTTGAGCGGAGTTAAGTAATTAATCTATAAAGTGATCGAAATAAAATATCATATATGCTTCACGATTCTATGAGTACCTTTTCAGGTGGACTACGCATCCTTAATCGTTTCTCATAATTGAAGAAGATTTTTCTCCTATATGTATCTACAATGACAGAAAGGACCATTAATACAATGCTGCTAATAGAATTCAAATAAATAATTTTGCATCTACGTTCTGCCAAAATAATAAAGCCACAATAATAAGTTGCTAATTAGTTCAACTGATACAAACAGACAAGAATATTGATAATAATGCCAACTCAAAAACTCAAAATGGGGAAGTATTCACTAAATACAGCCGTATAGAAAATGTTGCTACTAGTGGGAAATTTAAAAATTCACTATACTATTTAAAGACATACAGCTTCTATGCAATTGAATAAATTAAGATGTCTTTAGATGAGATTAGAAAGGTCAAATCAACTGGAAGTGCAAGAGTCTATAAAAGTTTTAATACTAAAGAAGCTATCTTCTTTAACAAGCAACAAAGTACATGGGGGTGAGAAGTCCACCAAGAAAGAATAAGAGCAAAAACGAAAGCAAATGCAAAGGCGGCTATCTTTTTGATGCAATTTTGGCAGATGTGGATGATCACCAGCAATCTTTTAGGAGGCGTTGCTTTTAATTGCTCTAAGTTGGATTTGAATAAGAATTTTGTAAGGGCTCAACTTTCTAACAATTCTTTCACTGGTTGTCATTTTCCTCCAATATGGGTGTAATTCTCACTTCAGGGTGTTGCCCCTATATTGTAAATCTTTTATTGTCAGAGTTTTGTTACCATAATCATCTATATTTTACACCTCGCAATTGTTTAGGTATCAATAAAGTCTTCAGCTTTCTGTGAAAAGTAAGATCACATCTCAACTGAATTTGGCTTTCCCAAATAGTATTATACTCCTTCATCACTTACCCAGATCAACCTAAGTAATCTACATAACCTATGGAGCTCATAAATAGAGTACAATGCTTGAACCCCTTCAACCCTAGAACTAGGCCTCACCCCCACAAAGACTTTTTTCACCATGTATGACCAAGTGTAGAAGAGCATGCTTAAAAAGATGCAAAGAATAGAGAGAAAAAAAAGATAAAGCAAGAAAACTAGTTTAAGGGAGCCCACATGCAACCTTATCCAATAAAGCTTTGATTTACTTTCAGTCCTATCTTATGTTGGTTTTAGGCTAGTGATTTGCTAGTTCATATTTAGTATATTTTCCATATGTTATATAAGTCAAACAGTAATTTAGCTTCCCCAACTGAACATGAGCTAGGGTAGTCGTTCACAGGTCATATTGTTGACCATTGAGTAATCAAGTCTTTATATGAGTTCTTCAGTAGTTCTAGACCGATATTAAGTGCCAAAAGATTCCTATTTGAATCCTAATCCTTCTAGAAGTGACAGAACTATAACAATCTATAAAAGCAATGTAAACTTTGACTTAGATGAAATTGATTAAGGTAAATAAAAAAAAAGTGATACGTTATGCAACCCAACCCTACATTTCTCAGTGCGATCTTCGAAAGAGTCATATCTTATTCTCTTTTCTTTGGATGTCTTTTACTATTCTTTTAAATAATGATTCTTTTTCTCTTCTTTGCTCTTCATTGCTTCCCAGCTAGTAATCATTTATGGTATCCTCAAAACCTAATCCTAACACACTCTAAACAATCCTTATACTCTTACTTTAGCCTACAAATTTAAACATAGTTTATCTCCCAATCCAAAAAATTAAGTAACAATGATTCCCTCCAACACAATCACTATCTGCCCCATCCTAATTAC
>CM042186.1:36340150-36359438 GCA_023539305.1 Ilex asprella | reverse complement strand
GTAGTGCTGGGGTGCCAAGAGCTGAAGCAATCTTCATAGCATTTTCTGCTCAGACCATGTCAGGTGGGATGCCATGAGCTTGGATCCAAAATGTGGCTGTGGTGAAGTTTATTTCTGATATGGAGGATGTTGGGATCCATTGTTTGAGGACTAGCAGTTGTCCCTTAATGGACCAAGGGCTCTGGTTCAGGATTCTGTGTTTGAGGTCTTCATTTTTAAAGAGGAAAATAAATGTCTCTTCTTCACCGTCTTTGATTTCCAAGTCTTTTTCTGCATTCCATGCTTTGCTGATTATGGTTTTGATGGCATTTTTGTTTATCTTCTTCTCTGTATAGTGTTCCTACTAGACAAACTTTTGTTATTTGTTTGACAGTCACCGTATCAGGTTGTAGTGATATCCTTGGAGACTGGTTTGATTCTTAGGTATTGTTCTTCAGGAGGTTCTTGAGGCTCATGGTTGTGTTGAGAGTTTTACGGAAAGATGAGTGATCAAACGGGAAAGCCAAAAAATTCGAATTAGGTTGGCTCACTACTGTCAAGGGAAAGAGGAGAACACTGTAGTGATTGAAAGAAAGTAGGGTAATGGGTTTAAGGGAATATTTGTATTGTAGTGATTGAAGACAGGGAGGGTTGTGGGTTTGAGTTCAGGTGGGGTTTGCAGAAAAAAAACGACTAAGATTAAGGAAAGGAGATTGAAAGGTTGAGAGGGTGGGTATGAGTGGGGTAGACAGAGTATCATGGCTATAGTTGCAAGAAGGGGCTAGAGCAAATTAGGAATTAAAGAAAAGCAGATAGTAGAGAGAAGGAGATGAGAACAATACTACAGAAGTAAAAAAGAGAAGTGTCTACCAGAGTTCCATCAAAGGATGGGCACCTTCGGGTTAAGAACCGCTATAGTTGGGGAAGGGAAAAGCTCTACCAGGAGGAGCGAACTTTCATCACTTCTAGAACTTTGATATCTAGTACTTCACTTGCAAGATTGGCAGCTAATTCGCATCACAAAATGCTAAGTTTATTCCGCCACTCATCAATTTTTTTCCATGAAGCCACTCAGCAAATCAGTGAATTATTATTAGGTTTTTCGCCCACAATCAAGTTTCATTTCATACCTCCAATCTCAATTCCTCCAATATTATAAATATCCTACTTCTGATATTTTAGTTTATTTGAAGACGGAAAACAATACTATGATGGATTGAGGAAGGAACAAATTTGAAAAATAAAGCTCGAATTTTAAAAAGAAACCCAACAAATTTAATTGTTGGAGCAAATTGGGTTGTGTGGCTTTGTGTTTTGAAGATATAAACAAACATTTTACTTTTTTTAACGAATTAAGAAAACGTAAAAGTCTCTTAATGGGTGTGTTTAAATTCAGGTGGACCTGATTAGCAATGAGTTTGTGTGAAACTATATGAGAATAGTAATTCTAATGTGAAGAAACTCACGAGTTGAAAATACATATTTTAGGGATTAGAACACCACCACCTATTCAAGTTTGAGTCCAAAGAGGATCGTAATCAAAAAAGATTATCTGCTTGAATAACGATAATCGGAGTGAAATGCCTTAACGAGGAAACTTTAGCAATTTTAAGGGTTACTACTTACACCATGACCTAACCAACATACCAAAACATTCTTCTGTAACAAGAAGAGTTTGATTCACACCTTAGATGGACTTTGTTACAAAACATTGTCTTGGAGTATCAGATTTGAAATCAAGCCCATTCAGTCGACGACCGATTGAAAATGGGTGAACAACATATGTTTATTGGGCCGGACCCTTAACAAATTTTAGGCTTGATGATGCAACAAGAAATGCTTTGGCATAGTTGGATGGCAATGACCATCACAAGGGAGGAAGAGGCCAATAGAAAGCTATTAACCAACCAAGAAAACTATTAGCCCAATAGAAAATTTTGGAACCTATCCAAGGTTTGAATTGAGAAATACTCTTAACATTTTTTTTAAGGAAATATAGAAGTCGGTATAAAAATTTAAACTTATTTGATATTAAATACATTAAGGAAACTTATTTGATCCTTGATACATTTTTGTGGAAAAAGACCAAAAGGTCATTCAACACAATCTTCTACTTTTAAAGTGGGTTTTGAATTTTAAAATCAACATCTGTTGTTCCACTATAACTAAAAATTCAAGATTTATCTCCCATTGAAAAAGAACAAACCCCAAATCGTTCGAAACCAACAAAATCATGGGTTTTGGAGGAGAAAATTGAAGCAAAATCGCCAACGATCTGGATTAACTATAGACTCAATCACTAATAAACACTAACAATTTTGAATTGTGTTATTATAGTCGTTACCAGATTATTATTGTCTTCATCCTCATCCCTACTGTCTTCATTGTTTATTGGGTTTCATCCCTGACGATTGACGATTAGAATGTCTTTTTTAAAAAAATATGCTTGATAAAACTCCAAATAATAACTTAAAACTTTAAAGTCCTAATTTGTATCAATATCACAAAATCTTCGTCCACGATGAAATAATTTGTAACTTAAAAGCCTTAATTTGTAATAGTTGACGGTGAAACTGTTTGGTATATGTCGTTCTTGTAGCTCTTTGATATAACTAGATGGTGCAACTATCAAGTGTAATAGTTTGGCTTAATATTATTTTATATATACAGGTCGTTGATTTATCTGTTTGGTGTCTTTGTATACTGTACATCTTTGGAATATTTTTTAGTTCACCTATTTTGGTATATATAATTGGTGTAGCATGTGATGATACAAAATGGTGTAATTCTTTGGTTTATATAAACAACTGAATAATGCATTCGCTATGGTGTCATCATTTTGTATCCCTATTTGGTATAACTATTTGGTCTATCAGAATGCTTGTTTAACTCTATGGTGTATCATAGCGCAAGTGTAATTGTTTGGTGTAACGTTGATATCCGATATATCAAATTTTTACATATTGGAAAAGAAAAAAAAAATTATCAATCAGTTATTATCTCTTTTGAAATGTCAATACAATGATGTTTAAGAATGTCGATTTTGGATTGTGAGATAGAGAGAGTAATTGTGCCTTGAATATGCAATGGAGAGAGAAAATCAGGGGAGAGATAGTGAGAGAGAAAAAAAGGGGGAGAGTGGGAGAGTAATGGATAGGGAGAGAGAGAGAAAAAAAATAGGGAGAGAGAAAGTAAAAGTGAGACAAAATAGGGAGGGAGAGAAAGAAAGAGTGAGAGAATAAGAATGGTTGAACTAGTAATCCATTCACACAGCTGTTTTGCCGAGTTGATATCCATGCCAATTTTTAAAACTACTGCTTTGTAATCCAATAGATTCTCTTTAGTTCCACAGTCAATCTCATATCTATTTATTTGATGAGGGTCAAATTCCGCACTCTTCTAATTGCATAAAAATGTACAATTCCTTTATTTTTTTTCAAAATGTTAGATCAAGACGTGACAAGTGATCCCCACATGCATGGCCAACAAGCAACATGTTCTGTATTCTTACACGTAATACCCACCTTCCAATCGCCGAAAGATAGAGCACACAACCCATCAACAACATGTATATGGCATAAACAAAGGACAAAGGATGTAACTCAAGGGTTCTGTTTTTTTGTTTTCTTTTGTGTTTTGTATGGTATATAAGTCTATTGTTCACATTATATCATAGGAGACCAAGTGTTTTGTATAATGTAGACTCCTCCCTTTCAACAACCACTAACTTTTAAATTCCTACAAGCACAAATAATGTAATTAACCCATCTGTCTCTCTTTATATTCTACACATCGAAAGATAATATAATATTATTAATAAAAAATCTTATCAATTTTAAGGGTTTTTTTTTAAGAATTAATATCTTTATTAACCAATTTGCAACCATATTAGCTTCACTATCATCATAAAGTAGTTACGAGTGTTTGTCATCTCTTCAACTTGAAATAACCTCCTATCGTAAATTTTAGGAAGAATCGCACTCAAATTTCTTGAAATTTGTCATTTAATGACGGAGATCTCATGACATTTGAAATATTACACACATGCTATTTGAGGTTTATACGTGTGTAACACTTAAATCTCTATCGTCAATGTCTGTTGAGATATTTATTAGTAAATTACATACAAACCTCTTGAAATTTATAAGCGTATAATATTTAGATTAAATTTTACAACCAAAATTTATATTTTATTATGACATTTATTGAAATAAAATTAAAATTAAAACTCTAATATTTTCTTAAAAAATCATAATTAGTATACAATTATACTATCTATTGGAATTTAATTTGGTCATTTAAACAATATTGTGTACATTATAGTTTGACTTCTTGTTTATTTTTTAGTTTTATTCCAATAGATAGTATAATTATAAACTAATTATGATTTTTTAAAAAAAATAAATTTTAATTTTAATTTTATTTCAATAAATGACGTAATAGAACATAAATTTTGGTTGTAAATTCATGTTCTGTTATGAATGACTTAAACTATTTATTTGATTTTTTTTAGTTTTATTTCAATAGATAATATAATTTGTATATTAATTACGATTTTTGAAGAAAAAATTAGATTTTTATTTTTGGTTTTATTTCAATAAATAATACAATAGAACACAATTTTTTATTGTAAAATTTAAAATATTTGATATTCTATATTTAATTGGAGTATTTTTTTTTTCGAAATATAATATTTTAAACTTGAAGAGCCTAAGTATTATACACACCTACAAATTTCAAGGGGTCTGAATGTAATTTATTAATAGATATATATTAACTGATATTGACGACAGGGTCTAAGTGTTATACGCGTACAAACTTTAAAAGGTTTGTATGTAATATTACAAATATTAGAGGATCTGAGTGATTAAGTGACAAGCCTCTGAGGATCTAGGTGTAATTATCCTAAATTTTATTATTGTCTCTATATATATACATTTCAACATATAATTAATTTTTTATTCATTTTTTAAAATTTTGAACGGATAGATTTTGGTGAGTTAAAAAAAATGTTAATCGATTAGGGCTGTCAAAATTCGACACGACACGATTAACTGACACGAATCGACACTAATTAAACGGGTTTGGGTGAGACATTAACGGGTTTGGGTGAAGCATTAACGGGTTTAGGTGATAAACGGGTTAACACGCCAAATACATTTAATAAACGGGTTGTGTTTGGGTAAGACCTGTCAAACCGTTTATCACATGTTTACCCGTTTAAATAAAATTAATATAATAACAAATTAATAATTATTTTAAAAAAATTAACAAGAAAAAAGAAGTATAGAAATCAATACAAAAAAAAAAGTAAAGTAATAGTTGAAAGACAAAGAAGGAAAGATGGGGAGCACTTCAACGGCAAAAACAAACTAATGCCTTTTGTTTTTATCCCACATTGAAAAATGAGAAATGTGGGGGGAAGGTTGAGTTGCCTATAAAAAGGCAATGACTTTTTACTTTTTTCCTTTTAAGTCTTCAAGTATGATTTTTATGAAATTTGACTAAAAATTCTTCTTTTTTGAGTTAAGTACACTTGAAAGTAAAAAAAAAGTTGAGTATTAAAATTTATTGATATAATTATTTTAAAATTAAATGGGTTAAACGAGTCATGTCGTGTTACCTGTTTATTAAACCGGTTGTGTTCGTGTTGAGATTTTTCATCCGTTTATTAAACGTGTCGTGTACGAGTTTAAATATTTTTCACTTGTAACCCGTTTAACCCGACACGTTTGGCACCCCTATAATCGATCCACTTTTTTATCTTTCATTTTTTTTTATCAAACATCATATTTTACCTATCCTTTCAATTTTTCGTCATTCTAATTAGCAAAACATAAATAAATTATGTGAGCTATATACTTTGCACTCCAAGAATTCGTGCAGATGCCTACACACCGCCACCCCTTGCACACAATTCAGAAATTCCTTTAAGCTCCAAGTCCAAACTAGTATTATACCCTCGTATCGTTCCACAATGGACAACCCAGCCAATAACCTAGTCTCATAAAAAAAAAATCTCTTTGTTTCATCTGGAGAAGAACAATCTCCTACCTCCGGTTCGCATGATAAGAAAACGTGCATTTTCTTAGACCTTGCAAACCAAAGATGTTGATCCAATTGTAAAAATTGGGATTTTGGCCTCCCAATATTAAATTTTCATTAATCTTAGTTAAATTCAATGGTTCACCTGTTGAAGTTGTTAGTGTTGATTGAGTCTTTAGAATTTGTTTGTTAGTTACTTAGTGGTTTTGAATAATTCTTATTCTTTAGGGATAAGTTATTTGTTTTGATTTATTCATAGTCACTTTTTTTTTCTTTTTTTTTTCAAGGAATCCCAAATGCCTTTGGTTGTATCTTTGTTCAAGATGGTCTCTAGAATCGATCGATCTATGACCTGGAAGAGATAATTCTTTGCCTTCATATCTTTCAACCTTGCATCATCCATCACCTTCTTCTGTGCTTCAGTGGGTTGAACACTTTTTGCTACTGCAGAAATCTCATCTTCCACCAAACTCCAATATTCTTTCGAGCGCAAGAAATTCTCCATGAGCATGCACCAGTGATCCTAATTCCCATCAAATTTTTGAATTGCTAGTTGCACAAATCCACTCTCAGTTGCCATATTCACGTCACTACACACCTTAGAAGACTGCTGCTTCTCAATTTCAATTAGGCCCCTGTGATGGGGCTCTGATACTAGATGTTAAGAACTCTTTCTATTTGTTTAGTAAACACAAGGAAACTTGGAGAATGTTATCTTATTGAATTACCCAACTTGACTGGCTATATATAGCCTTACAATAACAAAATAGAGAAAAATTTGCAACCCACGCTTTACAAGCCTAATAACGAGTGCAGAGAGAGCAACGACAAGCTCTCCAAAAGGAGTTTGAGATGCTGAACATGAAGGTGGGAGAGTCTGCGAACGAGTACTTTGCTTGTACTCTTGTTGTGGTCAACAAGCTGAGGGCCAATAAGGGAAAGATGGACGATGTAACAGTCATTGAGAAGATTCTAATATCCATGGCACCCAAGTACGAATACATAGTGTGTTCTATTAAGGAGTCAAATGATTTGGATACTCTTATCATTGATGAGTTACAAAGTAGTCTTCTGGTACATGAGCAATGTATGAAAGCTCATGTTATGGAAGAGCAAGCATTGAAGGTTACTTTTGGAGTGTCGTCAAGAGAAAGAGGACGAGGTCATAGCGGAATTCGAGGATGAGGAAGAGGAGGAAGCATGCGTAGCTTTGACAAATCCACTGTTGAATGCTATAATTGCCATAAGCATGGACACTTTCATTATGAATGTCCAAAGAAGGAGGCAGAAGCAAAAGCAAACAATGTAGAAGGTAATGAAGAAATGTTGTTGATGGCATATGTGGATGATAAGAAAGCCAGCAAAGAAGAACTGTGGTATCTCGACTCTAGATGCTGGAATCACATGTGTGGCAAAAGGGAGCTTTTTTTCAGATTTTGATGAAAATTTCAGGGAGAATGTGAAATTGGGAGATAATTCAAGCATAGAAGTGATGGGTAAATGTAATGGGCGAATGTTGATGAATGGTTTTGTATAGATGATTACTAGTGTATTCTATGTTCCAGGGTTGAAGAACAGTTTAATAAGCATTGATCAGATGATCGAGAAAGGACTTGCAATCCTCATACAACGAGGAGCAAGCAAAATTTATCATCCTGAGAAAGGGCTAATTATGGAGGTCACAATGTCCTCAAATCGAATGTTCAAACTGTTTGCTCAAACACAACCGAAAAAGGAAGCTTGTTTCAATTCTTTCATGGAAGATCCATCTCGACTTTGGCACTGGAGGTATGGTCATCTGAGCTTCAGTGGTCTGAAAATTCTTCTACAAAAGGCAATGGTGAGAGGACTACCTCGTCTAGAACTCTTGTCTAAAGTATGTGACGATTGCTTGGTGGGAAGGCAACATAGAGATTCATTTCCTAGGGAAGGCACATGGAGAGCTTCTCAGATTCTTAAACTAGTGCATGTTGATATATGTGGACCAATTAGCCCTTTGTCCAACAACAAAAGGTACATGATTAGTTTCATTGATGATTATAGTCGAAAAGTTTGGGTTTATTTCTTGGTTGAGAAATCAGAAGCATTTATTACGTTCAAGAAATATAAGAATCATGTTGAAAATAACATTGGTTCGAGAATAAAAGGTCTTCGTACTGACCGTGGGAGTGAGTTCACATCACTTGAATTCACTAATTTTTGTAGTGAGAATGGTATTCGAAGACAATTAACAACCGCATACAGTCCTCAACAAAACAGTGTTGCAGAGAGGAAAAATCAAACTATCATGAATATGGTTTGAAGTTTGCTTTCAGGGAAGAAGATTCCAAAAACATTTTGGCCTGAAGTTGTGAATTGGACAGTTCATGTTCTCAATAGGAGTCCAACTCTTGCAGTGAAGAATAAAAGTCCAGAAGAAGCTTGGAACGGATTCAAACCATCTGTGTATCACTTCAGGGTGTTTGGGGTGTGTATCTTATGTTCATATTCCTGATTGCAAGAGGACAAAGCTCGATGACAAGAGTATAAAATGTGTTTTACTTGGAGTTAGTGAGGAGTCAAAGGCATATAGGTTGTATGATTCCATTTCTCAGAAGATTATAGTAAGTAAAGATGTGGTGTTTGAAGAAGACAACAACTGCGATCAGGACAAAAGTCATGAGGAAGCTATTTTGGATGACTTCGATTTGGACGACAATGACAAAGAACCAGATGCAGATGCTGGAAATGGAGATGATTCAGGTGCTGGAAATGAAGATGATACTGAAATTGATGGCTTCAATGGGTCAGATGAAGAAAATTCATCTAGCTTAATTGAAGATCTTTCACTCGAATCTCGTGAACAAAGGTCGAAAAGGCAACCAAATTGAATGGAGGAATATGTAAGTGGAAAAGGTTAATCTGAGGAAGAAGACATATCAAATTTAGCCATGTTTGCAACCGATGATCCAGTTCTATGCGAAGAGGCAGTAAAAGATGCAAAGTGGAGAACAACAATAGATGTGGAGATTGAAGCTATAGAGAAAAATGATACTTGGGAATTGATGAATTTGCCTATTGGGGCAAAGAAGGTTGGTGTGAAATGGATGTATAAGACCAAACTCAATGAAAATGGTAAGGTGGAGAAGTACAAAGCATGTTTGGTTGCAAAGGGTTACACCCAAAAACATGGCGTGGACTACACTGAGGTTTTTGCACCTGTAGCACGTTTGGAGACAGTTCGATTGGTAGTTTCTCTTGTAGCTTAGAAAAGGTGGACGATTTTTCAACTAGATGTAAAGTCAGCTTTACTTCATGGAGAACTAAGTGAAGAGGTTTTCATCAAGCGACCTCCTTGTTATGAGAAGAAAGGCGATGAACAGAAAGTGTACAGGTTAAAGAAGGCTCTATATGGACTAAAACAAGCTCTACAAGCTTGGTATAGTTGGATAGAGTCTTATTTTGCTAAAGAAGGTTTTAAGAGGTGTCCTTTTGAGCATACTTTGTTTATCAAAGCGAGAGAAGGAGGTAAAATTCTAATTATATGTCTCAATGTTGATGACTTGATTTTTACGAGCAATGTTGAACATATGTTTAAAAATTCTATGATGCGTGAGTTCGACATGACAAACCTTGGAAAATGAGATATTTTCTTGGTGTAGAAGTTATGCAAAGATCAGAGGGTATTTTTATTTGTCAAATGAAGAATACACAGGAGGTGTTGGAAATGTTTGAGATGGATAAATGCAATTCAGTTCATAATCCAATTGTTCCAAGTTGCAAACTCATGAGAGATGAGAATGGAGTAAGGGTGTTGTTACAATTTTAGAATTGATCACCCAGGTGCAGGTTGTGCGAAGTAATAAATTTTTCGAGAATCCGAGGTCGAGCCACAAGGAATTGTGAAAACAACAGCAATCACACAAATACTATAACAATTTTGTGAAGATGAATTGATTAAAAGAATATTTGAATGTGAGAAAATTGATTAAAGTAAATAAATTAGTATAATAAAAATACTAGAGCATCAGGTACTACCTCTCAAATCCATACAATACTGATTAAAGACTCAAATCTTAACTTGAGACAAGAATTAGATGTTGGTTAATTCAAGTAACAAATCAAAAAAGAAAACCTAAAGTCATAATTAAAAGATTATTCAGACCCTGAATAATCAACCAATTATATTATTTTATAAAATAATGATAATTACCTCAAGCATGGAATAACCAGTCATTTACTCGCAGAGAAATTCAAGCAATTGATGTAAATAGCACAACTCAAGAATTTTTACAGAATAAAAACTTTGCTAAAAGATCAGAAGTTAAATTAACTAAACATCATAAATCATTAAGCACGAAGTCAATAACAGTACCATACTTCATTGAGAAGTTCTCCCCTAGCCCTAACTTAGCCTTCTAGTCAGACATGACGAACTAAAATTAAAATAAAAAGATGAAAAAAGAATTTTTCTATTATAAGATGAGAACTTCTATTTAAAATAAAAAAAAAATCCTAGGTATAGGTAGGAGATCTAGGGTTGGCTTGGAAGGAATTCCTTTTCCAAACAGAAGTCTTAGAAGATCAAATCCTGTGCATAAAATATTTGGCCTCACGGGTACAAAATTTGTCCAGACTTTGAGCTAGAATTTCACATATTTATAGGTTGAATCACGAAATATTCGTAAAATATACTTTTGTAGTCCTTGAAATCTTCTTTCTAACCCCACAAAAATCAAATCAATCGGATATCGGCGTCAAAAACTATGACTAAAATACTAAAGACGTGTCAAATCTTTATCTTCTAGGATAATTTTCAAATCTAACTTTAAATGAGTTTTTTTCAAACTTGGACTCTTATAAGGATTGAATTGCTGATTTATCTTCAAGTCTTCCTATCTTCCTCATGATTCTTCAATCCTTATCAGTTATGATTCTTCTTCTAGTGATTGCTTCAATTACATTATTCATTATTACTTTAAATCAACCAATATACCTGCAAAATAAACCAAACAACTAGAAAAAATATTAAACTAGAAAATCAAGGAATTTAACTCATTTAATCACAAATAATATGCAATTAACCAATCACTAAATATAATAAAATAGCAATTTTGATGATTAATCAGGTGGATTGTAGTTGTTACAAGCAAATAATAGACAGTCTAATGCATTTGACTGCTACTCGACCCGACATTATGTTTGTGGTGAGTCTTCTTAGTAGGTATATGGATCATCCCACAGAGATTCATCTTCAGGCAGCCAAGAGAGTGCTGAGGTATTTGAAAAGGGACTTCTGGTTTTGGGATACTATATAGAAAGGGCGGAAATGATAAACTGGTTGCCTATACAAATAGTGACTACGCTGGAGATTTAGATGACAAAAAAAGTACTTCAGGTTATGTGTTTTTTCTGAGCTTGATTAGCCCAAAACTTTGTATATTTTTAAGTGCTAATCATCTCAATTTTTATGGTTTATGGAGATTAAATGGTAGGAGTTATGTTAGTGGAATTCTTAACGATGACATTTTGTGTTTGCAGTTAAAAAGGGGTAAATTTGGCTTCTTAAGGCCTTCACATACCACTTGAGATGAATGGGGATGAAAAGATAGCTTGGGGATAGATCAGGAGAAGAGGAAAGCAGAAAATCAGAAAAGCAGCCAAACCGTACCGGTACGCGGAGGTTACTGGAGTAAACCGTACCGATACGCTTACCCTACTGGAGTTCAACGTACCGGTACACGTACCGATTTGCTTTGCTTGACATGCCCAGATCCTGCATCAACTGCTCTGCTACCTTAAGGGTCCCATCAACTGATCTCCCATGCTCCTCTGACACGTCCAGCACACAGAACATCCTCTCGTTACATCCTCTTGGACTTTTGGAGCATAGATCATAAATGTGAGAAGAGGAGAAAGAAAGGGTGAAGCCTAAGGAGTGCAGGCCAGGCTTGTCCTAGCCTGCCAAGCCTTCAACTCAGCCCCCTATTGATGGGTGGTCTTTCACACAGACCCTAGGGACTCCCATGGACGAAAATGAAAAGATATATTCAGCATTCTTGAGCATTGCAAAGGAGGTGGCTACCTAAGCTAGGAGTAATTTTAATGAAGAAGATGATGAATAGTGCTTAAGTTCTTGCATTTTCCTTTCTATTTCAATTGTTGTAAGCTTTAAATTTCTTGTAATCTTTAATCCTTGCACTTTAATCTCATGTATTTCAAGTACTTTACAAGTTTAGTTCTATATTTAAGATTTCACCATTGTTGCTCTCAAGTTCTTCATTTCCTAGCTTTAAAATGGGTATTGCATATTTTTCTTCTTAGACTAAGTTTTCTTGCATTAAGTTAAGTTTCATGCTTTATTTATTCATTATGTCTCTTTACATTATGCATATCTTTTCTTGCTTACATGAATAGCTAGATTTTAAGTTGGCTAATCCAAGGGAGATTTCCTCTTGGGTGTGCTATCTCCACTCCTTTTCTTTCGTCTTCTTGGTGTATGATGGTTCGGTTTGACTAGGTTGAGGGTTAATGAGATTGTGAGTCTTTGATATTCTGTAGGCCTAGTTACGGTTTATGTTTAGATCCTCACCATCTCATTCCTAATTTCCCCCGAATCAATCGTTCATCTATTCTCCATTGGAGGAAAGATTGGAGGTGATTTGGTATTCCCATTGGATTGAACCCTTAAGATTAGGCAACACTAGTTTTCTTGCATTTTCGTTAAGAACAAAACTCACCAAAACTAACTACAAGATTTTACACTTTTTCTTTTTGACAAAATAACCTTCACACACTTGAACTTTTCTTCCCTGAGGAGACGACCTTGGAATACTTTCCAAGTAAAATACGACAAGCAAAAGACTCTTTGAGCTTGGGGATCACTTTTGTTCACATACGCATTTCATTCCACACACATATTTTGTTCATTTGATTCCATTCCATCCGTCATTTCACTGCCCATCTCTTACATCATTCCGAGGGAGAGTGACACTCCCTTATACACATAAGACATAGACACATGGTGATATTTAGGGGTTAAGAAAATACAACAAAAATTGTCAAGCAGAACTCAAGAGTCTTTTCTTGGTCATCGAAGAAACAACCAATAGTCACTTTGTCTACCACTGAAGCTGAGTTCGTTCCTGAGCTTCATGTGCTTGTCAAGCAGTTTGGATAAGAAGGATTTTGAATGGTTTTAATCATATTCAAAGTGGTGGTACAATAGTTTTTTGTGACAGCAACTCAACTATTGAGCTTTCAAAGAATCCTGTATTGCATGGTTGAAGCAAGCGTAAAGATGTCAGGTTTCATTTTCTTCGTGAGCTTAGTGGAGATGAAGTTCTAAAGTTGGTCCATTGTTATACTCAAGAAGAGGTTGCAGACATAATGACCAAGTCAATAAAGTTTGATATGTTCGTAAAGTTGAGAAGTCTTTTCGGTGTCTGCACAGATTCAAGTATAAACTGAATGAAAATTGGAATTCAATTTCAGGGAGGATGTTGAAGTTGTTAGTGTTGATCGAGTCTTTAGAATTTATTTGTGTAGTTGCTTAGTGGTTTTGAATAATTCCTATTCTTTAGGGATAAGTTATTTGTTTTGATTTATTCATAGTCACTTACCACATTAATAGACTTGTAAAGTATGGGCTGTAAATTTTTCTCTTTTTTGTTGTTGTAAGGATATATATAACCAGTCAAGTTGCATAATTCAATAAAATAACATTCTCCAAATTTCCTTGTGTTTACTAAGCAAACAGGAAGAGTTCTTGACATTACCATTATGGTGGAGATCCTCTTCATTACATATGGATGAGGAGTCCATTTGTAAATGATGAATTTCATATATATTAATGATAAATAATTTATTATTAATTAAAATAAAGTGAAAATATAATAAAGAGAATTTAGATCCCAACTTTTAAAATATTTTTTCATTAAATTTTGGAGAATTAAAATTTGAGAATACCCAAATCGAGAAGATTGATCAGAATCTGAATCCTTTACTGTAAAGCATGTGTGTTGTTGCCCAAATCGATATGCCAGATGATCTGTTTCCAGTTGAACCACCAACATGTCCTTTTCCATAACATGGGGGTATTTATGAATTGCCAGGCTGGCCTTATTCTTTTTCAGATTTCAATTATGGGATTTTACAATTGCAACATATTATTGAGTTATTCTCTCATTTCATCATTACTAATTTTTTAATAATTCTTAGAGAAAATTATATTTAGACCCCCTAAATTTTGTTATTTTATTACTCAAACCTCCTAACATTTAAAATATTACACACAGACCCTTTGAGATTTGTACACGTATAATACTTAGATCTTTGCTGTAAATATATCCGTTAATAAATTACATTTAAAAACCTGAAGTTTATAAATATATAATATTTAGACTCCTTAAGTTTAAAATATTGTACTTAGACAAAAAATACTCCAATCAAAGATAGAATATCAAATATTTTAAATATTATAACCAAAATTCATGCTCTATTTTATCATTTCTTAAAATAAAAATAATTTTTAATTTTTGATTTTTTCTTAAAAAATCTTAATTATTATACAATTACATTATTTATTGGAATAAAACTAAAAACTCAAAGAAGCGGTCTAAGTCATTTATAATAGAACATGAATTTTAAAATTTATGTTCTATTATGACATTTATTGAAACTATTAATGCACACGTGTGTTGCACGTACAAAAATTTAGATCATAAAATTTTGATTATATTTTTTAGAAATACAAAGTGTATGAAGTTGAAGAAGCAAAAGATTACTGATATATGCATTCAATTACTTCTTGAATCCAATAAGAATTTTTGTCATTAAAACATAAGATCAAGAAAACTCTTAAATATAATTTACTAATCTAAAACTATTCCACCACCACATGAATTTAAGAAGTCTGATAACAAAACTAATTCTACTTATAATATAATAACTTCTAAAACACTACAAGCCTACTAATAATAAATAATTAAATATTAGGACATTAGTTTAACAGATTAAACTTTTCATTTCATGAAAAGTACAGTTTTTGGGCGTTTATTATCATTTTGATAGGAACACCAATTCAATTGAACACAAATTAATTTTAGTTCTAATTACAAAAACTATTGTAAGGTAAATAAAGTATTTATGCAATAGCTATACCAAAATAGATGGAAAACAAAATAAATAAAATATCATACAAGCAATAGGCATATCCTGACAGGAAAAAAAAAAACTCACAGGTTGACAACACTAAGTACCGTCGACTCACCATTCTTCATAGCCACAATATACTTAACGTCAAAGGGAAAAGAAGTGCAATACCATGAATTTTAAAAAATTTTGAAGAAAAAATTTATTATAGATATATAAGACTAAATATGTTATTGGAGTTACGAGAGAGATATAAGTTTATCTTCCTATAACTAACTATATATATTTCTAATAAAATTGTTCAAAATATTTTGAAAGTTTAATAGGTATGAAAGAAAAAAAAATATATGGGTTTAACTTTTCACTCTTCTAATATTTTATTATATATAACAATGAATAATAAATTTTTAATAATTGTGTTTATCACCTAAAAAATAGCAATTTTTTTTCATATCATATTAGAATTCTAATTGAATTTGTAGAATTGAATGGAAAAGAATAATGTATTGATAAGTCACAGTGATAATAAAATTTATCTAGTAAAATTTTTGGCATATTAGTGATAAAGTTTATCCAACAAAAAATTTGGAAGTCATAGAGTTAAAGTTTATCTAATTAATGTTTATCTAGCTAATATTTTGTGGATATAATTGTCTTTAGTGTCATAATTAAGGGTAAAATAAGAAATCAAAATTTTATTTTGCAGATGTTGACATTTATAAGTAGTATAAAATAGATAAAATCAAAAATAAAAATCTAATTTTTTTTAAAAAAACATAATTAGTATAAAATTATATTAGCTATAAGAATAAAACAAAAAAAATTAAACAATTGGTCAAACTGTAATGAACACAATATTTTTTAGTTTTAATTAGGGTAGTTTGGTATTGTTTACAAATTATGATTTTTTAAGAAATTTTGAATTTTTATTTTTAATTTTATTTCAATAAATGATACAATAGAACGTAAATTTTAATTATAAAATATAAAATATTTGATAATTTATTTTTGATTGAAATATTTTTTATTTAAGTATAATATTTTAAACTGAAAGAATTTAAGTAATATATATTTATAAACTTAAAAGAATTTGAGTGTAATTTATTAATAAATATATTTACAGCAAAAAAAATCTAAATATTACGTGTATACAAATTATAAAAAGTCTTTATGTAATATTTGAAATGTTAGAGATTTAAGTGATTAAATGATAAATTTTAGAGAGTTTGAATATAATACCCTCTAATTCTTATTTAAAATGAGTAAAATGTTTAAAAGTTAGTGTTAGTTATAAAATTTAGTATATCCAATAGTCTAATCAGTTTTTTTTTTTAACATTGCATTAAATATTTCCTCGAGTAATTCTGTACCAGTTGTCACTTTCCTAAAAAAGTAGCGTAACGTCTACGTTCATCATATATTACTTTATTCCTCTAGTTCTGTCCCCACTTCCACATTTCCAGCGTTAGGGTTAAAGCCTTTCTCATCACTGTAAAATAGTCTGGAGTCCAAAGTCTTATATATACATTCAACTTATAAATTTCAAGTCCAAAGCCACAAGCCGCGCTATAAACTATCTCAAGTCCGGAATTCAAATCGATCGATGACGCCATTCCTGCAACACCAAAATCAATAACAAAAATATTACAAATAATAAGTTAATAATCTGAAATAAACAGAACAGAAAACCCAAAGAAAAGTAAAAACAGAAAAGTACCTTGCACGAAAAGCAACGCGAATATGCCAATATACGCTAAACGCCTCAAACATAACGGCGAACGGGAAGCGTCAATACGTAACGGAGAACTTAACGGCACACATAACGGACATCTCGAAGCTGCGAAGAGATGAAACGCAACGAGTCACATACCATGCCACAAAACAAACCAAGCCCACGGAAATCTCAAAGATTTACACCGAATTTAAATCAATCACCACCTCAATTGAATTTTAATCCCGATTTTAGTTTTCATTGGATTTGAATGAGTGTGCAAATGTCCAAAAAGTCCTTCATATTGCAATCAATTGCTGCAAATCATATGTACAAATAAGGTATTCCGTCGTCCTGTCTCAATTTGCTAGGGTTTCGACCAGCCGGAAACAAAAAAACCGCAACCAAACTCGCCGGAATCTGCATCCAGTAGCCGGGATCTGATCGCTGCGCCCGGAGCATCATTTCTCTTCCACCAGAAACTCGAGAAGAGGAAAGGTTATAAATGAAAAGGACCAACCTGCAAACAATATATCAGAAATTTCACACATCATCGGCCTTGGACATGATAGAAAGACGACTCGGCCGTGGCTGAAAAGCGGCTCGGCGTCTTTGTTGATGTGACGAAGGACGAATCAGAGCCGCCAAAGCTCTCTTCACCAAATCGCCTTCAACTGTCCCGATCCGAACCAAGGAATTCGTCATCGCAGATCTCCGAGCATTCAATCTATTCGGCGAGTACGAAATTGACTGAGTATTGTTACAGTTCTTGTGCAAACTACACCGAAACGAACCTGGATGCGACGTAGGTGAGCACATACACATCTTCTTTGGTAGATTCTTCATCGGATGGCTATTCTGCTTTCTGACCACCTGATCTCGAGGCAAAACCGCCATCGAACGGCAAGGAGAGACCGATCTGTCCATCGAGAACCGCACGGACGGTGACGGTGCAAGAGGAGCGAATCCATGGAGGTTCACACGAGTAGGAGAAGAAGATCGGTGGAAGAAACCAGACGATGGAGATGAACAAAAGCTAGAGCTTGTCGATGACGCAAACGACGACGTTTCTGACGATGATGATTTGTAAAAGCGGCCGGACGGCGAGATTGAACGTTGGAACGTCGACGCGATTGGTAGAACTGGTCCGCTCGATCTTCTAGACGAAGTCGCCATTGCTGTGTTTTGGACAGAGAAAGCTAAACAGAGAGAAAGGGTGGAGGAGAGAGAAAGGAGAAGAAATTAGTTTTTTACTAATATTTTTCTCCAAAAGGGCCCTGAGGCTCTTCAGTTCGGCAAACCGAGCATGGCTCAAATGCTAGATTTATAGGAAAGCAGTGTATGGCCGAGTTGTAATTAAATGGAACTTTGGGGGTTGAAAAGTGGAAATTCTACGGGTGGTTAACTCAACTGTGGTTAGTGTGTGGGGCCGGAGTTAACTAGGGGTGCGTTGGAGATTCCGATTATGATCCAACGGTTGGAAAGCAATGGACGGCTGAAACAGCAGAACATTCCGCAGTTTGGATAACCGCTCCTGGGAGAGACCTGGAGGCGCTGCCACGTATAAACAATTCAAATGTGGACCTGGATTTGGCTCGATAATTACGAGGTGCCATTGATCAACTATTTTTTAGGACTAAAGTGTCCTCCATCTTTTACACCAAGACCTTTCCTACAAAATAAAAAAACCCCCTCTAATTAGAGCAATTACGGGCAATCATGTGTATCAAATAAATTAAAAGAGTAATATTATTTCAATTAAAAATTTTGATTTAATTTGTTAATAAAATAATGTGATTTCAATAAAATCATTAGATCAATATCAAGTTTTAATATTTGATGGGTCTCATAGTCAATTCAAAAGTCATAATAAATTATATCAATAAATTAGGTCACAATAGCATTGCTCTAAATTAAAACTCTCTCGCAAAATTTGGAATAAAAATCTTGAGATAATATGTTTCAATTTTTTTGTATTAAACTGATGATTCAAAAAAGTGAGAAGTGTGAGCTAAAAGAGTTGATTGGCTTTGTGAGAGATGTATCGGAGGTGTGTATGCTTAAATAACAGAAAATCCACAAAGAATTAAATGGTTCATCTTAGGTCTATTAATGGATCGAATTTTGTATTGGATTTTAACTGATCTGAATTTGAATTTAAAGTCCAAATCTGATTTTTTTTTTTGTGGTTTATATCTGAATCTGTTAATAATTTAATTTGAATAACTTAATCAACTAAATTTTAATAAATTATATATAAATTTTAACTAAATTTATTTAAATAATCACTTAATTTCTTTAAGATTTATATAAAAATATATAAATAATTCAGATCTGATTATAGTTAGATCGAATATATGTACATTCAAATTTGAATCTGTAAAATATAAGATATTAAATTCGGATTATCGATAAAAAAAA
>CM042186.1:36321112-36340050 GCA_023539305.1 Ilex asprella | reverse complement strand
TTCTCTTTCTCTCTCCCTCGCTGTCTCTTCCCACTTCCATAAACCGACAACATGAAAACTCAACTGAATGGCATTAAGTTTTATATAATCCAATTATATGGACTTCCAAATTTAAAAATGATTTTATTCAAAAACAATTGTAAAATATCACAAGATAAAAGGTCTTATTAATAGCTTGTAAACAAAGATAGCAAATGTACGAATACTAATTATAAAAGTACTGAAACTTTCGACCAAAAAAATAATTTTTTTAAATTTTTTTTGAGGTAAACAGTACTAATTAAATGTTTGGATTCAAGTTTTATGTATACAAATTCAAGTAATTGAAGTCCAATTTGGGGGGGGGGGGGGGACAACAAAATTAAGCTTGATATCAAATGAAAATATTGAGAAAGAGGATTGGGACTCTGCTTTTATTGCCAAATGGAATCTTTGTAGAGGAATTTAAGTAGGAATTTGCATATGGTCAAAATAATCCTTGAAAAAATAAGGTGGTGTTGAAGATTGAAGAAGGAAACCCAAGTTTAAACTCCAAATAGTAGTAGGGAGACAATGGTTATGATAAGGTGTGGATAATGGGTGAAGGGGTCGATAAATTCTGATTATCATTTGACTATTAAATTTGGATATGTGGTAGGTTGCACGTGCTAAAAAGTTATTTGCAATGATTCTACTATGACCAAGCAAGTAACTATGCTATTCAGGTCGAGCTAAAGTTGGTCCGACCAAGCAGAGCAAGGAGCTAGGCTATTCGGGCAGAGTTAAAGTTGGTCTGACCTAGTAAAAGATAAAACTCGACCGAACAGACAGCTAGGTTATCCCGGCCGAGCAGAGGATAAAATCCGATCGAACTGTCATCAAATAGCAACCGAGTTGATCAGAAAGCTCGGAAAGGAAGGAATGAGTTTGGTGCTCGTCACAATCGAAATGTTACGACTGAGCTGTTTAAACAGTGAACATGGTGTTAAAAAGATGCCTGTAATTTAGACATTCTGGTTAAACGAATGAGAATGATTATAGGCTTGACAGGAGGAATTGCTGGAGAGATATCACCAACTTTCCAACTAGAGTCGCCTAATTGGAGGAAGGTGTACCACCATAAATCGCAAATCATAGAAATCCTAACTGAACAGGGATCCATAAAAAGCATAAAGAATCAAGGTGAAGGATACGCTGAACTCTCCTTGTCTATTAACAATTCAAACAGTTCTATTATTAACTTAAACATCAGAGTGCCTTCAATTGAAACACATCGATCTTGGACAGTTTGTTCGTTTTGCAGGTAGACAAGACTGAGAAATTAAGTTTAGAAACGCTCTTTACCCAAAATACCAAATCATATTCCAATAGGAGGTATCTTCAAATTTTACCACTTACAAGAGGTTATTATTGGCAACTTTGTTTTATCGTCATTCTGTCCATTATAAAACACGATAAAAAATTCATTCATATCTAAAAGAGCCATGAATTTACTGTAAGAAATGTGTTAAAATTCATTCCAAATTTGTTTTTTTTTTTCAAATTTTGCATCCCAAAACAAATATAAATGATTAGATTAGTTAGACTAAAGTCCAAAATTCAAAAAAAAATTGTAGAGATACATAGCAGTGTTGCAAGTCTTAATATCCAGTGACTCCAATATAAAATAAAATAAAAAATCTTTCAAGTTGCTATCAAGCTTTTATTTTCTTTTTTCTTTTTTATTGTGTGAGTGACAAAGCTTTTATTTTCAAATTTATGCTTTAGACCTCAACTGACCCAGTATGCACCCCAGTCCTTATGCATCACCACACTCTAATGAGCTGTCCTAGAAATAGAAGTCTTGAAGACTACTCAATGCCAACTAACAACCAACTAGTTAACCCACTTTTTATTGTCATTTTAAATAATAGACTGATTTGACCTTAGCCTTTGGCACTCTCTAGGGTTAGATTAGATAATTCTTTATTATTACTTTACATTTTTCATTTTTGGAAGGATCAAGTTTGATCCATGAAGACAAAGTTAATTTAATGCTTCTTTCAAATGGATCTTCTTTTGTTTACCTTGTCGTATTGATAATACAATCAATAAATTGTGTTTAAAGATACTGGATGACATAAATAAATCAAACATAAATCGTGTAGCATAAATATACTATTTATTTTGTGTCTAAAGATATAAAAAAATGATTAATAATAAATATATTTGTATTTATACTTAAAATCAAATTACAAAGATATAGGAGAGAAAAAGAAATTCAACACCGGTTGTAATAGGGTGCGAACGGTGGTAATAGTAGTGGGCGACAGTAGTTGTGGTAAGAGATGAATATGGTTGTGATGAATGATGATGACCAGTTATAATGGTGGCAGTTGTAAGTGGCAATGGTGATTTTGGTGGTGGGGCGGTGGGGTTGATGGTGGTAGGGGCGATGGTGGGACAGTGATTGTGGTAGTAAGGTGGCGGCAACGGTGGTGGTGGTGGTGGTTGTGGAAGAGGTGGTAGTGGGGTGACAACAATGAGGGAGGTGGTGGTGGTAAGGTGGTAACAACGGTAGTGACGGTGACGATGGTGGCGGTTGTTGTGGAAAATATGGTGGTGGGATGACAGCAGTGGGGGTGGTGGTGGTGGTAAAATGGCAGCAGTGGTAATGATGGTGGTGGTGGGGAGATGGGAGTACTAGTAGTAGTGATGGTGGTAGTGAGGCGATGGGTGTGGTGGTGATGATGGGCTGGCGACAGTAATAGTGGTTGTTGTGACAGAGGTAATGGCGTAGTGATGACGACAGTAGTAGTGGTAGTAATGGTGGTAAGGGTAGTTGTGGTGGTGGGGTGACAATGGTGATGGTAGTAGTGATAGTAGTGGGGCAGTGGAGGTGATGCTTGTAGTGATGTTGGTGGGGTAATTCTAAACACTTTTTTTTTTTTAGTATTTATGAAAAATTATAAGTTTTAAAAATACTTTTAAAAAATTATTCCACACACTCTTATAAACCTATTTTTTCTGTTAAATTTGGGATATTAATATTATCTGTTGGATTAATTTTAAAGTAAAATTTAAAAAGATCTCAACCATGCAAAATAAAAATTATTTTATTTATATTTTGAGATTTGAATTGTGCTATACTTTATTATATAGATAAAATAATAATTTAGTTTTTCTTCATCCGTATAATTTAGTCAAAAAACTCAAAGCATGTGACTCATTCCTGCATCCGTATGCAGACTGGACACCGAAATAGCTTGCAGATCCAGAAGAAGACATCCAGATAATTTTGACAGAAAAGTTTTGTTAATGAAATACTAAAAAAAACCCAAATGAACTGTGCAGCAAATACTGACATGGTTTACCTCAAATCAATGATGAATCTAGAAGCTTTGGAAAGTCATAAATTTCACCATGCTTTCAAACCATGAATAGGGGGTATGATTTGGGAGTGACAACTCAAAACCAACTCAAAAAATTTAACCATGGGACTATATTTTTAGTATTTAGATTGAATTTTTTTAAAAAAAATTCAAATCCGATTCCAATTTGGGCAACCCTTGGACTAATATCAAGTTTTTGGAATTGAATTCGAACCCAATTCGAATTAGTGAATTCAAATTCGACAAAAATAACTCCAGAATTTGAATCTAAAATTAAACATGAGAAATGAGTTAGAATTTTAGTCTGAATTATAAAACTCGGACTCAACCTAAGTTTAAAATTTTAAGTATAGGCAATTCTCAAATTGAAGTATTCAAGTTAAATAAAGTTCGTATTGAATTCGGGTGAAAATATTTTATAACTTGGGTGGAGCTAAAATTAACCTCCCAAACCATCCGATCTGCTTGAATTACACCCCTATATTTGAGAAGAAAAATAGATTGTGACAGTAAAAACTAGATGATTCCAGATATGTGACAGTACATAGAAACCCCACAAGTGGGTAGTAGTTGGAGAGCAGGTTATGGTTAGAATGGCGGGCCAACAAAATAGGGTCAGTGGAAACCAACTTGGAAGTGTACTAAAGTCACCTTTGTTTTGAAGTCAATCCATTGATAATTAATCATTGAACTTAGTGGTAAGTTGGGGCTATCTCATGTCGAATAGTCTTTGGGGGTGTGTGTGGGTTATATGACGGCTATGATATTTTTACTTTTTAAGTAGAAATGTTGTAGTTTGTCTCTGATAAAAAAAAACATATGTGTGTTCAGGGTGGTCCCATGTGGGTTCAGTTGCATTCTTTTTAGGCTCGCCTATGAACGGGGAGGTCTATGGGCTTGGGCGGTGATGGGCTGGGACTATCTCACATCGGATAGCCTTTGGGTATCTATGGGTTATATGATGACTATGACATTTTTACTTTTTAAGTAAAAATATTGTAATTTATCTCTGATAAAAAAAAATTTAGTGGTAAGTTGGCATTGGTAAGTAATCATTACATCTTCGTATTGGAATGATATAGGTTTTATCAAGTAAGAAAGTCTGCCCTCGTTGCAGCCATACATCTGCCTTCTTCTTTTCGTGACGAAACATTGTACTAATAACGTTTTTTTTTATGTGAATTTATTTTAAAAGAACTCAAAATTAAGACTTGCTGATCAAACCATCACCCATTGTTCGACCACTAAATAACCTCGAACTTACTAGGTAGCTAATATTAGTGATCTGATATCTTTTTCTATATTATTATAGTCAAATTAGAAGGAAAAGACATGAGAAGGTTTGGCTCCACATTTCTTTAATTATAATGTTTGTGAATTATCTAATAAAAAAGCATAGGTTTTCTCCAATTAATTTCACTCATGTAGCTAACATGTAAGGGATCTAAATTTTCTCCAATTAATCCTTCTAATAATGCATCCTTTAAATTCAGGGTCATAATACAAATCTCGAATGTACACAATTATCCTTCAATCACTTATATCGCCTAAATTTGGGTTTCGTTTGGCTAAAAAGGCTCTAACTCAGTATGTAAAACTTTATACGCTGCCCTGATTTAACTATTGAACAAATTTATGCGGACTTACCATATATTTGTTATAGTGATCCTAATATATGAATATTTTAGAAATTTATTGATGTAATAAAAATATGTTTCAGATGTCTTGACTTCGAATCTTGATAATTTCTTGGGGTCAAATTATGAAGAATTTATCCCTTATGAATATTCTAGTCTCATCGTGGATTATGCCTTTAACCGGACCAAGGAAGAGATTAGTCGAAGTGAACGTAAGCTAATCTGGACACCCTAACTGTCAAATAAAAAAAATGTTATTTTTGGTTTCTGATTAGGTCAACTATGGCAGCATATTCATCCCCTTCAGCCAATTTAAATGACATAAAGGAAGAGTCGACAGGGTATAGCTCCATGTTGAAGTCTCTAACCTCTATCCTATATAATTTGATATGAGGTTTTTTTTATATTTTATTTTTTGGGTAAGTACTAAATAGTATAAGGTTGTAGGTGATGAAGTTGACTCTAAGATTATTAACTTTTATTTTATTTTTCATCATTGCCACGATGGTGTATTATTCATGTCTCTTATGCTAAAAAGAATGCCTACTTGATTATAATTTATCATTAATAATACAAATAAGCATATACTAACACAAGGTGAGGATAAATTATAGGAATTCAAGGTCAACCATTGTTGTGTATGCTTCAAATGGGGTTAATAAGTCATGAAGTTGGCTTAGAACATGTTTTATGATAACAATAGCAGTTTTTCGCACGGCATGAAGTCATTATTAAATCAATATTTTGGGGTTGATGATTAGTTTACATGAATCAAACATAGCACAACTCACTTTTTTTTTTTTTTTAGTTTAACGATCAAAGGTGTTCAAGTCAACTTACGTATGCCTTAACTACTCCTTTCTCCAATCTGGTTAAAAATAAACCATCCACACTGAGACTTAAGTACTCATGAGAATAAATCTCTCATGGTTTAATCCTAAGGGATTATCAAGATTTGAATTCAGGACGTTTGATTTTACAGTTCGTCTCTATTATCACTTGAACTACCCTTCGAGTTAATAGCACAACTCACTCATACAAACAAAATATGGGATTAGTACTAAACCTCTCCCCAAAGGCTAACTAGCCGAAGCCTTAATTTATATAGCACAAGCATCCTTCTTTAAGACCAGCCTAGGATTACCAATCCTACGGTTGAATTGAGCAAATCTCTAACTTTTGGGCCCAAACCCTTTCTAGTCAAATCTAATTATGAAGCCCCCAAATGTGTACTAGACAATGGATTCTAATTTAATCCATACAGATAGTAATAGTTGGTTTAAACATTTATCCTATTCTAGCTATATCATGTTTGGATGAAGCTTTAAATAAGGTGTAAATTCATTGTTTGATAACTATCTCATGTTGGGACCGAGGAGAAAAAATCACCATATATAATGATATGAATCTTTGGCCTAACAAAGGTGTAGGTTATTTTTAGATATTAATACTGATCAAGTCTCATTTAATACTCTATTAAAGCTGGTTTGTGCCAAGTGTGTGGTCTAACATAGCATTGCCCTTTCTTATGGTCCAAACTTGGCAGTAAGTAATTATCTGTATAATTTAATCAAATCCCACTACCCAATTCTTGAACCAAGGACCCTAAGGGAAGATGGGGTAACTAAGGTATAAGGATAAATGATATGTTTGTGCGAAATGGATCGTCCCTCGTGATTATACACTTGAGATTAGATATTACCTATAGGGGGTGGTGTATAGGTTAATTTTAATTTTAGTTAAACAAAACATCAATTTATAACCTAAACTACCACAATTGTCTTTTTCTCAAAATAATTTAGCAATTAAGGATTTGAGAACCCCTTAACAATAACAATCCTAACCATGATGATTGGTACAATGAATTAGTAAATTTTATCGATTAACACTCAAGCACTCAAGGCAATCCCACCTAAGGCAACAATTCACTATCAAACCACTATGAATGTATTGATAAATCAAACAATCATAACATCAAATACAAAGTGTGTAAAACTCGGGTAAATTGAAATTTTTTTTGAAAAATGAAAAAATGTTAATTTGTCACTATAATACGGATTTAAAATACGTATTTCTCTATAGCTCGGATGATGAAACGGACCTCACTGTTGTATTCGTCTCGAGAAATCAAGTTACCTTGTCAATTTTCGTCGAATTTTGAGATAGTCGAATTTTTCACGTTTTACGAGACGATTGTGTGTCAATGACCTTACAAAGATCCCCAAAAACGAAAATTATAAAAAAAATTATAATTGAATTAAAGTTCAAATAAAAATAATTTGAACTTACACCAGGATGAAATTACTCATTACGTGACAAAAACGGACCCGAACAAGGGGGTGTGTGGCCCGACGTGGACTAAGTGTTAAGAGTTATAAATATGAAAAAATATCTGATTTTTAGGCAGAATACTCTGCATTTTCCAATGGGAAAAACGTGTGAAGGAAGGGAGAGGGAAATGAGAGAAAAAAAAAAGTTTTCAAGACTTCTCGCTACGATTTTCGCCTCTCCATCGCTCAAATCAACTCGAGCCAAGAATCAAAGTTGATATCCTCGACAAGGGCTACGCTTACGTACCAAGAACAAAGGATTTCACCGAAAATCCAAAGGAAAAATTTTGGGAAAATCAAAGGTTTGTAGTTAGGGTTGGTGTTCTTAAAGTTCTACACTTCGTTTTATGCTCCAAGAGGTAAGGTTCTCTCTTACTTTGGTTTCTTTCTAACTTATGGGTCCATATGAAATGGGTAGGTATATAGCACTATACATGTCACTTGCCTCTTGCTATGGAAGTGAGGAATTAGGTATAGAAATGACTTAGACCAATTTCTAGCTTAAATTTGATATGTGAAAGTTATTGGTGTAAACTCTTGAAAATTGGGTTTATGTGGACTGTTTTATGTATTTTAAAACTTTCCTAATATAGTTGGGTTAATGAAAAAAGGGTAGGTGTATAGAACTATGTATTTCACTTGTATATGGTTGTTGTGTAGGTGTAGAAATGATTTAATCAATTTCTAGTTTGAAATTGATATGTGAAATTCCATGTGAAAATTCTTAGAGCTTGGTATTGTGTAAGCATGTTATGTGTTATATTGTGCATTGTGAAAGAAATGAGTTATTTACATAGGTTATGTGATAACATGATTGGTACCTTGAAGGTATTTTACTAAATGTCTATGTGAGAATTAAGCTTGTTATGGCATAATTTATGTATGACATGCTTGAGAAAAATGTAATTGATATATGTTGTTAATATATTAGCATCATGATGAATTGTGGTAATTATGTGCATTAGATATAAATTACTATTGCATAGGTTGAAGTATGTTGTTAAATTAATCCATATGACATTCATTACATATGAGACTTGACATTGACATGCAATGGTTCATTACATTGCATTTGCACGGAGACATCGCATTAGGTGGGTGTGTGTTCATGGTGTGATAAAACACCACACTTAGTGATTGATGGGTGGACTCAGAAAAATTGGGTTAAAAATCCGACTGAGTCGCATGGTTGCATGAATATGGAGTCGGGGGTTAGCAAGAAGGGCTAGAAAATCCCACGGATGAGAGACTCGATGACTTGGATACGCACTCCAGTGGTATAAAAGTCCATAAAGTGTGTCAGTGTAGGCGAAACCGTTGGTGAAAATCCATGAATTCTGTGTCGGTTGGGTGCAGTTGGTGTAAGTCCATAAATACTCACCCACGAAAGACCAGGAAATTTTAAAAGGATCATTGGATGAAATTCATCAATGACAAATTTTTTCACATTGGCATTGCATTGTATTGCGGGAGTCAGTGAGGGATCAAGTTAAAGTGCGTTAGTGAGTTTCATCTCATTTCATGACATGACATGGTAAAAGAATTCCAACATTAAATTGCATGTTCTTGTTTAGAATGGTTATTGATTGTTACATGTGTACATTTATATGCATCTAGGGTGAGGAGTAACATATGTAGGAGATACTCTATTGAGCATTGCTCACCCTATACATGAAAATATTTCAGGTGCAGGATACACACCGATGGACGACTCTCATTTGGAGCCTTAAGGGTGAAGAGAGGCCGAATTGTGGCATTTAACCTTGGTTTTTTTTGTAAAACTTTTGTTAAAACTATGTTTTGGGCATGTAATATATGTAAAATAATTGTAATCGAACTTATATAGACTACTTTTAATGTAACATTGCATGTCTTTATATGAGTATGGATAAATGGACCCGGTGTGGTCAATGTTTACTCATAAATGGATCCGGTGTAGTCAATATTGTATATTGGACCTCGGATGGGTCATATGATTGTATATTCCACGGGCTGTATTTTGGGTAGAGCTTTCTATACAAAGGAGACTCTGTCCGAATTTCGTTAAATTATGGACCCCGATAAATGGGGTATAATGGCGTGATATCGAGTTGCATGATATTCACGAATATTCCGCAGGTTGATAGGTGATCAACGAACACCCGAATTTTTGGGGTGTCACAAAGTGCGTGTGTGTACTACAAATCACAAGTGTGTACAATAAATAATAAAAAACACATGAGATTTGTTAACATAGAAACCCTCATCAGAAAAAACCATGGAGAACCACTCAGGGTTCATCAATGTCTAATCCACTATCTTAAGATCAATCTATAAGTACTCAAATCTTATACCTCAATAAATACAAATATTTTTTCCTTCAATAGATCTCTCTGTCAGATACACCCACCGATATCGTGGATAGCTTCACTTGAACTTCCCACTGCACAGTTAGTTTAGAGCTCGAGCACTTCTAGGAAGCGACCAAGAATCTTGTTATGTATATTCTTAAAGTAGATTTGATAAAACAAGAAAGTTTTTCTTCTTCTGTGTGTGATGTTAGATAAGAATCAAAAGATGGGTTTTGGCCTTTGAATTTAGGGATTTAAAATTTCTTAATGGTCTCTCAAGGTTTAGAGCCAAGAAAATCAGCTCACAAGAAGAATTTCTAAAAGATACCCTAACTAGGGAAGACTCCCTCTATTTATAGGCTCGGAAAAGAATTCGTCTTGGAAACCAAAAAAAAAACACAAATTAACAAACAATCACTTGAGTAATAGGAGAGCAGTGGGAGGGTCATGGCTACTGAAATGCAAAAACAATTCAAACCAAAATAGTAAAATAGGAACTACTCGAACGACCTCATGAACGCTCGAATCGTCTCAAAATTACTTGAGTGGCTTGAGAATGACCCATAGGGCAATCTCCACTGCCCACTCATTCAATCTTTTTCAATTTTAACCCTAAGTGTTTAGAGACTGCTATAGTAAAGGCTATCAAATATAAGATGATTCCTGCTAGTTTTTAAGCTATAAATCAAGTAAAAACTTGTCCCCTTGAGCACTAAAATGTGTTACACAAGTAGGGTCCGATTAATGGTTCAAATCTATGTTTTCAAAACACAATTAAGGTTTAAAATATATTTTTTTTTGTAAAACACCTAGGAGTCAGTAACAGATCCATCATTGATTCTATTTTACCTAAATATTTTTTTTTTTTTTGGTGAACAAGTAGGCTTATCATTCACAATGTCAAACATTTACAAGAAGCAAACAAAAGGTATAATACATTTTTAAACTTAAAAATCCCAAACCAAAAAAATCAAGGCCAAAATGTTCAACAAATAAGCCAAGGCCTTCGAAAAACAGCAGTTATCCACTCCCCGTATCCAACAAACCAATACTAAGACATAACGTCCTAGCATTAGCCCTTGTCATCAAAGAAAATGAGGAACTACACAGTCACATAAACAGTGACATGAACCAATGGTGCTAAGGTCTCTAGATCATTATCTTTGTCATAAACAAAAAATTGCATACAGATAGTCTTTCGATGTAGTTTGAAGCACAATCTTCTCCATTCTATTTACGCTTTCAAATTTTCAACGTTGTAGTATCATGACAAATAGAATAGATTGAGATTTATAAAAAAATCTTCACGAAATTAACCAATTACAAATATGATCCTAACATAAGTCTTACACATGTATTCTATAGTTAGTGGATGGTAATATCATGGATCACTAATGATATGGCTTCCCTCTAACATGGAATATTTACTCATGACAAAGTGTTGGATTCTACTGGCCTTTCATCAGACATTTCTCTCTTCTAGACTAACAGATTGGACTATAGGTTTTGATCCAACAAATCATTTTTTAGGCAACATTAGCCCTACTTACCGAAAAACTTTAGGCCCATTGGATCCAAATTAGGCCCATTTGAATGTCTAACCACAAATAAGAATCTACCTAAATCAAACGGATATTTGGTCGTACACACTTTTTTAAAACTTATTTAACCTTAAGTACCAGGTAAACTTATATTCCATTAAATCCTCTCTTTCATCAAATTATTGTCATTAAGTACATATTTCAAATTCTTTTTTTTTTTGTATTACTTAATTATCCCTACCATAAATACTGTCTATCATTGTTAGTTTCAATATTTTCAAATAGAGTAATACTATTTAAACCTAAAAATTTGATCTAATTTATTGACATAATGATGTGGTTTCATAGAAATCATTAGATCAACACCAAGTTTCAATATTTGATGGGGTCTACAATGAATTCAAAAATTACAGTGAATTAGGTCAACAAATTATGTCAGTAAATTAAGTCCCAATAATATTGCTCTGTCAAATATAACAGCTCCTAACTTGGAATTTTGATCAAATTGGAAAAAAAAATTACTCTAAAGTGAATCAAAATACGCATAAATTAACCTAACCACCCCAAACCATTGAACCAAATAAAAAATATCTAACCATGCCCGCGATACTAGCTCAACATATTTGTTGGAGTCATTAGAGCCTAAGCACAAATTCGATCTCGTATTACAAAACTAGTCGAATCTAACCGAACTTGAGCATATGATCTAGAAACTGAGCCAAGCTCGAACTGAGATGAGCACATAATAGTCAGTTTCAAGCCAAACCTGAGAACAAGCACACTAAAATTCAAATGTTCGGTTCGATTAACACCCTACCTACAAATTGGATATCAAATCAGGCTGGCGCAACAAATGTAAACATCATACACGACTCTGACTGGGACTTGCAAACTCTAGTTCAGAACATCCGCTAGTGATCAACCTCCAGAAAAACTTCAAACTCCTATCATAATAAACAGAAGCTCCACCAACCTACCACTCAACAATTTACAAAACCTGAGAACCAAGATGGATACAAAGAAATTGTTCATATTAAGCTTTTTTTTTTTTTTTTTAAGTATGCTTGTCCCCTTCAATGCCTGCGGTAGCTCTCGCTATGAACTGTTTGGTGTAAACACGGTGTCGTCGCTCTCTCCCATATATAACCCAGAAAAGAAGAGAAAGCATAACTGCAGTCGAAACCATTACCAGCCCAACGTAAATCCATTTGCTGTACCGCCTTAGACCAGGACAATAGATCCTATATATATCGGTGAAAGTTTGTCTCACAAAATTGCAGTCTTCTACATCAACCAGGAATGGACCATAATGATACAACCCATAGCTCACATTCAAGCCCGCAGCCATCTGGTTGTAGATTGCTGGAGTCAACCGGCCTGTCGTGACACAAATGCCACTGGCCGAAACTTGACAGACATATTTACTCCATACCTGCAAAAACATATAGAAATTCAGAGTGTCTCAAGTTTTCTTCAGACTTGGAGTACCCATCACACCAATAAGAAACCACATACGTTGAAAACGTGTATACAAAAATCAAATAATTTCATGAGTGCTAATAGACAAGATCCAAAGCCTGTAAAACATTTTTGAAACTCATCTTTTTTCAAATCTATCATTGTCCACAGTTTGGATTTGTGGAAGCTTAGAAACATGATCCTTAATATAATATGAAGAGTTGGGTGTGCAGTCCTTGACCATCAAATTCTCACTATCAACATTTTCTCATTTATGTATTATATATGACGTTGTAAGATTTTCTCAAATACCTGTGTTGCATTGCTCAAATCCACCTCACCAGCAGTACATGCTCGATCTGTCAAATCATGATTAACTGGATTGCAAAGAATTGGAAGCAATGGACCAGACTGATTGTAGTACAAAGGTGCGAAGTTCGGGGAGAAATTGATGTTAGAGACATTGGTGATGACCTGGTTAATCACATCGACAAGTTGAGAAGTGACTTCCCTGGTTCTTGACAAGGTCTCCTGTGCAGTGGCATTGTCCACACAAGGCAGGATATCGTCTAAAGCTGTGTGAGCAGTTGGGTTTTGAACCCACTGATCCATTGCTACACAGGTGTCTCCAGTCGCACTATAATGTCAAATGAAGAACAATTACATTAAGAGATAAAAAAAACTAACATTCGGAAATTAAATTTTGAGGGATGAACAAGGAAATATTAGTAGAGAAGTTGGGAGGGGTGGGGGTAGCATCTAATAGAAACTCCAAGGAACTTTGGTGAGTGACAACACCAGATTAATTTCAAAAGGATGACTTCCACACAGAAACCGAGCAACTTCAAGGTAATTTCAATCAAACACTTCTCTATCAACGACCAAAATAGTTGATAGAGAGAAACATTTGTAGATTGCCCATTTCAGATGCAGTAGGTAAGTGTAAATAGTTAACAGCAATGAGATTGCCTGAAACATCTAGAGTAAAAAGGGAAATTTTAAAAATATTTCTCAGTGTATAGAATGATAGACAGTTACAAAAAAAAATGAATTTAGTAGTGCAATTTACAAAGTGGCATTCCTTGAGCCATGTTTGGCCTTTTCAGCCACCTGTTTTAGGCCCAGCTTTAGTATTGTTCTTATAGACATTCACTTGGAAAAGTTAACTAATTGGTAAACATGAGCCTGCATGGGCGCATGGCTCGTCTCACACCTGATGCTGAAAGATGCCAATAAAGGACCATGTGCATGAGAGGGAGGGTAGGACTCTCGCAATGCTGAAAAGGACAACAATCAAAAGCAACTAAGAGTTCTCACTCTCTCTCTCTCTCTCTCTCTCTCTCTCTCTCTCTCTCACACACACACACAGAGAGATTTGCATCAAAAGCCATAGGGATATGACTGTTGTTTCTCCTTTGCATTCTATTTCTATAGGATCATTCAGACATTCAAAGCTGTCTTTACAAGCATCTCACTCTACGACAAAAACGGTGTAATCTATAGCACAAAGTAGCCTAGCAAAAAGTAAAGGAGCCAAATTATGAAATGGTGAATGGTAGAAGAGGAATAGTATATTAGAACTTACTTATGGAGGAGAAGAAATATGCCACACAAAATAAATGTTCCTGTCACTAGAATCCACCCACTGATCACCAAGCTGCAACAATTTTACAAGATTACTAGAGAAATGATTGTGGACGTACATTGACTACAAAAGCCAGAACAAAGAAGATAACAACAGAAACAAGCTTCTGTGAAGATAACTGTCTGACTCACATGTACACAAGAAACTGCATGCCGAAAATTGAAAATACTGGAGCAGAAAATGAAAATAATAGTGAGCAAAGATGTCAAAACATTCTGTTAACGCAATAAGTTTGGCATCAAAATTGAGGAAATTATAGGAGCTTACCAAATCCAAGAAATGTCAACAGAAGCATAACAGCAGAAAGTATGATTAAAGCCAATCTCCTGTAAGCACATTAAGATATTAATACAATGTATAAAAAGAAGTAATGAAAACACAGATTTGCATACAGGAATTCTAGATGTTGGTCACTTACACAGAATCTATGAGATGTTGTATGTTTTCTTTATTGTCAGCAGTTCGAGTGGAAAGGGTATTAGCAGAAGAGGTGAGCTTGGTTTGAATCTCATCAATGTCAGTTTGGACGTTTGCAGGTAAGAAAACTTGATCCACTCCAGTCTGCTTGGCTGCAGCAAGATACTCTGAGACATTCTTAAGATTCTCAGCAGTTATATTTGCTTGATGTACAACATATTCCAAAGTATTCACTGTACTACTGTGAAACTTCCCCTGACCAGTGTACAAAACAACACATCCAATGCTGAAAATCACAATAACATATTAATTTGGCACTGAAATATCACCTTCAGAAAGAAAGAGATATATCTAATAATACACACACACACATATATATATATAGAGAGAGAGGGATAATACATTGCAGCAATGGTGAAAAGTATGAGTAAAATAAGAGAGAGAGCATAAGCTGTTCGAGAATAGCCATAAGGCTCCCTTGGACAACAACAGTAGCAGAGACAGATGAGTGACAAGCACAGGCCAAATACCAGGAACCAGATTGCCGCAATAACAAAGAGGGGAACAGCAGTAAAACCCACAGACTGCATTCAAATAAATTTTGACATGAGAAGAGGAGTTGAACGAAAAAAACATCTTAGACTAGCGAGATAAACAGGAAACCAAATTAAACACGGAGGTGATGTTATCTAAGAGCCACTACAACTCGAGTAAATAATCAGTACAAAGATTTGATATTTTCACCAGGAAAAAAAAAAGGATTTTCATTCACTGAATCACCAAGAAGTCGGCAACACAAATATAAAAAAATTTAACGTTCAACAGTACGGCTCTTACAGCACAGGGACTAGAGGAATTCTCTAACTTTGAGAAAATAATTGCTCAAGCACCGGAGGAAATCAGATCTAGGAGACTTATGTCTCAACTTTTTTGGTCTTTATTGTGTACCTTGTGCATTCTTCCCCATTTCTCCCTCCCCCTGCCCAACCATGCATTTGGAGCCCTTTTTAGATTAGTATAAATTATTTACGAGATGTGATAAATAACCAAGGGTTGGGATGAATAAATTACTTATGTAATGTGATGAACAATAAATTACAGGCTTTCACAGCTATAACAACGCATCCCCCACAGAACACAAAAACCGAATGACTCAGGCCAACCTACGTACATTATTAATGATCCTCAGTTCCTCATGTTAAATATGACCAAGATCGCTTGATTGTTGGGGATGATAAGCTTAATATGCAAGTAGAATTATACTCTTGTTCCACATTAAGGAATTGCATCCTCTGAGTCTTATGCATCTAATATATGATTGGTGAAGTAATTTACATCAAGGTCGTGTAGCAGAACAACCGAACCACATTCATTTCACAAATCAATTATTAAGCAGCATGCTATGTATTCATTCTTTTCTTTAGATTATATTTGAGTCTGAACATTCCTAGGGAACCACAACCCAAGTAATCAAACTTGCCTCTCATTTGTTAGGAGAAAAATCATCAATTTTGAAAGCTAAATTAGATCAGACCTTAGCATGACCATGAGAGACATTTTACTCTAACTAGTTAGTGGTGCTCCACAAGAAACATTTATAACTTTCTAGGGACAAACTAAGAAAACCATGTACCTAGCAAAAGGGAAAGCTATGGAAAGGATAGGAATAAACTAAGCAATTGGGACCATTTCTACAGTTTGGACTTGAAAAATGGACCTTTTGCCTTCAGTTCTTGTCCTTATTGCCCAAATTCGTCCTTGTCATTAGATGGAATTGCCATGTAATATAAATATATTACCCACATTATAAAACTATTATTGCGATGCTACCAGAATCATCCACATTATGAATTAGAAAATGCCGCAGGATTATAATTTGCTTTGGAAAACATTCATGATCTTTAAATTATTATAATCATTCCATACCAAAGATAGGTACTTTTTTCTTAAGTTTCCTATACAAGTCCAAAAAAATGTTAGTCATATCTTTAAGTGCTAGTCATATTCATATATCCAGCTCACCCTCAGTCAATCATCCCCAACTCTCTCTCTCTCTCTCTCTCTCTCTCTGTGGTCCTGTTAAGGCTGCACCCCAGGTCATGACCCAGGGAGTATAAGTCCTTACCAATTGAGCCGTCCCTTGGCCCCACCCCCAACTTAAATCTCTCACTGCTTACTCCAAACTTTACCCAACATCACTTGTCCAGTTTATCATGTTGCTGCCATCAAATTAGGCCTAATGTAACACTATTAAACGACAAAGAAATCCAACAAATACAGATAATCAAATAATTTTGACCACGAATGACCCAAATAACTGGTTTCAATTAGCCTAACTAGGAAATTTTCTCGACAATAGTCCTAGAAACCTATGACAAAATCTGGGCATTTATCAATTTTGGAGGTATAAAGTAAAGAGAAAGAGCCTACTACTATCGTGTAGCACATCTCCTTTGAAAAGAATAATCAAACATATGGTTACCGTCCTGCTGTATTTTACCAGATATAGGTGATTTTCAAAACATGGAGATACATTTCTGCAAATAATAGATACAAAAAAACTTACAGCCCAGTAATGGCGCTCACTAATGTTCCACCCTCCTGTATATTTCTTGAAATCATCTAGCGGATCTTTTCTATATGTCCTTTTTGCTGCCAACACAAGAGATGAATTCAAAACAGGTTCATCATTGGGTCCTTCAGCAAGCACCCTTTTGGTCCCCCGAGAAATCAGATAATTTCCTTCAATAACTTTCCCTGAAAATAAAAAAGCGAACCCAGTAACAAAACCATCCATCCAAACAGAAGTATACTAGTGTCAAAAGAAAATTTTGGGGGGAAAACCACAGAACCCAAGAAGAGAAAGTAGAGTACCTGAAAAGGGTGTTGTTTGGATGGTGGGAAAATGAGACCCTCCCCGGGAGAAGGGAAAGAAAGTTAAAGAGAAGAAGAGAATGGTAGTTAGAATAGAAAATGGCAGTAATCGGAAACACGGCATCGTGATTCTAACTTTTCCTGTTCAATGGGTTGTCTTTGTTGAGGTACTGAGAGATATATGAGCTTCCAGGTCCTGCACACAAAGGAAGATAGAGATTTGTTGGGACTTAGTACAAGGTTTGTCTCTTGCACACATACACCCACACTGGAAGAGGGATATCAACCACCGCAGCCAGACATCTAGTGTGTGTGTGTGTGTGAGAGAGAGAGAGAGTGACAGAGACAGAGACAGAGACAGAGACAGAGAGGTGTCGTGGGTTTTAACAGTTCAAACAAAGAAAGAGGGGGTAGTGAGTCATGAGTGGGAAGAGGATCTTCACTGTACCCATTAACTTTTTGGTTTTCTTCTTGGATTAAATAACACTTCACACCCCCAAAAATTGTTGTATTCTTAATTTATAACTTCAAATATTAAAACTCTTACTTTTTTTTTTTTAATTCTTCTTCTTTAAAACTGTCATACTACATCCCCTATCAAACAAAAAGGTAGTAATGTGCTCCATTCTAAAAAAATTGAGTACTAATTTTTTTTTTTTGTTAAAAACACTTAACAATAAGTATTATAAAAATAATTATATATGAACATATGATAATATAAAAAATTCAAAAAAATAATTTGTTAAAAAATGGAAAAAAAAATATTTTAATTCTGAGAATGTAGTATGAGAATTTTAATTTTTTAAAAATACAAATTAAGAATTTGAAAATTTAATTTTTAATAGTTCAAAGTATAATTTACCATTTCTTTGATTGGTCTTGTATGCAACCCATCTGTTCGCGCCGTTCTGTGTCGGCAATTTTTGAGTTACTAAAATACCCTCAAGAACTACATATTATATTACTACTGCAATTATGAATTAAAATTGACTAAAAGGTGTGATAAAAACCAGGTACTAAATGGTATTATAATAATAATATTTTTATTTATTTAAAATTAATATTTACTTACTGTACCAGTTGCCACATCATTTAAGCTATACTTTTAGTCTCCCTTTTTTTAAATCGGTGTAACATTACATTACTCTAAAAAAATATCTTTGTAATCAATGGTGTTTGAAAGTTTCAATTGAAGTTTTTTTTTCCAAGTAATCATTGGGGTTTTGACTGCTAATAATTGTGTCTGGATATAATTCATGGCTTAATCTATTATTGTGATGGGATTCACTATGAGTCTCATTTAAATTTAAAATATGTTACATAACTCCAATAAATACAAAAATTTAAATTTAAATG